>OX451737.1:366127189-366242189 GCA_948472305.1 Vicia faba | reverse complement strand
GTTGTTATTTATTTGACGTTGTTGTTGTTGTTGTTGTTTATTTGACATTGTTGTTGTTGTTGTTGTTTATTTGACGTTGTTGTTGTTTATTTGACGTTGTTGTTGTTGACGTTCTTGTTGTTGTTGTTGTTGTTTATTTGACGTTGTTGTTGTTGTTTATTTGACGTGGTTGTTGTTGTTGACGTTGTTGTTGTTGTTGTTGTTGTTATTGTTTGTTTATTTAACGATTTTGTTGTTGTTGTTGTTTACTTGACGTTGTTGTTGTTGTTTATTTGACGTTGTTGTTGTTGTTGACGTTGTTGCTGTTTATTTGACGATATTATTGTTGTTGTTGTTTATTTGACGTTGTTGTTGTTGTTGTTTATTTGATGTTGTTGTTGTTGTTGTTATTTATTTGACATTGTTGTTGTTGTTTTTCATTTGACGTTGTTGTTGTTGTTTATTTGATGTTGTTGTTCTTGTTGTTGTTGTTTATTTGACGTTGTTATTGTTGTTGTTTATTTGACGTTGTTGTTGTTATTTATTTGACGTTGTTGTTGTTGTTGTTGTTGACGTTGTTGTTGTTGATGTTTATTTGACGTTGTTGTTATTGTTGTTGTTGTTTATATGACGTTGTTGTTGTTGTTGTTGACGTTGTTGTTGTTGTTGTTATTTATTTGACGTTTTTATTGTTGTTGTTATTGTTGTTGTTGTTGTTGTTGTTTATTTGACGTTGTTGTTGTTGTTATTTATTTGACGTTGTTGTTGTTTATTTGACGTTGTTGTTGTTGTTCACGTTGTTGTTGTTGTTGTTGTTGTTTATTTGACGTTGTTGTTGTTGTTGACGTTGTTGTTGTTGTTGTTATTTATTTGACGTTGTTGTTGTTGTTGTTGTAGTTTATTTGACGTTGTTGTTGTTGTTTATTTGACGGTGTTGTTGTTGTTGTTTATTTGACGTTGTTGTTGTTGTTGTTTATTTGACGTTGTTGTTGTTGTTGACGTTGTTGTTGTTGTTTATTTGACGTTGTTGTTGTTGTTGACATAGTTGTCGTTGTTGTTTATTTCACGTTGTTGATGTTGTTGACGTTGTTGTTTATTTGACGTTGTTGTTGTTTATTTGACGTTGTTGTTGTTGACATTGTTGTTGTTGTTGTTGTGTATTTGACGTTGTTATTGTTGTTGTTATTTATTTGGCATTGTTTTTGTTGTTGACGTTGTTGTTGTTGTTTATTTGACATTGTTTTTGTTGTTGTTGTTGTTGACGTTGTTGGTTTTGTTGTTTATTTGACGTTGTTGTTGTTGATTATTTGACGTTGTTTTAGTTGTTGTTGTTTATTTGACGTTGTTGTTGTTGTTTATTTGACGTTGTTGTTGTTGACATTGTTGTTGTTGTTGTTGTTTATTTGACGTAGTTGTTATTGTTGACGTTGTTGTTGTTGTTGTTGTTGTTTATTTGAGGTATTTGTTATTGTTGATGTTGTTGTTGTTGTTGTTGTTTATTTGACGTTGTTGTTATTGTTTATTTGAAGTTGTTGTTGTTGTTTATTTGACGTTGTTGTTGTTGTTGACGTTGTTGTTGTTGTTGTTGTTGTTTATTTGATGTTGTTGTAGTTGTTTATTTGACGTTGTTGTTGTTCTTGTTATTGTTGCTGTTTATTTGACGATATTATTGTTGTTGTTGTTTATTTGACGTTGTTGTTGTTGTTGTTGTTGTTGTTTATTTGACGTTGTTGTTGTTGTTGTTATTTATTTGACATTGTTGTTGTTGTTGTTGTTCATTTGACGTTGTTGTTGTTGTTTATTTGATGTTGTTGTTGTTGTTGTTTATTTGACGTTGTTTTTGTCATTGTTTTTGTTGTTTATTTGACATTGTTATTGTTGTTGTTTATTTGAAGTTGTTGTTGTTATTTATTTGACGTTGTTGTTGTTGACGTTGTTGTTGTTGTTGTTTATTTGACGTTGTTGTTATTGTTGTTGTTGTTGTTTATATGACGTTGTTGTTGTTGTTGTTGTTGTTGACGTTGTTGTTGTTGTTGTTGTTGTTATTTATTTGACGTTTTTGTTGTTGTTGTTATTGTTGTTGTTGTTGTTGTTGTTTATTTGATGTTGTTGTTGTTGTTATTTATTTGACGTTGTTGTTGTTTATTTGACGTTGTTGTTGTTGTTCACGTTGTTGTTGTTGTTTATTTGACGTTGTTGTTGTTGTTGACGTTGTTGTTGTTGTTGTTGTTATTTATTTGACGTTGTTTTAGTTGTTGTTGTTTATTTGACGTTGTTGTTGTTGTTTATTTGACGTTGTTGTTGTTGACATTGTTGTTGTTGTTGTTTATTTGACGTAGTTGTTATTGTTGACGTTGTTGTTGTTGTTGTTGTTGTTTATTTGAGGTATTTGTTATTGTTGATGTTGTTGTTGTTGTTGTTGTTTATTTGACGTTGTTGTTATTGTTTATTTGAAGTTGTTGTTGTTGTTTATTTGACGTTGTTGTTGTTGTTGACGTTGTTGTTGTTGTTTTTGTGGTTTATTTGACGTTGTTGTAGTTGTTTATTTGACGTTGTTGTTGTTCTTGTTATTGTTGCTGTTTATTTGACGATATTATTGTTGTTGTTGTTTATTTGACGTTGTTGTTGTTGTTGTTGTTGTTTATTTGACGTTGTTGTTGTTGTTGTTATTTATTTGACATTGTTGTTGTTGTTGTTGTTCATTTGACGTTGTTGTTGTTGTTTATTTGATGTTGTTGTTGTTGTTGTTTATTTGACGTTGTTTTTGTCATTGTTTTTGTTGTTTATTTGACATTGTTATTGTTGTTGTTTATTTGAAGTTGTTGTTGTTATTTATTTGACGTTGTTGTTGTTGACGTTGTTGTTGTTGTTGTTTATTTGACGTTGTTGTTATTGTTGTTGTTGTTGTTGTTTATATGACGTTGTTGTTGTTGTTGTTGACGTTGTTGTTGTTGTTGTTGTTATTTATTTGACGTTTTTGTTGTTGTTGTTATTGTTATTGTTGTTGTTGTTGTTGTTGTTTATTTGATGTTGTTGTTGTTGTTATTTATTTGACGTTGTTGTTGTTTATTTGACGTTGTTGTTGTTGTTCACGTTGTTGTTGTTGTTTATTTGACGTTGTTGTTGTTGTTGACGTTGTTGTTGTTGTTGTTGTTGTTATTTATTTGACGTTGTTGTTGTTGTTGTAGTTTATTTGACGTTGTTGTTGTTGTTTATTTGACGGTGTTGTTGTTGTTGTTTATTTGACATAGTTGTTGTTTATTTCACGTTGTTGATGTTGTTGACGTTGTTGTTTATTTGACATTGTTGTTGTTTATTTGACGTTGTTGTTGTTGACATTGTTGTTGTTGTTGTTGTTGTTTATTTGACGTTGTTATTGTTGTTGTTATTTATTTGGCATTGTTTTTGTTGTTGACGTTGTTGTTGTTGTTTATTTGACATTGTTTTTGTTGTTGTTGTTGTTGACGTTGTTGGTTTTGTTGTTTATTTGACGTTGTTGTTGTTGTTGTTTATTTGACGTTGTTTTAGTTGTTGTTGTTTATTTGACGTTGTTGTTGTTGTTTATTTGACGTTGTTGTTGTTGACATTGTTGTTGTTGTTGTTGTTTATTTGACGTAGTTGTTATTGTTGACGTTGTTGTTGTTGTTGTTGTTGTTTATTTGAGGTATTTGTTATTGTTGATGTTGTTGTTGTTGTTGTTTATTTGACGTTGTTGTTATTGTTTATTTGAAGTTGTTGTTGTTGTTTATTTGACGTTGTTGTTGTTGTTGTTTATTTGATGTTGTTGTTGTTGTTGTTTATTTGACGTTGTTGTTGTTGTTGTTGTTTATTTGACGTTGTTGTTGTTGTTGTTGTTTATTTGACGTTGTTGTTGTTGTTTTTTATTTGACGTTGTTGTTGTTGTTGTTATTGATGTTGTTTATTTGACGTTGTTGTTGTTGTTTATTTGATGTTGTTGTTGTTGTTGTTTATTTGACATTGTTGTTGTTGTTGATGTTGTTGTTGTTGTTGTTTATTTGACATTGTTGTTGTTGTTGACGTTGTTGGTGTTATTGTTTATTCGACGTTGTTGTTGTTGTTGTTGTTTATTTGACGTTGTTTTAGATGTTGTTGTTTATTTAACGTTGTTGTTGTTGTTTATTTGACATTGTTGTTGTTGTTGACGTTGTTGTTGTTGTTGTTTATTTGACGTAGTTGTTGTTGTTGACGTTGTTGTTGTTGTTGTTGTTTATTTGACGTTTTTGTTGTTGTTGATGTTGTTGTTGTTGTTGTTTATTTGACGTTGTTGTTGTTGTTTATTTGACGTTGTTGTTGTTGTTGTTTATTTGACATTGTTGTTGTTGTTATTGTTGTTGTTTATTTGACTTTCTTGTTGTTGTTGTTGTTTATTTGACATTGTTGTTGTTGTTGACGTTGTTGTTGTTGTTGTTGACGTTGTTGGTGTTGTTGTTTACTTGACGTTGTTGTTATTGTTGTTGTTTATTTGACGTTGTTTTAGTTGTTATTTATTTGACGTTGTTGTTGTTGTTTATTTGACATTGTTGTTGTTGTTGACGTTGTTGTTGTTGTTGTTTATTTGACATTGTTGTTGTTGTTGTTGTTGTTGTTGACGTTGTTGGTTTTTTTGTTATTTGACGTGGTTATTGTTGTTGTTGTTTATTTGATGTTGTTTTAGTTGTTGTTGTTTATTTGACATTGTTGTTGTTGTTTATTCGACGTTGTTGTTGTTGACATTGTTGTTGTTGTTGTTTATTTGACGTTGTTGTTGTTGTTTATTTGACTTAGTTGTTTTTGTTGACATTTTTGTTGTTGTTGTTGTTTATTTGACATTTTTGTTGTTGTTGATGTTGTTGTTGTTCCTGTTTATTTGACGTTGTTGTTATTGTTTATTTGACGTTGTTGTTGTTGTTTATTTGACGTTGTTGTTGTTGTTATTATTGTTGTTTATTTGACGTTGTTGTTGTTGCTGTTGTTGTTTATTTGATGTTGTTGTTGTTGTTGTTTATTTGACGTTGGTGTTGTTGTTGTTGTTTATTTGACGTTGTTATTGTTGTTATTTATTTGACGTCGTTGTTGTTGTTATTGTTTATTTGACGTTGTTGTTGTTGTTGTTGTTGTTTATTTGACGTTTTTATTATTGTTTATTTGACGTTGTTTTTGTTATTTGATGTTGTTGTTGTTGTTGTATTTATTGTTGTTGTTGTTGTTGCTTATTTGACGTTGTTGTTATTGTTGTTGTTTATTTGACGTTGTTGTTGTTATATATTTGACGTTGTTGTTGTTGTTATTGTTTATTTGACGTTGTTGTTGTTGTTTATTTAAAGTTGTTGTTGTTGTTGTTGTTGTTGACGTTGTTGTTGTTGACGTTGTTGTTGTTGTTTATTTGACGTTGTTGTTATTGTTGTTTATTTGACGTTGTTATTGTTGTTGTTTATTTGACGTTGTTGTTGTTGTTGTTGTTGTTGTTGTTTATTTGACGGTGTTGTTGTGGTTATTTATTTGACGTTGTTGTTGTTGTTGACGTTGTTGTTATTGTTGTAGTTGTTTATTTGACGTTGTTGTTGTTTATTTGACGTTGTTGTTGTTGTTTATTTGACGTTGTTGTTGTTGTTATTGTTGTTGTTGTTGTTGTTGTTGTTTATTTGACGTTGTTGTTGTTATTTATTTGACGTTGTTGTTGTTATTTTTTTGACGTTGTTGTTGTTGTTGTTGTTTATTTGACGTTGTTGTTGTTGTTTATTTGACGTTGTTGTTGTTATTTATTTGACGTTGTTGTTGTTGTTGTTGTTTATTTGACATTGTTGTTGTTGTTGTTGTTTATTTGACGTTGTTGTTGTTTATTTGACGTTGTTGTTGTTGACGTTGTTGTTGTTGTTGTTTATTTGACGTTGTTGTTGTTGTTTATTTGACGTGGTTGTTGTTGTTGACGTTGTTGTTGTTGTTGTTGTTGTTATTATTTGTTTATTTAACGATTTTGTTGTTGTTGTTGTTTACGTGACGTTGTTGTTGTTGTTTATTTGACGTTGTTGTTGTTGTTGACGTTGTTGTTGTTGTTTTTGTTGTTTATTTGACGTTGTTGTAGTTGTTTATTTGACGTTGTTGTTGTTCTTGTTATTGTTGCTGTTTATTTGACGATATTATTGTTGTTGTTGTTTATTTGACGTTGTTGTTGTTGTTGTTGATGTTGTTTATTTGACGTTGTTGTTGTTGTTTATTTGATGTTGTTGTTGTTGTTGTTTATTTGACATTGTTGTTGTTGTTGTTGATGTTGTTGTTGTTGTTTATTTGACATTGTTGTTGTTGTTGTTGTTGACGTTGTTGGTGTTATTGTTTATTCGACGTTGTTGTTGTTGTTGTTGTTTATTTGACGTTGTTTTAGATGTTGTTGTTTATTTAACATTGTTGTTGTTTATTTGACATTGTTGTTGTTGTTGACGTTGTTGTTGTTGTTGTTGTTTATTTGACGTAGTTGTTGTTGTTGTTTATTTGACGTTTTTGTTGTTGTTGTTGTTGTTGTTGTTGTTGTTTATTTGACGTTGTTGTTGTTGTTTATTTGATGTTGTTGTTGTTGTTTATTTGACATTGTTGTTGTTGTTGTTGATGTTGTTGTTGTTGTTTATTTGACATTGTTGTTGTTGTTGTTGACGTTGTTGGTGTTATTGTTTATTCGACGTTGTTGTTGTTGTTGTTGTTGTTGTTGTTGTTTATTTGACGTTGTTTTAGATGTTGTTGTTTATTTAACGTTGTTGTTGTTTATTTAACATTGTTGTTGTTGTTGACGTTGTTGTTGTTGTTTATTTGACGTAGTTGTTGTTGTTGACGTTGTTGTTGTTGTTGTTTATTTGACGTTTTTGTTGTTGTTGTTTATTTGACGTTGTTGTTGTTGTTTATTTGACGTTGTTGTTGTTGTTGTTTATTTGACATTGTTGTTGTTGTTATTGTTGTTGTTTATTTGACTTTCTTGTTGTTGTTGTTTATTTGATGTTGTTGTTATTGTTTATTTGACATTGTTGTTGTTGACGTTATTGTTGTTGTTTATTTGATGTTGTTGTTGTTGTTGTTTATTTGACATTGTTGTTGTTGTTGACGTTGTTGTTGTTGTTGTTTATTTGACATTGTTGTTGTTGTTGTTGACGTTGTTGGTGTTGTTGTTTACTTGACGTTGTTGTTATTGTTGTTGTTTATTTGACGTTGTTTTAGTTGTTATTTATTTGACGTTGTTGTTGTTGTTGTTTATTTGACATTGTTGTTGTTGTTGACGTTGTTGTTGTTGTTGTTGTTGTTGTTTATTTGACATTATTGTTGTTGTTGTTGTTGTTGACGTTGTTGGTGTTGTTGTTTATTTGACGTGGTTATTGTTGTTGTTGTTTATTTGATGTTGTTTTAGTTGTTGTTGTTTATTTGACATTGTTGTTGTTGTTTATTCGACGTTCTTGTTGTTGACATTGTTGTTGTTGTTGTTTATTTGACGTTGTTGTTGTTGTTTATTTGACTTAGTTGTTTTTGTTGACATTTTTGTTGTTGTTGTTGTTGTTTATTTGACATTTTTGTTGTTGTTGATATTGTTGTTGTTCCTGTTTATTTGACGTTGTTGTTATTGTTTATTTGACGTTGTTGTTGTTGTTTATTTGACGTTGTTGTTGTTCTTGTTATTGTTGTTGTTTATTTGACGTTGTTGTTGTTGTTGTTTATTTGATGTTGTTGTTGTTGTTGTTGTTGTTGTTTATTTGACGTTGGTGTTGTTGTTGTTGTTGTTTATTTGACGTTGTTATTGTTGTTATTTGTTTGACGTCGTTGTTGTTGTTATTGTTTATTTGACGTTGTTGTTGTTGTTGTTGTTTATTTGACGTTTTTATTATTGTTTATTTGACGTTGTTTTTGTTATTTGACGTTGTTGTTGTTGTTGTATTTGTTGTTGTTGTTGTTGTTGCTTATTTGACGTTGTTGTTATTGTTGTTGTTTATTTGACGTTGTTGTTGCTGTTATTTATTTGACGTTGTTGTTGTTATTGTTTATTTGACGTTGTTGTTGTTGTTGTTTATTTGACGTTATTGTTGTTGTTGACGTTGTTGTTGTTGTTGTTGTTTCTTTGATGTTGTTGCTGTTGTTTATTTGACATTGTTGTTGTCGTTGTTGTTGTTGTTGTTTATTTGACGTTGTTGTTGTTATATATTTGACGTTGTTGATATTGTTATTGTTTATTTGACGTTGTTGTTGTTGTTTATTTAAAGTTGTTGTTGTTGTTGTTGTTGACGTTGTTGTTGTTGTTTTATTTGACGTTGTTGTTATTGTTGTTTATTTGATGTTGTTATTGTTGTTGTTTATTTGACGTTGTTGTTGTTGTTGTTTATTTGACGGTGTTGTTGTGGTTATTTATTTGACGTTGTTGTTGTTGTTGACGTTGTTGTTATTGTTGTTGTTGTTTATTTGACGTTTTTGTTGTTGTAGTTTTTGTAGTTGTTTATTTGACGTTGTTGTTGTTTATTTGACGTTGTTGTTGTTGTTGTTTATTTGACGTTGTTGTTGTTGTTATTGTTGTTGTTGTTGTTGTTTATTTGACGTTGTTGTTGTTATTTATTTGACGTTGTTGTTATTTTTTTGACGTTGTTGTTGTTGTTGTTGTTTATTTGACGTTGTTATTGTTGTTTATTTGACGTTGTTGTTGTTATTTATTTGACGTTGTTGTTGTTGTTGTTTATTTGACATTGTTGTTGTTGTTGTTGTTGTTTATTTGACGTTGTTGTTGTTTATTTGACGTTGTTGTTGTTGACGTTGTTGTTGTTGTTGTTGTTTATTTGACGTTGTTGTTGTTGTTTATTTGACGTGGTTGTTGTTGTTGACGTTGTTGTTGTTGTTGTTGTTGTTATTGTTTGTTTATTTAACGATTTTGTTGTTGTTGTTGTTTACTTGACGTTGTTGTTGTTGTTTATTTGACGTTGTTGTTGTTGTTGACGTTGTTGTTGTTGTTTTTGTTGTTTATTTGATGTTGTTGTAGTTGTTTATTTGACGTTGTTGTTGTTCTTGTTATTGTTGCTGTTTATTTGACGATATTATTGTTGTTGTTGTTTATTTGACGTTGTTGTTGTTGTTGTTGTTTATTTGACGTTGTTGTTGTTGTTGTTATTTATTTGACATTGTTGTTGTTGTTGTTCATTTGACGTTGTTGTTGTTGTTTATTTGATGTTGTTGTTGTTGTTGTTGTTTATTTGACGTTGTTTTTGTCATTGTTTTTGTTGTTTATTTGACATTGTTATTGTTGTTGTTTATTTGACGTTGTTGTTGTTATTTATTTGACGTTGTTGTTGTTGTTGACGTTGTTGTTGTTGTTGACGTTGTTGTTGTTGTTGTTTATTTGACGTTGTTGTTATTGTTGTTGTTGTTTATATGACGTTGTTGTTGTTGTTGACGTTGTTGTTATTGTTGTTGTTATTTATTTGACGTTTTTGTTGTTGTTGTTATTGTTGTTGTTGTTGTTGTTGTTTATTTGACGTTGTTGTTGTTGTTATTTATTTGACGTTGTTGTTGTTTATTTGACGTTGTTGTTGTTGTTCACGTTGTTGTTGTTATTTATTTGACGTTGTTATTGTTGTTGTTTATTTGATGTTGTTGTTGTTGTTGATGTTTATTTGACATTGTTGTTGTTGTTGTTGATGTTGTTGTTGTTGTTTATTTGACATTGTTGTTGTTGTTGTTGACGTTGTTGGTGTTATTGTTTATTCGACGTTGTTGTTATTGTTGTTGTTGTTTATTTGACGTTGTTTTAGATGTTGTTGTTTATTTAACGTTGTTGTTGTTTATTTGACATTGTTGTTGTTGTTGACGTTGTTGTTGTTGTTGTTGTTTATTTGACGTAGTTGTTGTTGTTGTTGTTGTTGTTTATTTGACGTTTTTGTTGTTGATGTTGTTGTTGTTGTTGTTGTTTATTTGACGTTGTTGTTGTTGTTGTTGTTTATTTGACGTTGTTGTTGTTGTTGTTGTTTATTTGACATTGTTGTTGTTGTTAATGTTGTTGTTTATTTGACTTTCTTGTTGTTGTTGTTTATTTGATGTTGTTGTTGTTGTTTGTTTGACATTGTTGTTGTTGACGTTATTGTTGTTGTTTATTTGATGTTGTTGTTGTTGTTGTTTATTTGACATTGTTGTTGTTGTTGACGTTGTTGTTGTTTATTTGACATTGTTGTTGTTGTTGTTGACGTTGTTGGTGTTGTTGTTTACTTGACGTTGTTGTTATTGTTGTTGTTTATTTGACGTTGTTTTAGTTGTTATTTATTTGACGTTGTTGTTGTTGTTTATTTGACATTGTTGTTGTTGTTGACGTTGTTGTTGTTGTTGTTGTTTATTTGACATTGTTGTTGTTGTTGTTGTTGACGTTGTTGGTGTTGTTGTTTATTTGACGTGGTTATTGTTGTTGTTGTTTATTTGATGTTGTTTTAGTTGTTGTTGTTTATTTGACATTGTTGTTGTTGTTTATTCGACGTTGTTGTTGTTGACATTGTTGTTGTTGTTGTTTATTTGACGTTGTTGTTGTTGTTTATTTGACTTAGTTGTTTTTGTTGACATTTTTGTTGTTGTTGTTGTTTATTTGACATTTTTGTTGTTGTTGATGTTGTTGTTGTTCCTGTTTATTTGACGTTGTTGTTATTGTTTATTTGACGTTGTTGTTGTTGTTTATTTGACGTTGTTGTTGTTGTTGTTATTGTTGTTGTTTATTTGACGTTGTTGTTGTTGTTGTTGTTGTTGTTGTTTATTTGACGTTGGTGTTGTTGTTGTTGTTGTTGTTTACTTGACGTTGTTATTGTTGTTATTTATTTGACGTCGTTGTTGTTGTTTATTTGACGTTGTTGTTGTTGTTGTTGTTTATTTGACATTGTTGTTGTTGTTATTGTTATTGTTTATTTGACGTTGTTGTTGTTGTTGTTGTTGTTTATTTGACGTTTTTATTATTGTTTATTTGACGTTGTTTTTGTTATTTGACGTTGTTGTTGTTGTTGTATTTGTTGTTGTTGTTGTTGCTTATTTGACGTTGTTGTTATTGTTGTTGTTTATTTGACGTTGTTGTTGCTGTTGTTTATTTGACGTTGTTGTTGTTGTTGTTGTTGTTGTTGTTTATTTGACGTTGTTGTTGTTGTTGTTGTTGTTTATTTGACGTTATTGTTGTTGTTGACGTTGTTGTTGTTGTTGTTGTTTATTTGATGTTGTTGCTGTTGTTTATTTGACATTGTTGTTGTCGTTGTTGTTGTTGTTGTTTATTTGACGTTGTTGTTGTTATATATTTGACGTTGTTGATGTTGTTATTGTTTATTTGACGTTGTTGTTGTTGTTTATTTAAAGTTGTTGTTGTTGTTGTTGTTGACGTTGTTGTTGTTGACGTTGTTGTTGTTGTTTATTTGACGTTGTTGTTATTGTTGTTTATTTGATGTTGTTATTGTTGTTGTTTATTTGACGTTGTTGTTGTTGTTGTTGTTTATTTGACGGTGTTGTTGTGGTTATTTATTTGACGTTGTTGTTGTTGTTGACGTTGTTGTTATTGTTGTTGTTGTTTATTTGACGTTTTTGTTGTTGTTGATGTTGTTGTAGTTTTTGTAGTTGTTTATTTGACGTTGTTGTTGTTTATTTGACGTTGTTGTTGTTGTTTATTTGACGTTGTTGTTGTTGTTATTGTTGTTGTTGTTGTTGTTGTTTATTTGACGTTGTTGTTGTTTATTTGACGTTGTTGTTGTTGTTTATTTGACGTTGTTGTTGTTGTTATTGTTGTTGTTGTTGTTGTTGTTTATTTGACGTTGTTGTTGTTATTTATTTGACGTTGTTGTTGTTATTTTTTTGACGTTGTTGTTGTTTATTTGACGTTGTTGTTGTTGTTTATTTGACGTTGTTGTTGTTATTTATTTGACGTTGTTGTTGTTGTTGTTTATTTGACATTGTTGTTGTTGTTGTTTATTTGACGTTGTTGTTGTTTATTTGACGTTGTTGTTGTTGACGTTGTTGTTGTTGTTGTTTATTTGACGTTGTTGTTGTTGTTTATTTGACGTGGTTGTTGTTGTTGACGTTGTTGTTGTTGTTGTTGTTATTGTTTGTTTATTTAACGATTTTGTTGTTGTTGTTGTTTACTTGACGTTGTTGTTGTTGTTTATTTGACGTTGTTGTTGTTGTTGACGTTGTTGTTGTTGTTTTTGTTGTTTATTTGACGTTGTTGTAGTTGTTTATTTGACGTTGTTGTTGTTCTTGTTATTGTTGCTGTTTATTTGACGATATTATTGTTGTTGTTGTTTATTTGACGTTGTTGTTGTTGTTGTTTATTTGACGTTGTTGTTGTTGTTGTTATTTATTTGACATTGTTGTTGTTGTTGTTCATTTGACGTTGTTGTTGTTGTTTATTTGATGTTGTTGTTGTTGGTTTTTATTTGACGTTGTTTTTGTCATTGTTTTTGTTGTTTATTTGACATTGTTATTGTTGTTGTTTATTTGACGTTGTTGTTGTTATTTATTTGACGTTGTTGTTGTTGTTGACGTTGTTGTTGTTGTTGTTTATTTGACGTTGTTGTTATTGTTGTTGTTGTTTATATGACGTTGTTGTTGTTGTTGTTGTTGACGTTGTTGTTGTTGTTGTTGTTATTTATTTGACGTTTTTGTTGTTGTTGTTATTGTTGTTGTTGTTGTTGTTGTTTATTTGACGTTGTTGTTGTTGTTATTTATTTGACGTTGTTGTTGTTTATTTGACGTTGTTGTTGTTGTTCACGTTGTTGTTGTTGTTTATTTGACGTTGTTATTGTTGTTGTTTATTTGAATATGTTGTTGTTGTTGATGTTTATTTGACATTGTTGTTGTTGTTGTTGATGTTGTTGTTGTTGTTTATTTGACATTGTTGTTGTTGTTGTTGACGTTGTTGGTGTTATTGTTTATTCGACGTTGTTGTTGTTGTTGTTGTTGTTGTTGTTGTTTATTTGATGTTGTTTTAGATGTTGTTGTTTATTTAACGTTGTTGTTGTTTATTTGACATTGTTGTTGTTGACGTTGTTGTTGTTGTTGTTGTTTATTTGACGTAGTTGTTGTTGTTGTTGTTTATTTGACGTTTTTGTTGTTGTTGATGTTGTTGTTGTTGTTGTTGTTTATTTGATGTTGTTGTTGTTGTTTATTTGACGTTGTTGTTGTTGTTGTTTATTTGACATTGTTGTTGTTGTTATTGTTGTTGTTTATTTGACTTTCTTGTTGTTGTTGTTTATTTGATGTTGTTGTTGTTGTTTGTTTGACATTGTTGTTGTTGATGTTATTGTTGTTGTTTATTTGATGTTGTTGTTGTTGTTGTTTATTTGACATTGTTGTTGTTGTTGACGTTGTTGTTGTTTATTTGACATTGTTGTTGTTGTTGTTGACGTTGTTGGTGTTGTTGTTTACTTGACGTTGTTGTTATTGTTGTTGTTTATTTGACGTTGTTTTAGTTGTTATTTATTTGACGTTGTTGTTGTTGTTTATTTGACATTGTTGTTGTTGTTGACGTTGTTGTTGTTGTTGTTGTTGTTTATTTGACATTGTTGTTGTTGTTGTTGTTGACGTTGTTGGTGTTGTTGTTTATTTGACGTGGTTATTGTTGTTGTTGTTTATTTGATGTTGTTTTAGTTGTTGTTGTTTATTTGACATTGTTGTTGTTGTTTATTCGATGTTGTTGTTGTTGACATTGTTGTTGTTGTTGTTTATTTGACGTTGTTGTTGTTGTTTATTTGACTTAGTTGTTTTTGTTGACATTTTTGTTGTTGTTGTTGTTTATTTGACATTTTTGTTGTTGTTGATGTTGTTGTTGTTCCTGTTTATTTGACGTTGTTGTTATTGTTTATTTGACGTTGTTGTTGTTGTTTATTTGACGTTGTTGTTGTTGTTGTTGTTATTGTTGTTGTTTATTTGACGTTGTTGTTGTTGTTGTTGTTGTTTATTTGATGTTGTTGTTGTTGTTGTTGTTGTTGTTGTTTATTTGACGTTGGTGTTGTTGTTGTTGTTGTTTATTTGACGTTGTTATTGTTGTTATTTATTTGACGTCGTTGTTGTTGTTATTGTTTATTTGACGT
Source organism: Vicia faba (assembly GCA_948472305.1). Classification (NCBI taxonomy): domain Eukaryota; kingdom Viridiplantae; phylum Streptophyta; class Magnoliopsida; order Fabales; family Fabaceae; genus Vicia; species Vicia faba. Next base: position 366,228,153 of record OX451737.1, on the reverse strand, counting down.
TGTTGTTGTTGTTGTTGTTGTTTATTTGACGTTTTTATTATTATTTATTTGACGTTGTTTTTGTTATTTGACGTTGTTGTTGTTGTTGTATTTGTTGTTGTTGTTGTTGTTGCTTATTTGACGTTGTTGTTATTGTTGTTGTTTATTTGACGTTGTTGTTGTTGTTGTTGTTGTTTATTTGACGTTGTTGTTGTTGTTGTTTATTTGACGTTATTGTTGTTGTTGACGTTGTTGTTGTTGTTGTTGCTGTTGTTTATTTGACATTGTTGTTGTCGTTGTTGTTGTTGTTGTTTATTTGACGTTGTTGTTGTTATATATTTGACGTTGTTGATGTTGTTATTGTTTATTTGACGTTGTTGTTGTTGTTTATTTAAAGTTGTTGTTGTTGTTGTTGTTGACGTTGTTGTTGTTGACGTTGTTGTTGTTGTTTATTTGACGTTGTTGTTATTGTTGTTTATTTGATGTTGTTATTGTTGTTGTTTATTTGACGTTGTTGTTGTTGTTGTTTATTTGACGGTGTTGTTGTGGTTATTTATTTGACGTTGTTGTTGTTGTTGACGTTGTTGTTATTGTTGTTGTTGTTTATTTGACGTTTTTGTTGTTGTTGATGTTGTTGTAGTTTTTGTAGTTGTTTATTTGACGTTGTTGTTGTTTATTTGACGTTGTTGTTGTTGTTTATTTGACGTTGTTGTTGTTGTTATTGTTGTTGTTGTTGTTGTTGTTTATTTGACGTTGTTGTTGTTATTTATTTGACGTTGTTGTTGTTATTTTTTTGACGTTGTTGTTGTTGTTGTTGTTTATTTGACGTTGTTGTTGTTGTTTATTTGACGTTGTTGTTGTTATTTATTTGACGTTGTTGTTGTTGTTTATTTGACATTGTTGTTGTTGTTGTTTATTTGACGTTGTTGTTGTTTATTTGACGTTGTTGTTGTTGACGTTGTTGTTGTTGTTGTTTATTTGACGTTGTTGTTGTTATTTATTTGACGTGGTTGTTGTTGTTGACGTTGTTGTTGTTGTTGTTGTTATTGTTTGTTTATTTAACGATTTTGTTGTTGTTGTTGTTTACTTGACGTTGTTGTTGTTGTTTATTTGACGTTGTTGTTGTTGTTGACGTTGTTGTTGTTGTTTTTGTTGTTTATTTGACGTTGTTGTAGTTGTTTATTTGACGTTGTTGTTGTTCTTGTTATTGTTGCTGTTTATTTGACGATATTATTGTTGTTGTTGTTTATTTGACGTTGTTGTTGTTGTTGTTTATTTGACGTTGTTGTTGTTGTTGTTATTTATTTGACATTGTTGTTGTTGTTGTTCATTTGACGTTGTTGTTGTTGTTTATTTGATGTTGTTGTTGTTGGTTTTTATTTGACGTTGTTTTTGTCATTGTTTTTGTTGTTTATTTGACATTGTTATTGTTGTTGTTTATTTGACGTTGTTGTTGTTATTTATTTGACGTTGTTGTTGTTGTTGACGTTGTTGTTGTTGTTGTTTATTTGACGTTGTTGTTATTGTTGTTGTTGTTTATATGACGTTGTTGTTGTTGTTGTTGTTGTTGACGTTGTTGTTGTTGTTGTTGTTATTTATTTGACGTTTTTGTTGTTGTTGTTATTGTTGTTGTTGTTGTTGTTGTTTATTTGACGTTGTTGTTGTTGTTATTTATTTGACGTTGTTGTTGTTTATTTGACGTTGTTGTTGTTGTTCACGTTGTTGTTGTTGTTTATTTGACGTTGTTATTGTTGTTGTTTATTTGAATATGTTGTTGTTGATGTTTATTTGACATTGTTGTTGTTGTTGTTGATGTTGTTGTTGTTGTTTATTTGACATTGTTGTTGTTGTTGTTGACGTTGTTGGTGTTATTGTTTATTCGACGTTGTTGTTGTTGTTGTTGTTGTTGTTGTTGTTTATTTGATGTTGTTTTAGATGTTGTTGTTTATTTAACGTTGTTGTTGTTTATTTGACATTGTTGTTGTTGACGTTGTTGTTGTTGTTGTTGTTTATTTGACGTAGTTGTTGTTGTTGTTGTTTATTTGACGTTTTTGTTGTTGTTGATGTTGTTGTTGTTGTTGTTGTTGTTTATTTGATGTTGTTGTTGTTGTTTATTTGACGTTGTTGTTGTTGTTGTTGTTTATTTGACATTGTTGTTGTTGTTATTGTTGTTGTTTATTTGACTTTCTTGTTGTTGTTGTTTATTTGATGTTGTTGTTGTTGTTTGTTTGACATTTTTGTTGTTGACGTTATTGTTGTTGTTTATTTGATGTTGTTGTTGTTGTTGTTTATTTGACATTGTTGTTGTTGTTGACGTTGTTGTTGTTTATTTGACATTGTTGTTGTTGTTGTTGACGTTGTTGGTGTTGTTGTTTACTTGACGTTGTTGTTATTGTTGTTGTTTATTTGACGTTGTTTTAGTTGTTATTTATTTGACGTTGTTGTTGTTGTTTATTTGACATTGTTGTTGTTGTTGACGTTGTTGTTGTTGTTGTTGTTGTTTATTTGACATTGTTGTTGTTGTTGTTGTTGACGTTGTTGGTGTTGTTGTTTATTTGACGTGGTTATTGTTGTTGTTGTTTATTTGATGTTGTTTTAGTTGTTGTTGTTTATTTGACATTGTTGTTGTTGTTTATTCGATGTTGTTGTTGTTGACATTGTTGTTGTTGTTGTTTATTTGACGTTGTTGTTGTTGTTTATTTGACTTAGTTGTTTTTGTTGACATTTTTGTTGTTGTTGTTGTTTATTTGACATTTTTGTTGTTGTTGATGTTGTTGTTGTTCCTGTTTATTTGACGTTGTTGTTATTGTTTATTTGACGTTGTTGTTGTTGTTTATTTGACGTTGTTGTTGTTGTTGTTATTGTTGTTGTTTATTTGACGTTGTTGTTGTTGTTGTTGTTTATTTGATGTTGTTGTTGTTGTTGTTGTTGTTGTTGTTTATTTGACGTTGGTGTTGTTGTTGTTGTTTTTTCTTTGACGTTGTTATTGTTGTTATTTATTTGACGTCGTTGTTGTTGTTATTGTTTATTTGACGTTGTTGTTGTTGTTGTTGTTGTTGTTTATTTGACGTTTTTATTATTATTTATTTGACGTTGTTTTTGTTATTTGACGTTGTTGTTGTTGTTGTATTTGTTGTTGTTGTTGTTGTTGCTTATTTGACGTTGTTGTTATTGTTGTTGTTTATTTGACGTTGTTGTTGTTGTTGTTGTTGTTTATTTGACGTTGTTGTTGTTGTTGTTTATTTGACGTTATTGTTGTTGTTGACGTTGTTGTTGTTGTTGTTTATTTGATGTTGTTGCTGTTGTTTATTTGACATTGTTGTTGTCGTTGTTGTTGTTGTTGTTTATTTGACGTTGTTGTTGTTATATATTTGACGTTGTTGATGTTGTTATTGTTTATTTGACGTTGTTGTTGTTTATTTAAAGTTGTTGTTGTTGTTGTTGTTGACATTGTTGTTGTTGACGTTGTTGTTGTTGTTTATTTGACCTTGTTGTTATTGTTGTTTATTTGATGTTGTTATTGTTGTTGTTTATTTGACGTTGTTGTTGTTGTTGTTTATTTGACGGTGTTGTTGTGGTTATTTATTTGACGTTGTTGTTGTTGTTGACGTTGTTGTTATTGTTGTTGTTGTTTATTTGACGTTTTTGTTGTTGTTGATGTTGTTGTAGTTTTTGTAGTTGTTTATTTGACGTTGTTGTTGTTTATTTGACGTTGTTGTTGTTGTCTATTTGACGTTGTTGTTGTTGTTGTTATTGTTGTTGTTGTTGTTGTTGTTTATTTGACGTTGTTGTTGTTATTTATTTGACGTTGTTGTTGTTATTTTTTTGACGTTGTTGTTGTTGTTGTTGTTGTTGTTTATTTGAAGTTGTTGTTGTTGTTTATTTGACGTTGTTGTTGTTATTTATTTGACGTTGTTGTTGTTGTTGTTTATTTGACATTGTTGTTGTTGTTGTTGTTTATTTGACGTTGTTGTTGTTTATTTGACGTTGTTGTTGTTGACGTTGTTGTTGTTGTTGTTGTTGTTTATTTGACGTTGTTGTTGTTGTTTATTTGACGTGGTTGTTGTTGTTGACGTTGTTGTTGTTGTTGTTGTTGTTATTGTTTGTTTATTTAACGATTTTGTTGTTGTTGTTGTTTACTTGACGTTGTTGTTGTTGTTTATTTGACGTTGTTGTTGTTGTTGACGTTGTTGTTGTTGTTTTTGTTGTTTATTTGACGTTGTTGTAGTTGTTTATTTGACGTTGTTGTTGTTATTGTTATTGTTGTTGTTTATTTGACGATATTATTGTTGTTGTTGTTTATTTGACGTTGTTGTTGTTGTTGTTTATTTGACGTTGTTGTTGTTGTTGTTATTTATTTGACATTGTTGTTATTGTTGTTCATTTGACGTTGTTGTTGTTGTTTATTTGATGTTGTTGTTGTTGTTGTTGTTTATTTGACGTTGTTTTTGTCATTGTTTTTGTTGTTTATTTGACATTGTTATTGTTGTTGTTTATTTGACGTTGTTGTTGTTATTTATTTGACGTTGTTGTTGTTGTTGTTGACGTTGTTGTTGTTGTTGTTTATTTGACGTTGTTGTTATTGTTGTTGTTGTTTATATGACGTTGTTGTTGTTGTTGACGTTGTTGTTGTTGTTGTTGTTATTTATTTGACGTTTTTGTTGTTGTTGTTATTGTTGTTGTTGTTGTTGTTGTTTATTTGACGTTGTTGTTGTTGTTATTTATTTGACGTTGTTGTTGTTTATTTGACGTTGTTGTTGTTGTTTATTTGACGTTGTTGTTGTTGTTGACGTTGTTGTTGTTGTTGTTGTTATTTATTTGACGTTGTTGTTGTTGTTGTTGTTGTAGTTTATTTGACGTTGTTGTTGTTGTTTATTTGACGGTGTTGTTGTTGTTTATTTGACGTTGTTGTTGTTGTTGTTTATTTGACGTTGTTGTTGTTGTTGACGTTGTTTTTGTTGTTTATTTGACGTTGTTGTTGTTGTTGACATCGTTGTTGTTGTTGTTTATTTCACGTTGTTGATGTTGTTGTTTATTTGACGTTGTTGTTGTTTATTTGACGTTGTTGTTGTTGACATTGTTGTTGTTGTTGTTGTTTATTTGACGTTGTTATTGTTGTTGTTATTCATTTGGCATTGTTTTTGTTGTTGACGTTGTTGTTGTTGTTGTTTATTTGACATTGTTTTTGTTGTTGTTTTTGTTGACGTTGTTGGTTTTGTTGTTTATTTGACGTTGTTGTTGTTGTTGTTGTTGTTTATTTGACGTTATTTTAGTTGTTGTTGTTTATTTGACGTTGTCGTTGTTGTTTATTTGACGTTGTTGTTGTTGACATTGTTGTTGTTGTTGTTGTTTATTTGACGTAGTTGTTATTGTTGACGTTGTTGTTGTTGTTGTTGTTTATTTGAGGTATTTGTTATTATTGATGTTGTTGTTATTGTGGTTTATTTGACGTTGTTGTTATTGTTTATTTGAAGTTGTTGTTGTTGTTTATTTGACGTTGTTGTTGTTGTTTATTTGATGTTGTTGTTGTTGTTGTTTATTTGACGTTGTTGTTGTTGTTGTTTATTTGACGTTGTTGTTGTTGTTGTTTATTTGACGTTGTTGTTGTTGTTGTTGTTTATTTGACGTTGTTGTTGTTGTTATTGATGTTGTTTATTTGACGTTGTTGTTGTTGTTTATTTGATGTTGTTGTTGTTGTTGTTGTTTATTTGACATTGTTGTTGTTGTTGATGTTGTTGTTGTTGTTTATTTGACATTGTTGTTGTTGTTGTTGTTGACGTTGTTGGTGTTATTGTTTATTCGACGTTGTTGTTGTTGTTGTTGTTGTTTATTTGACGTTGTTTTAGATGTTGTTGTTTATTTAACGTTGTTGTTGTTTATTTGACATTGTTGTTGTTGTTGACGTTGTTGTTGTTGTTGTTGTTTATTTGACATTGTTGTTGTTGTTGTTGTTATTGACGTTGTTGGTGTTGTTATTTATTTGACATTGTTGTTGTTGTTGTTGTTTATTTGACGTTTTTGTTGTTGTTGTTGTTGTTGTTGTTGTTGTTTATTTGATGTTGTTGTTGTTGTTTATTTGACGTTGTTGTTGTTGTTGTTGTTTATTTGACATTGTTGTTGTTGTTATTGTTGTTGTTTATTTGACTTTCTTGTTGTTGTTGTTTATTTGATGTTGTTGTTGTTGTTTGTTTGACATTGTTGTTGTTGACGTTATTGTTGTTGTTTATTTGATGTTGTTGTTGTTGTTGTTTATTTGACATTGTTGTTGTTGTTGACGTTGTTGTTGTTTATTTGACATTGTTGTTGTTGTTGTTGACGTTGTTGGTGTTGTTGTTTACTTGACGTTGTTGTTATTGTTGTTGTTTATTTGACGTTGTTTTAGTTGTTATTTATTTGACGTTGTTGTTGTTGTTTATTTGACATTGTTGTTGTTGTTGACGTTGTTGTTGTTGTTGTTTATTTGACATTGTTGTTGTTGTTGTTGACGTTGTTGGTGTTGTTGTTTATTTGACGTGGTTATTGTTGTTGTTGTTTATTTGATGTTGTTTTAGTTGTTGTTGTTTATTTGACATTGTTGTTGTTGTTTATTCGACGTTGTTGTTGTTGACATTGTTGTTGTTGTTGTTTATTTGACGTTGTTGTTGTTGTTTATTTGACTTAGTTGTTTTTGTTGACATTTTTGTTGTTGTTGTTGTTTATTTGACATTTTTGTTGTTGTTGATGTTGTTGTTGTTCCTGTTTATTTGACGTTGTTGTTATTGTTTATTTGACGTTGTTGTTGTTGTTTATTTGACGTTGTTGTTGTTGATGTTATTGTTGTTGTTTATTTGACGTTGTTGTTGTTGTTGTTGTTTATTTGATGTTGTTGTTGTTGTTGTTGTTGTTGTTTATTTGACGTTGGTGTTGTTGTTGTTGTTGTTTATTTGACGTTGTTATTGTTGTTATTTATTTGACGTCGTTGTTGTTGTTATTGTTTATTTGACGTTGTTGTTGTTGTTGTTGTTGTTGTTGTTGTTTATTTGACGTTTTTATTATTATTTATTTGACGTTGTTTTTGTTATTTGACGTTGTTGTTGTTGTTGTATTTGTTGTTGTTGTTGTTGTTGCTTATTTGACGTTGTTGTTATTGTTGTTGTTTATTTGACGTTGTTGTTGTTGTTGTTGTTGTTTATTTGACGTTGTTGTTGTTGTTGTTTATTTGACGTTATTGTTGTTGTTGACGTTGTTGTTGTTGTTGTTGTTTATTTGATGTTGTTGTTGTTGTTTATTTGACATTGTTGTTGTCGTTGTTGTTGTTGTTGTTGTTGTTGTTTATTTGACGTTGTTGTTGTTATATATTTGACGTTGTTGATGTTGTTATTGTTTATTTGACGTTGTTGTTGTTTATTTAAAGTTGTTGTTGTTGTTGTTGTTGACATTGTTGTTGTTGACGTTGTTGTTGTTGTTTATTTGACCTTGTTGTTATTGTTGTTTATTTGATGTTGTTATTGTTGTTGTTTATTTGACGTTGTTGTTGTTGTTGTTGTTTATTTGACGGTGTTGTTGTGGTTATTTATTTGACGTTGTTGTTGTTGTTGTTGACGTTGTTGTTATTGTTGTTGTTGTTTATTTGACGTTTTTGTTGTTGTTGATGTTGTTGTAGTTTTTGTAGTTGTTTATTTGACGTTGTTGTTGTTGTTATTGTTGTTGTTGTTGTTGTTGTTTATTTGACGTTGTTGTTGTTATTTATTTGACGTTGTTGTTGTTATTGTTGTTGTTGTTGTTTATTTGACGTTGTTGTTGTTGTTTATTTGACGTTGTTGTTGTTATTTATTTGACGTTGTTGTTGTTGTTGTTTATTTGACATTGTTGTTGTTGTTGTTGTTTATTTGACGTTGTTGTTGTTTATTTGACGTTGTTGTTGTTGACGTTGTTGTTGTTGTTGTTTATTTGACGTTGTTGTTGTTGTTTATTTGACGTGGTTGTTGTTGTTGACGTTGTTGTTGTTGTTGTTGTTATTGTTTGTTTATTTAACGATTTTGTTGTTGTTGTTGTTTACTTGACGTTGTTGTTGTTGTTTATTTGACGTTGTTGTTGTTGTTGACGTTGTTGTTGTTGTTTTTGTTGTTTATTTGACGTTGTTGTAGTTGTTTATTTGACGTTGTTGTTGTTATTGTTATTGTTGTTGTTTATTTGACGATATTATTGTTGTTGTTGTTTATTTGACGTTGTTGTTGTTGTTATTTATTTGACATTGTTGTTGTTGTTGTTCATTTGACGTTGTTGTTGTTGTTTATTTGATGTTGTTGTTGTTGTTGTTTATTTGACGTTGTTTTTGTCATTGTTTTTGTTGTTTATTTGACATTGTTATTGTTGTTGTTTATTTGACGTTGTTGTTGTTATTTATTTGACGTTGTTGTTGTTGTTGTTGTTGACGTTGTTGTTGTTGTTGTTTATTTGACGTTCTTGTTATTGTTGTTGTTGTTTATATGACGTTGTTGTTGTTGTTGACGTTGTTGTTGTTGTTGTTGTTATTTATTTGACGTTTTTGTTGTTGTTGTTATTGTTGTTGTTGTTGTTGTTGTTTATTTGACGTTGTTGTTGTTGTTATTACTTGACGTTGTTGTTGGTTATTTGACGTTGTTGTTGTTGTTTATTTGACGTTGTTGTTGTTGTTGACGTTGTTGTTGTTGTTGTTGTTATTTATTTGACGTTGTTGTTGTTGTTGTTTTAGTTTATTTGACGTTGTTGTTGTTGTTTATTTGACGGTGTTGTTGTTGTTGTTTATTTGACGTTGTTGTTGTTGTTGTTTATTTGACGTTGTTGTTGTTGTTGACGTTGTTTTTGTTGTTTATTTGACGTTGTTGTTGTTGTTGACATAGTTGTTGTTGTTGTTTATTTCACGTTGTTGATGTTGTTGATGTTGTTGTTTATTTAACGTTGTTGTTGTTTATTTGACGTTGTTGTTGTTGACATTGTTGTTGTTGTTGTTGTTTATTTGACGTTGTTATTGTTGTTGTTATTTATTTGGCATTGTTTTTGTTGTTGACGTTGTTGTTGTTGTTTATTTGACATTGTTTTTGTTGTTGTTTTTGTTGACGTTGTTGGTTTTGTTGTTTATTTGACGTTGTTGTTGTTGTTGTTTATTTGACGTTATTTTAGTTGTTGTTGTTTATTTGACGTTGTTGTTGTTGTTTATTTGACATTGTTGTTGTTGACATTGTTGTTGTTGTTGTTGTTTATTTGACGTAGTTGTTATTGTTGACGTTGTTGTTGTTGTTGTTGTTGTTTATTTGAGGTATTTGTTATTATTGATGTTGTTGTTATTGTTGTTTATTTGACGTTGTTGTTATTGTTTATTTGAAGTTGTTGTTGTTGTTTATTTGACGTTGTTGTTGTTGTTTATTTGATGTTGTTGTTGTTGTTGTTTATTTGACGTTGTTGTTGTTGTTGTTTATTTGACGTTGTTGTTGTTGTTGTTTATTTGACGTTGTTGTTGTTGTTGTTGTTGTTGTTTATTTGACGTTGTTGTTGTTGTTATTGATGTTGTTTATTTGACGTTGTTGTTGTTGTTTATTTGATGTTGTTGTTGTTGTTGTTTATTTGACATTGTTGTTGTTGTTGATGTTGTTGTTGTTGTTTATTTGACATTGTTGTTGTTGTTGTTGACGTTGTTGGTGTTATTGTTTATTCGACGTTGTTGTTGTTGTTGTTGTTGTTGTTTATTTGACGTTGTTTTAGATGTTGTTGTTTATTTAACGTTGTTGTTGTTTATTTGACATTGTTGTTGTTGTTGACGTTGTTGTTGTTGTTGTTGTTTATTTGACATTGTTGTTGTTGTTGTTATTGACGTTGTTGGTGTTGTTATTTATTTGACATTGTTGTTGTTGTTGTTGTTTATTTGACGTCGTTTTAGTTGTTGTTGTTTATTTGACGTTGTTGTTGTTTATTTGACGTTTTTGTTAATGACATTGTTGTTGTTGTTGTTGTTTATTTGACGTTTTTGTTAGTGTTGTTTATTTGACGTAGTTGTTGTTGTTGACGTTGTTGTTTTTGTTGTTGTTGTTGTTGTTGTTGTTTATTTGACGTTTTTGTTGTTGTTGATGTTGTTGTTGTTTATTTGACGTTGTTGTTATTGTTTATTTGACGTTGTTGGTGTTGTTTATTTGACGTTGTTGTTGTTGTTATTGTTGTTGTTTATTTGACGTTGTTGTTGTTGTTGTTGTTTATTTGATGTTGTTGTTGTAGTTTATTTGACGTTGGTGTTGTTGTTGCTTATTTGACGTTGTTGTTGTTATTTATTTGACGTTGTTGTTGTTGTTGTTATTGTTAATTTGACGTTTTTGTTGTTGTTGTTTATTTGACGTTGTTATTGTTGTTTATTTGACGTTGTTTTGATTATTTGACGTTGTTGTTGTTGTTATTATATTTGTTGTTGTTGTTGTTGCTTATTTGACGTTGTTGTTGTTGTTGTTGTTTATTTGACGTTGTTGTTGCTGTTGTTTATTTGACGTTGTTGTTGTTGTTGTTTATTTGACGTTGTTGTTGTTTATTTGACGTTGTTGTTGTTGTTGTTGACGTTGTTGTTGTTGTTGTTTATTTGACGTTGTTATTGTTGTTGTTGTTGTTTATTTGACGTTGTTGTTGTCGTTGTTGTTGTTTATTTGACGTTGTTGTTGTTGTTGTTTACTTGACGTTGTTGTTGTTGTTGTTTATTTGACGTTGTTGTTGTTGTTTATTTGACGTTGTTGTTGTTGTTGTTTATTTGACGTTGTTGTTGTTGTTTATTTGACGTTGTTGTTGTTGACGTTGTTGTTGTTGTTTATTTGATGTTGTTGTTGTTGTTGACATAGTTGTTGTTGTTGTTGTTTATTTCACGTTGTTGATGTTGTTGACGTTGTTGTTTATTTGACATTGTTGTTGTTTATTTGACGTTGTTGTTGTTGACATTGTTGTTGTTGTTGTTGTTTATTTGACGTTGTTATTGTTGTTGTTATTTATTTGGCATTGTTTTTGTTGTTGACGTTGTTGTTGTTGTTTATTTGACATTGTTTTTGTTGTTGTTGTTGTTGACGTTGTTGGTTTTGTTGTTTATTTGACGTTGTTGTTGTTGTTGTTGTTTATTTGACGTTGTTTTAGTTGTTGTTGTTTATTTGACGTTGTTGTTGTTGTTTATTTGACGTTGTTGTTGTTGACATTGTTGTTGTTGTTGTTGTTTATTTGACGTAGTTGTTATTGTTGACGTTGTTGTTGTTGTTGTTGTTGTTGTTTATTTGAGGTATTTGTTATTGTTGATGTTGTTGTTGTTGTTTATTTGACGTTGTTGTTATTATTTATTTGAAGTTGTTGTTGTTGTTTATTTGACGTTGTTGTTGTTGTTGTTTATTTGATGTTGTTGTTGTTGTTCTTTATTTGACGTTGTTGTTGTTGTTGTTGTTTATTTGACGTTGTTGTTGTTGTTGTTGTTTATTTGACGTTGTTGTTGTTGTTGTTTATTTGACGTTGTTGTTGTTGTTATTGATGTTGTTTATTTGACGTTGTTGTTGTTGTTTATTTGATGTTGTTGTTGTTGTTTATTTGACATTGTTGTTGTTGTTGATGTTGTTGTTGTTGTTTATTTGACATTGTTGTTGTAGTTGTTGACGTTGTTGGTGTTATTGTTTATTCGACGTTGTTGTTGTTGTTGTGGTTTATTTGACGTTGTTTTAGATGTTATTGTTTATTTAACGTTGTTGTTGTTTATTTGACATTGTTGTTGTTGTTGACGTTGTTGTTGTTGTTGTTGTTTATTTGACGTAGTTGTTGTTGTTGACGTTGTTGTTGTTGTTGTTGTTGTTGTTGTTTATTTGACGTTTTTGTTGTTGTTGATGTTGTTGTTGTTGTTGTTTATTTGACGTTGTTGTTGTTGTTGTTTATTTGACGTTGTTGTTGTTGTTTATTTGACATTGTTGTTGTTGTTATTGTTGTTGTTTATTTGACTTTCTTGTTGTTGTTGTTGTTTATTTGATGTTGTTGTTGTTGTTTATTTGACATTGTTGTTGTTGACGTTATTGTTGTTGTTTATTTGATGTTGTTGTTGTTGTTGTTTATTTGACATTGTTGTTGTTGTTGACGTTGTTGTTGTTGTTGTTTATTTGACATTGTTGTTGTTGTTGTTGACGTTGTTGGTGTTGTTGTTTACTTGACGTTGTTGTTATTGTTGTTGTTTATTTGACGATGTTTTAGTTGTTATTTATTTGACGTTGTTGTTGTTGTTTATTTGACATTGTTGTTGTTGTTGACGTTGTTGTTGTTGTTGTTTATTTGACATTGTTGTTATTGTTGTTGTTGTTGTTGTTGTTTATTTGATGTTGTTGTTGTTGTTTATTTGACGTTGTTGTTGTTATTTATTTGACGTTGTTGTTGTTGTTGTTTATTTGACATTGTTGTTGTTGTTGTTTATTTGACGTTGTTGTTGTTTATTTGACGTTGTTGTTGTTGACGTTGTTGTTGTTGTTGTTTATTTGACGTTGTTGTTGTTGTTTATTTGACGTGGTTGTTGTTGTTGACGTTGTTGTTGTTGTTGTTGTTGTTATTGTTTGTTTATTTAACGATTTTGTTATTGTTGTTGTTTACTTGACGTTGTTGTTGTTGTTTTTGTTGTTTATTTGACGTTGTTGTAGTTGTTTATTTGACGTTGTTGTTGTTCTTGTTATTGTTGCTGTTTATTTGACGATATTATTGTTGTTGTTGTTTATTTGACGTTGTTGTTGTTGTTGTTTATTTGACGTTGTTGTTGTTGTTGTTGTTATTTATTTGACATTGTTGTTGTTGTTGTTCATTTGACGTTGTTGTTGTTGTTTATTTGATGTTGTTGTTGTTGTTGTTTATTTGACGTTGTTTTTGTCATTGTTTTTGTTGTTTATTTGACATTGTTATTGTTGTTGTTTATTTGACGTTGTTGTTGTTATTTATTTGACGTTGTTGTTGTTGTTGACGTTGTTGTTGTTGTTGTTTATTTGACGTTGTTGTTATTGTTGTTGTTGTTTATATGACGTTGTTGTTGTTGTTGTTGTTGATGTTGTTGTTGTTGTTGTTGTTATTTATTTGACGTTTTTGTTGTTGTTGTTATTGTTGTTGTTGTTGTTGTTGTTTATTTGACGTTGTTGTTGTTGTTATTTATTTGACGTTGTTGTTGTTTATTTGACGTTGTTGTTGTTGTTCACGTTGTTGTTGTTGTTTATTTGACGTTGTTATTGTTGTTGTTTATTTGATGTTGTTGTTGTTGTTGATGTTTATTTGACATTGTTGTTGTTGTTGTTGTTTATTTGACATTGTTGTTGTTGTTGTTGACGTTGTTGGTGTTATTGTTTATTCGATGTTGTTGTTGTTGTTGTTGTTGTTGTTTATTTGACGTTGTTTTAGATGTTGTTGTTTATTTAACGTTGTTGTTGTTTATTTGACATTGTTGTTGTTGTTGACGTTGTTGTTGTTGTTGTTGTTTATTTGACGTAGTTGTTGTTGTTGTTGTTTATTTGACGTTTTTGTTGTTGTTGATGTTGTTGTTGTTGTTGTTGTTTATTTGATGTTGTTGTTGTTGTTTATTTGACGTTGTTGTTGTTGTTGTTGTTTATTTGACGTTGTTGTTGTTGTTGTTGACGTTGTTGTTGTTGTTTATTTGACGTTGTTATTGTTGTTGTTGTTGTTTATTTGACGTTGTTGTTGTCGTTGTTGTTGTTTATTTGACGTTGTTGTTGTTGTTGTTTACTTGACGTTGTTGTTGTTGTTGTTTATTTGACGTTGTTGTTGTTGTTTATTTGACGTTGTTGTTGTTGTTGTTATTTATTTTGCATTGTTTTTGTTGTTGACGTTGTTGTTGTTGTTTATTTGACATTGTTTTTGTTGTTGTTGTTGTTGTTTATTTGACGTTGTTTTAGTTGTTGTTTATTTGACGTTGTTGTTGTTGTTGACGTTGTTGTTGTTGTTGTTTATTTGATGTTGTTGTTGTTGTTGACATAGTTGTTGTTGTTGTTGTTGTTTATTTCACGTTGTTGATGTTGTTGACGTTGTTGTTTATTTGACATTGTTGTTGTTTATTTGACGTTGTTGTTGTTGACATTGTTGTTGTTGTTGTTGTTTATTTGACGTTGTTATTGTTGTTGTTATTTATTTTGCATTGTTTTTGTTGTTGACGTTGTTGTTGTTGTTTATTTGACATTGTTTTTGTTGTTGTTGTTGTTGTTTATTTGACGTTGTTTTAGTTGTTGTTGTTTATTTGACGTTGTTGTTGTTGTTTATTTGACATTGTTGTTGTTGACATTGTTGTTGTTGTTGTTTATTTGACGTAGTTGTTATTGTTGACGTTTTTGTTGTTGTTGTTGTTGTTGTTTATTTGAGGTATTTGTTATTGTTGATGTTGTTGTTGTTGTTTATTTGACGTTGTTGTTATTATTTATTTGAAGTTGTTGTTGTTGTTTATTTGACGTTGTTGTTGTTGTTTATTTGACGTTGTTGTTGTTGTTGTTGTTTATTTGACGTTGTTGTTGTTGTTGTTGTTTATTTGACGTTGTTGTTGTTGTTGTTTATTTGACGTTGTTGTTGTTGTTATTGATGTTGTTTATTTGACGTTGTTGTTGTTGTTTATTTGATGTTGTTGTTGTTGTTTATTTGACATTGTTGTTGTTGTTGATGTTGTTGTTGTTGTTTATTTGACATTGTTGTTGTAGTTGTTGACGTTGTTGGTGTTATTGTTTATTCGACGTTGTTGTTGTTGTTGTGGTTTATTTGACGTTGTTTTAGATGTTGTTGTTTATTTAACGTTGTTGTTGTTTATTTGACATTGTTGTTGTTGTTGACGTTGTTGTTGTTGTTGTTGTTTATTTGACGTAGTTGTTGTTGTTGACGTTGTTGTTGTTGTTGTTGTTTATTTGACGTTTTTGTTGTTGTTGATGTTGTTGTTGTTGTTGTTTATTTGACGTTGTTGTTGTTGTTTATTTGACGTTGTTGTTGTTGTTTATTTGACATTGTTGTTGTTGTTATTGTTGTTGTTTATTTGACTTTCTTGTTGTTGTTGTTGTTTATTTGATGTTGTTGTTGTTGTTTATTTGACATTGTTGTTGTTGACGTTATTGTTGTTGTTTATTTGATGTTGTTGTTGTTGTTGTTTATTTGACATTGTTGTTGTTGTTGACGTTGTTGTTGTTGTTGTTTATTTGTTGTTGTTGTTGTTGTTTACTTGACGTTGTTGTTTATTTGACGTTGTTTTAGTTGTTATTTATTTGACGTTGTTGTTGTTGTTTATTTGACATTGTTGTTGTTGTTGACGTTGTTGTTGTTGTTGTTTATTTGACATTGTTGTTGTTGTTGTTGTTGTTGTTGTTGACGTTGTTGTTGTTGTTATTTATTTGACGTTGTTGTTGTTATTTTTTTGACGTTGTTGTTGTTGTTGTTGTTTATTTGACGTTGTTGTTGTTGTTTATTTGACGTTGTTGTTGTTATTTATTTGACGTTGTTGTTGTTGTTGTTTATTTGACATTGTTGTTGTTGTTGTTTATTTGACGTTGTTGTTGTTTATTTGACGTTGTTGTTGTTGACGTTGTTGTTGTTGTTGTTGTTGTTTATTTGACGTTGTTGTTGTTGTTTATTTGACGTGGTTGTTGTTGTTGACGTTGTTGTTGTTGTTGTTGTTGTTGTTATTGTTTGTTTATTTAACGATTTTGTTGTTGTTGTTGTTTACTTGACGTTGTTGTTGTTGTTTATTTGACGTTGTTGTTGTTGTTGACGTTGTTGTTGTTGTTTTTGTTGTTTATTTGACGTTGTTGTTGTTCTTGTTATTGTTGATGTTTATTTGACGATATTATTGTTGTTGTTGTTTATTTGACGTTGTTGTTGTTGTTGTTGTTTATTTGACGTTGTTGTTGTTGTTGTTATTTATTTGACATTGTTGTTGTTGTTGTTGTTCATTTGACGTTGTTGTTGTTGTTTATTTGATGTTGTTGTTGTTGTTGTTTATTTGACGTTGTTTTTGTCATTGTTTTTGTTGTTTATTTGACATTGTTATTGTTGTTGTTTATTTGACGTTGTTGTTGTTATTTATTTGACGTTGTTGTTGTTGTTGACGTTGTTGTTGTTGTTGTTTATTTGACGTTGTTGTTATTGTTGTTGTTGTTTATATGACGTTGTTGTTGTTGTTGTTGTTGACGTTGTTGTTGTTGTTGTTGTTATTTATTTGACGTTTTTGTTGTTGTTGTTATTGTTGTTGTTGTTGTTGTTGTTTATTTGACGTTGTTGTTGTTGTTATTTATTTGACGTTGTTGTTGTTTATTTGACGTTGTTGTTGTTGTTCACGTTGTTGTTGTTGTTTATTTGACGTTGTTATTGTTGTTGTTTATTTGATGTTGTTGTTGTTGTTGATGTTTATTTGACATTGTTGTTGTTGTTGTTGATGTTGTTGTTGTTGTTTATTTGACATTGTTGTTGTTGTTGTTGACGTTGTTGGTGTTATTGTTTATTCGACGTTGTTGTTGTTGTTGTTGTTGTTGTTGTTTATTTGACGTTGTTTTAGATGTTGTTGTTTATTTAACGTTGTTGTTGTTTATTTGACATTGTTGTTGTTGTTGACGTTGTTGTTGTTGTTGTTGTTTATTTGACGTAGTTGTTGTTGTTGTTGTTGTTTATTTGACGTTTTTGTTGTTGTTGATGTTGTTGTTGTTGTTGTTTATTTGATGTTGTTGTTGTTGTTTATTTGACGTTGTTGTTGTTGTTGTTGTTTATTTGACATTGTTGTTGTTGTTATTGTTGTTGTTTATTTGACTTTCTTGTTGTTGTTGTTTATTTGATGTTGTTGTTGTTGTTTGTTTGACATTGTTGTTGTTGACGTTATTGTTGTTGTTTATTTGATGTTGTTGTTGTTGTTGTTTATTTGACATTGTTGTTGTTGTTGACGTTGTTGTTGTTTATTTGACATTGTTGTTGTTGTTGTTGACGTTGTTGGTGTTGTTGTTTACTTGACGTTGTTGTTATTGTTGTTGTTTATTTGACGTTGTTTTAGTTGTTATTTATTTGACGTTGTTGTTGTTGTTTATTTGACATTGTTGTTGTTGTTGACGTTGTTGTTTTTGTTGTTGTTTATTTGACATTGTTGTTGTTGTTGTTGTTGACGTTGTTGGTGTTGTTGTTTATTTGACGTGGTTATTGTTGTTGTTGTTTATTTGATGTTGTTTTAGTTGTTGTTGTTTATTTGACATTGTTGTTGTTGTTTATTCGACGTTGTTGTTGTTGACATTGTTGTTGTTGTTGTTTATTTGACGTTGTTGTTGTTGTTTATTTGACTTAGTTGTTTTTGTTGACATTTTTGTTGTTATTGTTGTTTATTTGACATTTTTGTTGTTGTTGATGTTGTTGTTGTTCCTGTTTATTTGACGTTGTTGTTATTGTTTATTTGACGTTGTTGTTGTTGTTTATTTGACGTTGTTGTTGTTGTTGTTATTGTTGTTGTTTATTTGACGTTGTTGTTGTTGTTGTTGTTTATTTGATGTTGTTGTTGTTGTTGTTGTTGTTTATTTGACGTTGGTGTTGTTGTTGTTGTTTATTTGACGTTGTTATTGTTGTTATTTATTTGACGTCGTTGTTGTTGTTATTGTTTATTTGACGTTGTTGTTGTTGTTGTTGTTGTTTATTTGACGTTTTTATTATTATTTATTTGACGTTGTTTTTGTTATTTGACGTTGTTGTTGTTGTTGTATTTGTTGTTGTTGTTGTTGTTGCTTATTTGACGTTGTTGTTATTGTTGTTGTTTATTTGACGTTGTTGTTGTTGTTGTTTATTTGACGTTGTTGTTGTTGTTGTTTATTTGACGTTATTGTTGTTGTTGACGTTGTTGTTGTTGTTGTTGTTGTTGTTTATTTGATGTTGTGGCTGTTGTTTATTTGACATTGTTGTTGTCGTTGTTGTTGTTATTGTTTATTTGACATTGTTGTTGTTATATATTTGACGTTGTTGATGTTGTTATTGTTTATTTGACGTTGTTGTTGTTTATTTAAAGTTGTTGTTGTTGTTGTTGTTGACGTTGTTGTTGTTGACGTTGTTGTTGTTGTTTATTTGACGTTGTTGTTATTGTTGTTTATTTGATGTTGTTATTGTTGTTGTTTATTTGACGTTGTTGTTATTGTTGTTGTTTATTTGACGGTGTTGTTGTGGTTATTTATTTGACGTTGTTGTTGTTGTTGACGTTGTTGTTATTGTTGTTGTTGTTTATTTGACGTTTTTGTTGTTGTTGATGTTGTTGTAGTTTTTGTAGTTGTTTATTTGACGTTGTTGTTGTTTATTTGACGTTGTTGTTGTTGTTTATTTGACGTTGTTGTTGTTGTTGTTATTGTTGTTGTTGTTGTTGTTTATTTGACGTTGTTGTTGTTATTTATTTGACGTTGTTGTTGTTATTTTTTTGACGTTGTTGTTGTTGTTGTTGTTTATTTGACGTTGTTGTTGTTGTTTATTTGACGTTGTTGTTGTTATTTATTTGACGTTGTTGTTGTTGTTGTTTATTTGACATTGTTGTTGTTGTTATTGTTTATTTGACGTTGTTGTTGTTTATTTGACGTTGTTGTTGTTGACGTTGTTGTTGTTGTTGTTGTTGTTTATTTGACGTTGTTGTTGTTGTTTATTTGACGTGGTTGTTGTTGTTGACGTTGTTGTTGTTGTTGTTGTTATTGTTTGTTTATTTAACGATTTTGTTGTTGTTGTTGTTTACTTGACGTTGTTGTTGTTGTTTATTTGACGTTGTTGTTGTTGTTGACGTTGTTGTTGTTGTTTTTGTTGTTTATTTGACGTTGTTGTAGTTGTTTATTTGACGTTGTTGTTGTTATTGTTATTGTTGTTGTTTATTTGACGATATTATTGTTGTTGTTGTTTATTTGACGTTGTTGTTGTTGTTGTTTATTTGACGTTGTTGTTGTTGTTGTTGTTATTTATTTGACATTGTTGTTGTTGTTGTTCATTTGACGTTGTTGTTGTTGTTGTTTATTTGATGTTGTTGTTGTTGTTGTTGTTTATTTGACGTTGTTTTTGTCATTGTTTTTGTTGTTTATTTGACATTGTTATTGTTGTTGTTTATTTGACGTTGTTGTTGTTATTTATTTGAC
The DNA here is from genome assembly GCA_948472305.1 of Vicia faba. Lineage (NCBI taxonomy): Eukaryota > Viridiplantae > Streptophyta > Magnoliopsida > Fabales > Fabaceae > Vicia > Vicia faba. The sequence continues at coordinate 366,209,077 of OX451737.1, read as the reverse complement.
GTTGTTGTTGTTGTTATTGTTGACGTTGTTGTTGTTGTTGTTGTTTATTTGACGTTGTTGTTATTGTTGTTGTTGTTTATATGACGTTGTTGTTGTTGTTGACGTTGTTGTTGTTGTTATTTATTTGACGTTTTTGTTGTTGTTGTTGTTGTTGTTGTTGTTGTTGTTGTTTATTTGACGTTGTTGTTGTTGTTATTTATTTGACGTTGTTGTTGTTTATTTGACGTTGTTGTTGTTGTTCACGTTGTTGTTGTTGTTTATTTGACGTTGTTGTTGTTGTTGACGTTGTTGTTGTTGTTGTTATTTATTTGACATTGTTGTTGTTGTTGTAGTTTATTTGACGTTGTTGTTGTTGTTTATTTGACGGTGTTGTTGTTGTTGTTTATTTGACGTTGTTGTTGTTGTTGTTTATTTGACGTTGTTGTTGTTGTTGACGTTGTTTTTGTTGTTTATTTGACGTTGTTGTTGTTGTTGACATAGTTGTTGTTGTTGTTTATTTCACGTTGTTGATGTTGTTGATGTTGTTGTTTATTTGACGTTGTTGTTGTTTATTTGACGTTGTTGTTGTTGACATTGTTGTTGTTGTTGTTGTTTATTTGACGTTGTTATTGTTGTTGTTATTTATTTGGCATTGTTTTTGTTGTTGACGTTCTTGTTGTTGTTTATTTGACATTGTTTTTGTTGTTGTTTTTGTTGACGTTGTTGGTTTTGTTGTTTATTTGACGTTGTTGTTGTTGTTGTTTATTTGACGTTATTTTAGTTGTTGTTGTTTATTTGACGTTGTTGTTGTTGTTGTTTATTTGACGTTGTTGTTGTTGTTGACGTTGTTGTTGTTGTTTATTTGATGTTGTTGTTGTTGTTGACATAGTTGTTGTTGTTGTTGTTTATTTCACGTTGTTGATGTTGTTGACGTTGTTGTTTATTTGACATTGTTGATGTTTATTTGACGTTGTTGTTGTTGACATTGTTGTTGTTGTTGTTGTTTATTTGACGTTGTTATTGTTGTTGTTATTTATTTGGCATTGTTTTTGTTGTTGACGTTGTTGTTGTTGTTTATTTGACATTGTTTTTGTTGTTGTTGTTGTTGACGTTGTTGGTTTTGTTGTGTATTTGACGTTGTTGTTGTTGTTGTTTTAGTTGTTGTTGTTTATTTGACGTTGTTGTTGTTGTTTATTTGACGTTGTTGTTGTTGACATTGTTGTTGTTGTTGGTGTTTATTTGACGTAGTTGTTATTGTTGACGTTGTTGTTGTTGTTGTTGTTGTTTATTTGAGGTATTTGTTATTGTTGATGTTGTTGTTGTTGTTTATTTGACGTTGTTGTTATTATTTATTTGAAGTTGTTGTTGTTGTTTATTTGACGTTGTTGTTGTTGTTGTTGTTTATTTGATGTTGTTGTTGTTGTTGTTTATTTGACGTTGTTGTTGTTGTTGTTGTTTATTTGACGTTGTTGTTGTTGTTGTTGTTTATTTGACGTTGTTGTTGTTGTTGTTTATTTGACGTTGTTGTTGTTGTTATTGATGTTGTTTATTTGACGTTGTTGTTGTTGTTTATTTGATGTTATTGTTGTTGTTTATTTGACATTGTTGTTGTTGTTGATGTTGTTGTTGTTGTTTATTTGACATTGTTGTTGTAGTTGTTGACGTTGTTGGTGTTATTGTTTATTCGACGTTGTTGTTGTTGTTGTGGTTTATTTGACGTTGTTTTAGATGTTGTTGTTTATTTAACGTTGTTGTTGTTTATTTGACATTGTTGTTGTTGTTGACGTTGTTGTTGTTGTTGTTGTTTATTTGACGTAGTTGTTGTTGTTGACGTTGTTGTTGTTGTTGTTATTGTTTATTTGACGTTTTTGTTGTTGTTGATGTTGTTGTTGTTGTTGTTTATTTGACGTTGTTGTTGTTGTTTATTTGACGTTGTTGTTGTTGTTTATTTGACATTGTTGTTGTTGTTATTGTTGTTGTTTATTTGACTTTCTTGTTGTTGTTGTTGTTTATTTGATGTTGTTGTTGTTGTTTATTTGACATTGTTGTTGTTGAGGTTATTGTTGTTGTTTATTTGATGTTGTTGTTGTTGTTGTTTATTTGACATTGTTGTTGTTGTTGACGTTGTTGTTGTTGTTGTTTATTTGTTGTTGTTGTTGTTGTTTACTTGACGTTGTTGTTTATTTGACGTTGTTTTAGTTGTTATTTATTTGACGTTGTTGTTGTTGTTTATTTGACATTGTTGTTGTTGTTGACGTTGTTGTTGTTGTTGTTTATTTGACATTGTTGTTGTTGTTGTTGTTGTTGTTGTTGTTGTTGACGTTGTTGTTGTTGTTATTTATTTGACGTTGTTGTTGTTATTTTTTTGACGTTGTTGTTGTTGTTGTTGTTTATTTGACGTTGTTGTTGTTGTTTATTTGACGTTGTTGTTGTTATTTATTTGACGTTGTTGTTGTTGTTGTTTATTTGACATTGTTGTTGTTGTTGTTTATTTGACGTTGTTGTTGTTTATTTGACGTTGTTGTTGTTGACGTTGTTGTTGTTGTTGTTGTTTATTTGACGTTGTTGTTGTTGTTTATTTGACGTGGTTGTTGTTGTTGACGTTGTTGTTGTTGTTGTTATTGTTTGTTTATTTAACGATTTTGTTGTTGTTGTTGTTTACTTGACGTTGTTGTTGTTGTTTATTTGACGTTGTTGTTGTTGTTGACGTTGTTGTTGTTGTTTTTGTTGTTTATTTGACGTTGTTGTAGTTGTTTATTTGACGTTGTTGTTGTTCTTGTTATTGTTGCTGTTTATTTGACGATATTATTGTTGTTGTTGTTTATTTGACGTTGTTGTTGTTGTTGTTTATTTGACGTTGTTGTTGTTGTTGTTATTTATTTGACATTGTTGTTGTTGTTGTTGTTCATTTGACGTTGTTGTTGTTGTTTATTTGATGTTGTTGTTGTTGTTGTTTATTTGACGTTGTTTTTGTCATTGTTTTTGTTGTTTATTTGACATTGTTATTGTTGTTGTTTATTTGACGTTGTTGTTGTTATTTATTTGACGTTGTTGTTGTTGTTGACGTTGTTGTTGTTGTTGTTTATTTGACGTTGTTGTTATTGTTGTTGTTGTTTATATGACGTTGTTGTTGTTGTTGTTGTTGACGTTGTTGTTGTTGTTGTTGTTATTTATTTGACGTTATTGTTGTTGTTGTTATTGTTGTTGTTGTTGTTGTTGTTTATTTGACGTTGTTGTTGTTGTTATTTATTTGACGTTGTTGTTGTTTATTTGACGTTGTTGTTGTTGTTCACGTTGTTGTTGTTGTTTATTTGACGTTGTTATTGTTGTTGTTTATTTGATGTTGTTGTTGTTGATGATGTTTATTTGACATTGTTGTTGTTGTTGTTGATGTTGTTGTTGTTGTTTATTTGACATTGTTGTTGTTGTTGTTGACGTTGTTGGTGTTATTGTTTATTCGACGTTGTTGTTGTTGTTGTTGTTGTTGTTGTTGTTTATTTGACGTTGTTTTAGATGTTGTTGTTTATTTAACGTTGTTGTTGTTTATTTGACATTGTTGTTGTTGTTGACGTTGTTGTTGTTGTTGTTGTTTATTTGACGTAGTTGTTGTTGTTGTTGTTTATTTGACGTTTTTGTTGTTGTTGATGTTGTTGTTGTTGTTGTTGTTTATTTGATGTTGTTGTTGTTGTTTATTTGACGTTGTTGTTGTTGTTGTTGTTTATTTGACATTGTTGTTGTTGTTATTGTTGTTGTTTATTTGACTTTCTTGTTGTTGTTGTTTATTTGATGTTGTTGTTGTTGTTTGTTTGACATTGTTGTTGTTGACGTTATTGTTGTTGTTTATTTGATGTTGTTGTTGTTGTTGTTTATTTGACATTGTTGTTGTTGTTGACGTTGTTGTTGTTTATTTGACATTGTTGTTGTTGTTGTTGACGTTGTTGGTGTTGTTGTTTACTTGACGTTGTTGTTATTGTTGTTGTTTATTTGACGTTGTTTTAGTTGTTATTTATTTGACGTTGTTGTTGTTTATTTGACATTGTTGTTGTTGTTGACGTTGTTGTTGTTGTTGTTGTTTATTTGACATTGTTGTTGTTGTTGTTGTTGACGTTGTTGGTGTTGTTGTTTATTTGACGTGGTTATTGTTGTTGTTGTTTATTTGATGTTGTTTTAGTTGTTGTTGTTTATTTGACATTGTTGTTGTTGTTTATTCGACGTTGTTGTTGTTGACATTGTTGTTGTTGTTGTTTATTTGACGTTGTTGTTGTTGTTTATTTGACTTAGTTGTTTTTGTTGACATTTTTGTTGTTATTGTTGTTTTTTTGACATTTTTGTTGTTGTTGATGTTGTTGTTGTTCCTGTTTATTTGACGTTGTTGTTATTGTTTATTTGACGTTGTTGTTGTTGTTTATTTGACGTTGTTGTTGTTGTTGTTTATTTGACGTTGTTGTTGTTGTTATTGATGTTGTTTATTTGACGTTGTTGTTGTTGTTTATTTGATGTTGTTGTTGTTGTTTATTTGACATTGTTGTTGTTGTTGATGTTGTTGTTGTTGTTTATTTGACATTGTTGTTGTAGTTGTTGACGTTGTTGGTGTTATTGTTTATTCGACGTTGTTGTTGTTGTTGTGGTTTATTTGACGTTGTTTTAGATGTTGTTGTTTATTTAACGTTGTTGTTGTTTATTTGACATTGTTGTTGTTGTTGACGTTGTTGTTGTTGTTGTTGTTTATTTGACGTAGTTGTTGTTGTTGACGTTGTTGTTGTTGTTGTTTATTTGACGTTTTTGTTGTTGTTGATGTTGTTGTTGTTGTTGTTTATTTGACGTTGTTGTTGTTGTTTATTTGACGTTGTTGTTGTTGTTTATTTGACATTGTTGTTGTTGTTATTGTTGTTGTTTATTTGACTTTCTTGTTGTTGTTGTTGTTTATTTGATGTTGTTGTTGTTGTTTATTTGACATTGTTGTTGTTGACGTTATTGTTGTTGTTTATTTGATGTTGTTGTTGTTGTTGTTTATTTGACATTGTTGTTGTTGTTGACGTTGTTGTTGTTGTTGTTTATTTGTTGTTGTTGTTGTTGTTTACTTGACGTTGTTGTTTATTTGACGTTGTTTTAGTTGTTATTTATTTGACGTTGTTGTTGTTTATTTGACATTGTTGTTGTTGTTGACGTTGTTGTTGTTGTTGTTTATTTGACATTGTTGTTGTTGTTGTTGTTGTTGTTGTTGACGTTGTTGTTGTTGTTATTTATTTGACGTTGTTGTTGTTATTTTTTTGACGTTGTTGTTGTTGTTGTTGTTTATTTGACGTTGTTGTTGTTGTTTATTTGACGTTGTTGTTGTTATTTATTTGACGTTGTTGTTGTTGTTGTTTATTTGACATTGTTGTTGTTGTTGTTTATTTGACGTTGTTGTTGTTTATTTGACGTTGTTGTTGTTGACGTTGTTGTTGTTGTTGTTTATTTGACGTTGTTGTTGTTGTTTATTTGACGTGGTTGTTGTTGTTGACGTTGTTGTTGTTGTTGTTGTTGTTATTGTTTGTTTATTTAACGATTTTGTTGTTGTTGTTGTTTACTTGACGTTGTTGTTGTTGTTGTTTATTTGACGTTGTTGTTGTTGTTGACGTTGTTGTTGTTGTTTTTGTTGTTTATTTTACGTTGTTGTAGTTGTTTATTTGACGTTGTTGTTGTTCTTGTTATTGTTGCTGTTTATTTGACGATATTATTGTTGTTGTTGTTTATTTGACGTTGTTGTTGTTGTTGTTTATTTGACGTTGTTGTTGTTGTTGTTGTTATTTATTTGACATTGTTGTTGTTGTTGTTCATTTGACGTTGTTGTTGTTGTTTATTTGATGTTGTTGTTGTTGTTGTTTATTTGACGTTGTTTTTGTCATTGTTTTTGTTGTTTATTTGACATTGTTATTGTTGTTGTTTATTTGACGTTGTTGTTGTTATTTATTTGACGTTGTTGTTGTTGTTGACGTTGTTGTTGTTGTTGTTTATTTGACGTTGTTGTTATTGTTGTTGTTGTTTATATGACGTTGTTGTTGTTGTTGTTGTTGACGTTGTTGTTGTTGTTGTTGTTATTTATTTGACGTTTTTGTTGTTGTTGTTATTGTTGTTGTTGTTGTTGTTTATTTGACGTTGTTGTTGTTGTTATTTATTTGACGTTGTTGTTGTTTATTTGACGTTGTTGTTGTTGTTCACGTTGTTGTTGTTGTTTATTTGACGTTGTTATTGTTGTTGTTTATTTGATGTTGTTGTTGTTGTTGATGTTTATTTGACATTGTTGTTGTTGTTGTTGATGTTGTTGTTGTTGTTTATTTGACATTGTTGTTGTTGTTGTTGACGTTGTTGGTGTTATTGTTTATTCGACGTTGTTGTTGTTGTTGTTGTTGTTGTTTATTTGACGTTGTTTTAGATGTTGTTGTTTATTTAACGTTGTTGTTGTTTATTTGACATTGTTGTTGTTGTTGACGTTGTTGTTGTTGTTGTTGTTTATTTGACGTAGTTGTTGTTGTTGTTGTTGTTGTTTATTTGACGTTTTTGTTGTTGTTGATGTTGTTGTTGTTGTTGTTGTTTATTTGATGTTGTTGTTGTTGTTTATTTGACGTTGTTGTTGTTGTTGTTTATTTGACATTGTTGTTGTTGTTATTGTTGTTGTTTATTTGACTTTCTTGTTGTTGTTGTTTATTTGATGTTGTTGTTGTTGTTTGTTTGACATTGTTGTTGTTGACGTTATTGTTGTTGTTTATTTGATGTTGTTGTTGTTGTTGTTTATTTGACATTGTTGTTGTTGTTGACGTTGTTGTTGTTTATTTGACATTGTTGTTGTTGTTGTTGACGTTGTTGGTGTTGTTGTTTACTTGACGTTGTTGTTATTGTTGTTGTTTATTTGACGTTGTTTTAGTTGTTATTTATTTGACGTTGTTGTTGTTGTTTATTTGACATTGTTGTTGTTGTTGACGTTGTTGTTGTTGTTGTTGTTTATTTGACATTGTTGTTGTTGTTGTTGTTGACGTTGTTGGTGTTGTTGTTTATTTGACGTGGTTATTGTTGTTGTTGTTTATTTGATGTTGTTTTAGTTGTTGTTGTTTATTTGACATTGTTGTTGTTGTTTATTCGACGTTGTTGTTGTTGACATTGTTGTTGTTGTTGTTTATTTGACGTTGTTGTTGTTGTTTATTTGACTTAGTTGTTTTTGTTGACATTTTTGTTGTTATTGTTGTTTATTTGACATTTTTGTTGTTGTTGATGTTGTTGTTGTTCCTGTTTATTTGACGTTGTTGTTATTGTTTATTTGACGTTGTTGTTGTTGTTTATTTGACGTTGTTGTTGTTGTTGTTATTGTTGTTGTTTATTTGACGTTGTTGTTGTTGTTGTTGTTTATTTGATGTTGTTGTTGTTGTTGTTGTTGTTTATTTGACGTTGGTGTTGTTGTTGTTGTTTATTTGACGTTGTTATTGTTGTTATTTATTTGACGTCGTTGTTGTTGTTATTGTTTATTTGACGTTGTTGTTGTTGTTGTTGTTGTTTATTTGACGTTTTTATTATTATTTATTTGACGTTGTTTTTGTTATTTGACGTTGTTGTTGTTGTTGTATTTGTTGTTGTTGTTGTTGCTTATTTGACGTTGTTGTTATTGTTGTTGTTTATTTGACGTTGTTGTTGTTGTTGTTGTTGTTTATTTGACGTTGTTGTTGTTGTTGTTTATTTGACGTTATTGTTGTTGTTGACGTTGTTGTTGTTGTTGTTGTTGTTTATTTGATGTTGTGGCTGTTGTTTATTTGACATTGTTGTTGTCGTTGTTGTTGTTATTGTTTATTTGACGTTGTTGTTGTTATATATTTGACGTTGTTGATGTTGTTATTGTTTATTTGACGTTGTTGTTGTTTATTTAAAGTTGTTGTTGTTGTTGTTGTTGACGTTGTTGTTGTTGACGTTGTTGTTGTTGTTTATTTGACGTTGTTGTTATTGTTGTTTATTTGATGTTGTTATTGTTGTTGTTTATTTGACGTTGTTGTTGTTGTTGTTTATTTGACGGTGTTGTTGTGGTTATTTATTTGACGTTGTTGTTGTTGTTGACGTTGTTGTTATTGTTGTTGTTGTTTATTTGACGTTTTTGTTGTTGTTGATGTTGTTGTAGTTTTTGTAGTTGTTTATTTGACGTTGTTGTTGTTTATTTGACGTTGTTGTTGTTGTTTATTTGACGTTGTTATTGTTGTTGTTATTGTTGTTGTTGTTGTTGTTGTTTATTTGACGTTGTTGTTGTTATTTATTTGACGTTGTTGTTGTTATTTTTTTGACGTTGTTGTTGTTGTTGTTGTTTATTTGACGTTGTTGTTGTTGTTTATTTATCGTTGTTGTTGTTATTTATTTGACGTTGTTGTTGTTGTTTATTTGACATTGTTGTTGTTGTTGTTGTTTATTTGACGTTGTTGTTGTTTATTTGACGTTGTTGTTGTTGACGTTGTTGTTGTTGTTGTTGTTTATTTGACGTTGTTGTTGTTGTTTATTTGACGTGGTTGTTGTTGTTGACGTTGTTGTTGTTGTTGTTGTTGTTATTGTTTGTTTATTTAACGATTTTGTTGTTGTTGTTGTTTACTTGACGTTGTTGTTGTTGTTTATTTGACGTTGTTGTTGTTGTTGACGTTGTTGTTGTTGTTTTTGTTGTTTATTTGACGTTGTTGTAGTTGTTTATTTGACGTTGTTGTTGTTATTGTTATTGTTGTTGTTTATTTGACGATATTATTGTTGTTGTTGTTTATTTGACGTTGTTGTTGTTGTTGTTTATTTGACGTTGTTGTTGTTGTTGTTGTTATTTATTTGACATTGTTGTTGTTGTTGTTCATTTGACGTTGTTGTTGTTGTTGTTTATTTGATGTTGTTGTTGTTGTTGTTGTTTATTTGACGTTGTTTTTGTCATTGTTTTTGTTGTTTATTTGACATTGTTATTGTTGTTGTTTATTTGACGTTGTTGTTGTTATTTATTTGACGTTGTTGTTGTTGTTATTGTTGACGTTGTTGTTGTTGTTGTTTATTTGACGTTGTTGTTATTGTTGTTGTTGTTTATATGACGTTGTTGTTGTTGTTGACGTTGTTATTGTTGTTGTTGTTATTTATTTGACGTTTTTGTTGTTGTTGTTATTGTTGTTGTTGTTGTTGTTGTTGTTTATTTGACGTTGTTGTTGTTGTTATTTATTTGACGTTGTTGTTGTTTATTTGACGTTGTTGTTGTTGTTGTTCACGTTGTTGTTGTTGTTTATTTGACGTTGTTGTTGTTGTTGTTGTTATTTATTTGACGTTGTTGTTGTTGTTGTTGTAGTTTATTTGACGTTGTTGTTGTTGTTTATTTGACGGTGTTGTTGTTGTTGTTTATTTGACGTTGTTGTTGTTGTTGTTTATTTGACGTTGTTGTTGTTGTTGACGTTGTTTTTGTTGTTTATTTGACGTTGTTGTTGTTGTTGACATAGTTGTTGTTGTTGTTTATTTCACGTTGTTGATGTTGTTGACGTTGTTGTTTATTTGACGTTGTTATTGTTTATTTGACGTTGTTGTTGTTGACATTGTTGTTGTTGTTGTTGTTTATTTGACGTTGTTATTGTTGTTGTTATTTATTTGGCATTGTTTTTGTTGTTGACGTTGTTGTTGTTGTTGTTTATTTGACATTGTTTTTGTTGTTGTTTTTGTTGACGTTGTTGGTTTTGTTGTTTATTTGACGTTGTTGTTGTTGTTGTTTATTTGACGTTATTTTAGTTGTTGTTGTTTATTTGACGTTGTTGTTGTTGTTTATTTGACGTTGTTGTTGTTGACATTGTTGTTGTTGTTGTTGTTTATTTGACGTAGTTGTTATTGTTGACGTTGTTGTTGTTGTTGTTTATTTGAGGTATTTGTTATTATTGATGTTGTTGTTATTGTTGTTTATTTGACGTTGTTGTTATTGTTTATTTGAAGTTGTTGTTGTTGTTTATTTGACGTTGTTGTTGTTGTTTATTTGATGTTGTTGTTGTTGTTTATTTGACGTTGTTGTTGTTGTTGTTTATTTGACGTTGTTGTTGTTGTTGTTTATTTGACGTTGTTGTTGTTGTTGTTTATTTGACGTTGTTGTTGTTGTTATTGATGTTGTTTATTTGACGTTGTTGTTGTTGTTTATTTGATGTTGTTGTTGTTGTTGTTTATTTGACATTGTTGTTGTTGTTGATGTTGTTGTTGTTGTTTATTTGACATTGTTGTTGTTGTTGTTGTTGACGTTGTTGGTGTTATTGTTTATTCGACGTTGTTGTTGTTGTTGTTGTTGTTGTTGTTTATTTGACGTTGTTTTAGATGTTGTTGTTTATTTAACGTTGTTGTTGTTTATTTGACATTGTTGTTGTTGTTGACGTTGTTGTTGTTGTTGTTGTTTATTTGACATTGTTGTTGTTGTTGTTGTTATTGACGTTGTTGGTGTTGTTATTTATTTGACATTGTTGTTGTTGTTGTTGTTTATTTGAGGTCGTTTTAGTTGTTGTTGTTTATTTGACGTTGTTGTTGTTTATTTGACGTTTTTGTTAATGACATTGTTGTTGTTGTTGTTGTTTATTTGATGTTTTTGTTAGTGTTGTTTATTTGACGTAGTTGTTGTTGTTGACGTTGTTGTTTTTGTTGTTGTTGTTGTTGTTGTTGTTTATTTGACGTTTTTGTTGTTGTTGATGTTGTTGTTGTTTATTTGACGTTGTTGTTATTGTTTATTTGACGTTGTTGGTGTTGTTTATTTGACGTTGTTGTTGTTGTTATTGTTGTTGTTTATTTGACGTTGTTGTTGTTGTTGTTGTTTATTTGATGTTGTTGTTGTAGTTTATTTGACGTTGGTGTTGTTGTTGCTTATTTGACGTTGTTGTTGTTATTTATTTGACGTTGTTGTTGTTGTTATTGTTTATTTGACGTTGTTGTTGTTGTTGTTGTTTATTTGACGTTGCTATTGTTGTTTATTTAACGTTGTTTTTATTATTTGACGTTGTTGTTGTTGTTATTATATTTGTTGTTGTTGTTGTTGCTTATTTGACGTTGTTGTTGTTGTTGTTTATTTGACGTTGTTGTTGCTGTTGTTTATTTGACGTTGTTGTTGTTGTTTATTTGACGTTGTTGTTGTTTATTTGACGTTGTTGTTGTTGTTGTTGTTGACGTTGTTGTTGTTGTTGTTTATTTGACGTTGTTATTGTTGTTGTTGTTGTTTATTTGACGTTGTTGTTGTCGTTGTTGTTGTTTATTTGACGTTGTTGTTGTTGTTGTTTACTTGACGTTGTTGTTGTTGTTTATTTGACGTTGTTGTTGTTGTTTATTTGACGTTGTTGTTGTTGTTGTTTATTTGACGTTGTTGTTGTTGTTGTTTATTTGACGTTGTTGTTGTTGTTGACGTTGTTGTTGTTGTTTATTTGATGTTGTTGTTGTTGACATAGTTGTTGTTGTTGTTGTTTATTTCACGTTGTTGATGTTGTTGACGTTGTTGTTTATTTGACATTGTTGTTGTTTATTTGACGTTGTTGTTGTTGACATTGTTGTTGTTGTTGTTGTTTATTTGACGTTGTTATTGTTGTTGTTATTTATTTGGCATTGTTTTTGTTGTTGACGTTGTTGTTGTTATTTATTTGACATTGTTTTTGTTGTTGTTGTTGTTGACGTTGTTGGTTTTGTTTTTTATTTGACGTTGTTGTTGTTGTTGTTTATTTGACGTTGTTTTAGTTGTTGTTGTTTATTTGACGTTGTTGTTGTTGTTGTTTATTTGACGTTGTTGTTGTTGACATTGTTGTTGTTGTTGTTTATTTGACGTAGTTGTTATTGTTGACGTTGTTGTTGTTGTTGTTGTTGTTGTTGTTTATTTGAGGTATTTGTTATTGTTGATGTTGTTGTTGTTGTTTATTTGACGTTGTTGTTATTGTTTATTTGAAGTTGTTGTTGTTGTTTATTTGACGTTGTTGTTGTTGTTGTTTATTTGATGTTGTTGTTGTTGTTGTTTATTTGACGTTGTTGTTGTTGTTGTTTATTTGACGTTGTTGTTGTTGTTGTTGTTTATTTGACGTTGTTGTTGTTGTTGTTTATTTGACGTTGTTGTTGTTGTTATTGATGTTGTTTATTTGACGTTGTTGTTGTTGTTTATTTGATGTTGTTGTTGTTGTTGTTTATTTGACATTGTTGTTGTTGTTGATGTTGTTGTTGTTGTTTATTTGACATTGTTGTTGTAGTTGTTGACGTTGTTGGTGTTATTGTTTATTTGACATTGTTGTTGTAGTTGTTGACGTTGTTGGTGTTATTGTTTATTCGACGTTGTTGTTGTTGTTGTGGTTTATTTGACGTTGTTTTAGATGTTGTTGTTTATTTAACGTTGTTGTTGTTTATTTGACATTGTTGTTGTTGTTGACGTTGTTGTTGTTGTTGTTGTTTATTTGACGTAGTTGTTGTTGTTGACGTTGTTGTTGTTGTTGTTGTTGTTTATTTGACGTTTTTGTTGTTGTTAATGTTGTTGTTGTTGTTGTTTATTTGACGTTGTTGTTGTTGTTTATTTGACGTTGTTGTTGTTGTTGTTTATTTGACATTGTTGTTGTTGTTATTGTTGTTGTTTATTTGACTTTCTTGTTGTTGTTGTTGTTTATTTGATGTTGTTGTTGTTGTTGTTTATTTGACATTGTTGTTGTTGACGTTATTGTTGTTGTTTATTTGATGTTGTTGTTGTTGTTTATTTGACATTGTTGTTGTTGTTGACGTTGTTGTTGTTGTTGTTTATTTGACATTGTTGTTGTTGTTGTTGACGTTGTTGGTGTTGTTGTTTACTTGACGTTGTTGTTATTGTTGTTGTTTATTTGACGTTGTTTTAGTTGTTATTTATTTGACGTTGTTGTTGTTGTTTATTTGACATTGTTGTTGTTGTTGACGTTGTTGTTGTTGTTGTTTATTTGACATTGTTGTTGTTGTTGTTGTTGTTGACGTTGTTGGTGTTGTTGTTTATTTGACGTGGTTATTGTTGTTGTTGTTTATTTGATGTTGTTTTAGTTGTTGTTGTTTATTTGACATTGTTGTTGTTGTTTATTCGATGTTGTTGTTGTTGACATTGTTGTTGTTGTTGTTTATTTGACGTTGTTGTTGTTGTTTATTTGACTTAGTTATTTTTGTTGACATTTTTGTTGTTGTTGTTGTTTATTTGACATTTTTGTTGTTGTTGATGTTGTTGTTGTTCCTGTTTATTTGACGTTGTTGTTATTGTTTATTTGACGTTGTTGTTGTTGTTTATTTGACGTTGTTGTTGTTGTTGTTATTGTTGTTGTTTATTTGACATTGTTGTTGTTGTTGTTTATTTGATGTTGTTGTTGTTGTTGTTGTTTATTTGACGTTGGTGTTGTTGTTGTTGTTGTTTATTTGACGTTGTTATTGTTGTTATTTATTTGACGTCGTTGTTGTTGTTATTGTTTATTTGACGTTGTTGTTGTTGTTGTTGTTTATTTGACGTTTTTATTATTGTTTATTTGACGTTGTTTTTGTTATTTGACGTTGTTGTTGTTGTATTTGTTGTTGTTGTTGTTGTTGCTTATTTGACGTTGTTGTTATTGTTGTTGTTTATTTGACGTTGTTGTTGCTGTTGTTAATTTGACGTTGTTGTTGTTGTTGTTGTTGTTTATTTGACGTTGTTGTTGTTGTTTATTTGACGTTATTGTTGTTGTTGACGTTGTTGTTGTTGTTGTTGTTGTTTATTTGATGTTGTTGCTGTTGTTTATTTGACATTGTTGTTGTCGTTGTTGTTGTTGTTGTTTATTTGACGTTGTTGTTGTTATATATTTGACGTTGTTGATGTTGTTATTGTTTATTTGACGTTGTTGTTGTTGTTTATTTAAAGTTGTTGTTGTTGTTGTTGTTGACGTTGTTGTTGTTGACGTTGTTGTTGTTGTTTATTTGACGTTGTTGTTATTGTTGTTTATTTGACGTTGTTATTGTTGTTGTTTATTTGACGTTGTTGTTGTTGTTGTTGTTTATTTGACGGTGTTGTTGTGGTTATTTATCTGACGTTGTTGTTGTTGTTGACGTTGTTGTTATTGTTGTTGTTGTTTATTTGACGTTTTTGTTGTTGTTGATGTTGTTGTAGTTTTTGTAGTTGTTTATTTGACGTTGTTGTTGTTTATTTGACGCTGTTGTTGTTGTTATTGTTGTTGTTGTTGTTTATTTGACGTTGTTGTTGTTATTTATTTGACGTTGTTGTTGTTATTTTTTTGACGTTGTTGTTGTTGTTGTTGTTGTTGTTTATTTGACGTTGTTGTTGTTGTTTATTTGACGTTGTTGTTGTTATTTATTTGACGTTGTTGTTGTTGTTGTTGTTGTTGTTTATTTGACGTTGTTGTTGTTTATTTGACGTTGTTGTTGTTGACGTTGTTGTTGTTGTTGTTGTTTATTTGACGTTGTTGTTGTTGTTTATTTGACGTGGTTGTTGTTGTTGACGTTGTTGTTGTTGTTGTTGTTGTTGTTGTTATTGTTTGTTTATTTAACGATTTTGTTGTTGTTGTTGTTTACTTGACGTTGTTGTTGTTGTTTATTTGACGTTGTTGTTGTTGTTGACGTTGTTGTTGTTGTTTTTGTTGTTTATTTGACGTTGTTGTAGTTGTTTATTTGACGTTGTTGTTGTTCTTGTTATTGTTGCCGTTTATTTGACGATATTATTATTGTTGTTGTTTATTTGACGTTGTTGTTGTTGTTGTTTATTTGACGTTGTTGTTGTTGTTGTTATTTATTTGACATTGTTGTTGTTGTTGTTCATTTGACGTTGTTGTTGTTGTTTATTTGATGTTGTTGTTGTTGTTGTTTATTTGACGTTGTTTTTGCATTGTTTTTGTTGTTTATTTGACATTGTTATTGTTGTTGTTTATTTGACGTTGTTGTTGTTATTTATTTGACGTTGTTGTTGTTGTTGACGTTGTTGTTGTTGTTGTTGTTTATTTGACGTTGTTGTTATTGTTGTTGTTGTTTATATGACGTTGTTGTTGTTGTTGTTGACGTTGTTGTTGTTGTTGTTGTTGTTATTTATTTGACGTTTTTGTTGTTGTTGTTATTGTTGTTGTTGTTGTTGTTGTTGTTTTTTTGACGTTGTTGTTGTTGTTATTTATTTGACGTTGTTGTTGTTTATTTGACGTTGTTGTTGTTGTTGACGTTGTTGTTGTTGTTGTTTATTTGACGTTGTTGTTGTTGTTGACGTTGTTGTTGTTGTTGTTGTTATTTATTTGACGTTGTTGTTGTTGTTGTAGTTTTTTTGACGTTGTTGTTGTTGTTTATTTGACGGTGTTGTTGTTGTTGTTTATTTGACGTTGTTGTTGTTGTTGTTGTTTATTTGACGTTGTTGTTGTTGTTGACGTTGTTGTTGTTGTTTATTTGACGTTGTTGTTGTTGTTGACATAGTTGTTGTTGTTGTTTATTTCACGTTGTTGATGTTGTTGACGTTGT
This sequence comes from Vicia faba, assembly GCA_948472305.1. Taxonomy (NCBI): domain Eukaryota; kingdom Viridiplantae; phylum Streptophyta; class Magnoliopsida; order Fabales; family Fabaceae; genus Vicia; species Vicia faba. The sequence continues at coordinate 366,193,651 of OX451737.1, read as the reverse complement.
TGTTTATTTGACGTTGTTATTGTTTATTTGACGTTGTTGTTGTTGACATTGTTGTTGTTGTTGTTGTTTATTTGACGTTGTTATTGTTGTTGTTATTTATTTGGCATTGTTTTTGTTGTTGACGTTGTTGTTGTTGTTTATTTGACATTGTTTTTGTTGTTGTTGTTGTTGACGTTGTTGGTTTTGTTGTCTATTTGACGTTGTTGTTGTTGTTGTTGTTGTTTATTCGACGTTGTTTTAGTTGTTGTTGTTTATTTGACGTTGTTGTTGTTGTTTATTTGACGTTGTTGTTGTTGACATTGTTGTTGTTGTTGTTTATTTGACGTAGTTGTTATTGTTGACGTTGTTGTTGTTGTTGTTGTTTATTTGAGGTATTTGTTATTGTTGTTGTTGTTGTTGTTGTTGTTTATTTGACGTTGTTGTTATTGTTTATTTGAAGTTGTTGTTGTTTATTTGACGTTGTTGTTGTTGTTGTTGTTGTTTATTTGATGTTGTTGTTGTTGTTTATTTGACGTTGTTGTTGTTGTTGTTTATTTGACGTTGTTGTTGTTGTTGTTTATTTGACGTTGTTGTTGTTGTTGTTTATTTGACGTTGTTGTTGTTGTTATTGATGTTGTTTATTTGACGTTGTTGTTGTTGTTTATTTGATGTTGTTGTTGTTGTTGTTTATTTGACATTGTTGTTGTTGTTGATGTTGTTGTTGTTGTTTATTTGACATTGTTGTTGTTGTTGTTGACGTTGTTGGTGTTATTGTTTATTCGACGTTGTTGTTGTTGTTGTTGTTGTTGTTTATTTGACGTTGTTTTAGATGTTGTTGTTTATTTAACGTTGTTGTTGTTTATTTGACATTGTTGTTGTTGTTGCCGTTGTTGTTGTTGTTGTTGTTTATTTGACATTGTTGTTGTTGTTGTTGTTATTGACGTTGTTGGTGTTGTTATTTATTTGACATTGTTGTTGTTGTTGTTGTTGTTTATTTGACGTTGTTTTAGTTGTGTTGTTTATTTGACGTTGTTGTTGTTGTTTATTTGACGTTTTTCTTAATGACATTGTTGTTGTTGTTGTTGTTTATTTGACGTTTTTGTTAGTGTTGTTTATTTGACGTAGTTGTTGTTGTTGACGTTGTTGTTTTTGTTGTTGTTGTTGTTGTTGTTGTTGTTGTTGTTTATTTGACGTTTTTGTTGTTGTTGATGTTGTTGTTGTTTATTTGACGTTGTTGTTATTGTTTATTTGACGTTGTTGTTGTTGTTTATTTGACGTTGTTGTAGTTTTTGTAGTTGTTTATTTGACGTTGTTGTTGTTTATTTGACGCTGTTGTTGTTGTTATTGTTGTTGTTGTTGTTTATTTGACGTTGTTGTTGTTATTTATTTGACGTTGTTGTTGTTATTTTTTTGACGTTGTTGTTGTTGTTGTTGTTGTTGTTTATTTGACGTTGTTGTTGTTGTTTATTTGACGTTGTTGTTGTTATTTATTTGACGTTGTTGTTGTTGTTGTTGTTGTTTATTTGACGTTGTTGTTGTTTATTTGACGTTGTTGTTGTTGACGTTGTTGTTGTTGTTGTTGTTTATTTAACGTTGTTGTTGTTGTTTATTTGACGTGGTTGTTGTTGTTGACGTTGTTGTTGTTGTTGTTGTTGTTGTTGTTATTGTTTGTTTATTTAACGATTTTGTTGTTGTTGTTGTTTACTTGACGTTGTTGTTGTTGTTTATTTGACGTTGTTGTTGTTGTTGACGTTGTTGTTGTTGTTTTTGTTGTTTATTTGACGTTGTTGTAGTTGTTTATTTGACGTTGTTGTTGTTCTTGTTATTGTTGCCGTTTATTTGACGATATTATTATTGTTGTTGTTTATTTGAGGTTGTTGTTGTTGTTGTTTATTTGACGTTGTTGTTGTTGTTGTTATTTATTTGACTTTGTTGTTGTTGTTGTTCATTTGACGTTGTTGTTGTTGTTTATTTGATGTTGTTGTTGTTGTTGTTTATTTGACGTTGTTTTTGCATTGTTTTTGTTGTTTATTTGACATTGTTATTGTTGTTGTTTATTTGACGTTGTTGTTGTTATTTATTTGACGTTGTTGTTGTTGTTGACGTTGTTGTTGTTGTTGTTGTTTATTTGACGTTGTTGTTATTGTTGTTGTTGTTTATATGACGTTGTTGTTGTTGTTGTTGACGTTGTTGTTGTTGTTGTTGTTGTTGTTATTTATTTGACGTTTTTGTTGTTGTTGTTATTGTTGTTGTTGTTGTTGTTGTTTTTTTGACGTTGTTGTTGTTGTTATTTATTTGACGTTGTTGTTGTTTATTTGACGTTGTTGTTGTTGTTGACGTTGTTGTTGTTGTTGTTTATTTGACGTTGTTGTTGTTGTTGACGTTGTTGTTGTTGTTGTTGTTATTTATTTGACGTTGTTGTTGTTGTTGTAGTTTTTTTGACGTTGTTGTTGTTGTTTATTTGACGGTGTTGTTGTTGTTGTTTATTTGACGTTGTTGTTGTTGTTGTTGTTTATTTGACGTTGTTGTTGTTGTTGACGTTGTTGTTGTTGTTTATTTGACGTTGTTGTTGTTGTTGACATAGTTGTTGTTGTTGTTTATTTCACGTTGTTGATGTTGTTGACGTTGTTGTTTATTTGACGTTGTTATTGTTTATTTGACGTTGTTGTTGTTGACATTGTTGTTGTTGTTGTTGTTTATTTGACGTTGTTATTGTTGTTGTTATTTATTTGGCATTGTTTTTGTTGTTGACGTTGTTGTTGTTGTTTATTTGACATTGTTTTTGTTGTTGTTGTTGTTGACGTTGTTGGTTTTGTTGTCTATTTGACGTTGTTGTTGTTGTTGTTGTTGTTTATTCGACGTTGTTTTAGTTGTTGTTGTTTATTTGACGTTGTTGTTGTTGTTTATTTGACGTTGTTGTTGTTGACATTGTTGTTGTTGTTGTTTATTTGACGTAGTTGTTATTGTTGACGTTGTTGTTGTTGTTGTTGTTTATTTGAGGTATTTGTTATTGTTGTTGTTGTTGTTGTTGTTGTTTATTTGACGTTGTTGTTATTGTTTATTTGAAGTTGTTGTTGTTTATTTGACGTTGTTGTTGTTGTTGTTGTTTATTTGATGTTGTTGTTGTTGTTTATTTGACGTTGTTGTTGTTGTTGTTTATTTGACGTTGTTGTTGTTGTTGTTTATTTGACGTTGTTGTTGTTGTTGTTTATTTGACGTTGTTGTTGTTGTTATTGATGTTGTTTATTTGACGTTGTTGTTGTTGTTTATTTGATGTTGTTGTTGTTGTTGTTTATTTGACATTGTTGTTGTTGTTGATGTTGTTGTTGTTGTTTATTTGACATTGTTGTTGTTGTTGTTGACGTTGTTGGTGTTATTGTTTATTCGACGTTGTTGTTGTTGTTGTTGTTGTTTATTTGACGTTGTTTTAGATGTTGTTGTTTATTTAACGTTGTTGTTGTTTATTTGACATTGTTGTTGTTGTTGCCGTTGTTGTTGTTGTTGTTGTTTATTTGACATTGTTGTTGTTGTTGTTGTTATTGACGTTGTTGGTGTTGTTATTTATTTGACATTGTTGTTGTTGTTGTTGTTGTTTATTTGACGTTGTTTTAGTTGTGTTGTTTATTTGACGTTGTTGTTGTTGTTTATTTGACGTTTTTCTTAATGACATTGTTGTTGTTGTTGTTGTTTATTTGACGTTTTTGTTAGTGTTGTTTATTTGACGTAGTTGTTGTTGTTGACGTTGTTGTTTTTGTTGTTGTTGTTGTTGTTGTTGTTGTTGTTTATTTGACGTTTTTGTTGTTGTTGATGTTGTTGTTGTTTATTTGACGTTGTTGTTATTGTTTATTTGACGTTGTTGTTGTTGTTTATTTGACGTTGTTGTTGTTGTTATTGTTGTTGTTTATTTGACGTTGTTGTTGTTATTGTTGTTTATTTGATGTTGTTGTTGTTGTTATTTATTTGACGTTGTTGTTGTTGTTATTGTTTATTTGACGTTGTTGTTGTTGTTGTTGCTTATTTGACGTTGTTATTGTTGTTTATTTGAAGTTGTTTTTATTATTTGACGTTGTTGTTGTTGTTATTATATTTGTTGTTGTTGTTGTTGCTTATTTGACGTTGTTGTTATTGTTGTTGTTTATTTGACGTTGTTGTTGCTGTTGTTTATTTGACGTTGTTGTTGTTGTTGTTGTTTATTTGACGTTGTTGTTGTTTATTTGACGTTGTTGTTGTTGTTTATTTGATGTTGTTATTGTTGTTGTTGTTGTTTATTTGACGTTGTTGTTGTCGTTGTTGTTGTTTATTTGACGTTGTTGTTGTTGTTGTTTACTTGACGTTGTTGTTGTTGTTTATTTGACGTTGTTGTTGTTGTTTATTTGACGTTGTTGTTGTTGTTGTTTATTTGAAATTGTTGTTGTTGTTATTGACTTTGTTGTTGTTGTTTATTTGACATTGTTGTTGATGTTGTTGTTGTTGTTGGTGTTGTTGTTTATTTGACGTTGTTGTTGTTGTTGTTGTTGTTTATTTGACGTTGTTTTAGTTGTTGTTGTTTATTTGACGTTGTTGTTGTTGTTTTTTTGACGTTGTTGTTATATATTTGACGTTGTTGATGTTGTTATTGTTTATTTGACGTTGTTGTTGTTGTTGTTTATTTGACGTTGTTGTTGTTGTTGACGTTGTTGTTGTTGACGTTGTTGTTGTTGTTGTTGTTTATTTGACGTTGTTGTTGTTGTTGTTTATTTGACGTTGTTGTTGTTGTTGTTGTTTATTTGACGGTGTTGTTGTGGTTGTTTATTTGACGTTGTTGTTGTTGTTGACGTTGTTGTTATTGTTGTTGTTGTTTATTTGAGGTTTTTTTTTTGTTGATGTTGTTGTAGTTTTTGTAGTTGTTTATTTGACGTTGTTGTTGTTTATTTGACGTTGTTGTTGTTATTGTTTATTTGACGTTGTTATTGTTGTTGTTGTTTATTTGACGTTGTTGTTGTTATTTATTTGACGTTGTTGTTGTTGTTGTTTTTTTGACGTTGTTGTTGTTGTTGTTTATTTGACGTTGTTGTTGTTGTTGCTGTTTATTTGACGTTGTTGTTGTTGACGTTGTTGTTGTTGTTGTTTATTTGACGTTGTTGTTGTTGTTGTTTATTTGACGTAGTTGTTGTTGTTGACGTTGTTGTTGTTGTTGTTATTGTTTGTTTATTTAACGATTTTGTTGTTGTTGTTGTTGTTTACTTGACGTTGTTGTTGTTGTTGTTGTTTATTTGACGTTGTTGTTGTTGTTGACGTTGTTGTTGTTGTTTTTTTGACGTTGTTGTTGTTGTTGTTATTGTTGTTGTTTATTTGACGTTGTTGTTGTTGTTGTTTATTTGATGTTGTTGTTGTTGTTATTGTTATTGTTTATTTGACGTTGTTGTTGTTGTTGTTTATTTGATGTTGTTGTTGTTGTTTATTTGACGTTGGTGTTGTTGTAGTTTATTTGACGTTGTTGATGTTATTTATTTGACGTTGTTGTTGTAATTGTTTATTTGACGTTGTTGTTGTTGTTGTTTATTTGACGTTGTTATTGTTGTTTATTTGACGTTGTTTTTGTTATTTGATGTTGTTGTTGTTGTTGTTGTATTTGTTGTTGTTGTTGTTGTTGCTTATTTGACGTTGTTGTTATTGTTGTTGTTTATTTGACGTTGTTGTTGCTGTTGTTTATTTGACGTTGTTGTTGTTGTTGTTGTTTATTTGACGTTGTTGTTGTTATTGTTTATTTGACGTTGTTGTTGTTGTTGACGTTGTTGTTGTTGTTGTTGTTGTTTTTTATTTGACATTGTTATTGTTGTTGTTGTTGTTTATTTGACGTTGTTGTTGTCGTTGTTGTTGTTTATTTGACGTTGTTGTTGTTGTTTATTTGACGTTGTTGTTGTTGTTCTTATTTATTTGACGTTGTTGTTGTTGTTTATTTGACGTTGTTGTTGTTGTTGTTGTTTATTTGACGTTGTTGTTGTATTTGTTTATTTGACGTTGTTGTTGTTGTTTATTTGAGATTATTGTTGTTGTTGTTGACGTTGTTGTTGTTATTTATTTGACATTGTTGTTGTTGGTGTTGTTGTTTATTTGACGTTGTTGTTGTTGTTGTTTATTTGATGTTGTTTTAGTTGTTGTTGTTTATTTGGTGTTGTTGTTGTTTATTTGACATTGTTGTTGTTGACATTGTTGTTGTTGTTGTTTATTTGACGTAGTTGTTGTTGTTGACGTTGTTGTTGTTGTTGTTGTTTATATGACGTTGTTGTTGTTATTGTTGTTGTTTATTTAACGTTGTTGTTGTTTATTTGATGTTGTTGTTGTTGTTTTTTATTTGACATTGTTGTTGTTGTTGACGTTGTTGTTGTTGTTGTTTATTTGACATTGTTGTTGTTGTTGTTGACGTTGTTAGTGTTGTTGTTTATTTGACGTTGTTGTTGTTGTTTATTTGACGTTGTTTTAGTTGTTGTTGTTTATTTGACGTTGTTGTTGTTGTTGTTGTTGTTGTTTATTTGACGTTGTTGTTGTTTATTTGACGTTGTTGTTGTTGACATTGTTGTTGTTGTTGTTTATTTGACGTTGTTTTTGTTGTTGTTGTTTATTTGGCAATGTTGTTGTTGTTTATTTGACATTGTTGTTGTTGACATTGTTGTTGTGTTTGTTTATTTGACGTAGTTTTTGTTGTTGACGTTGTTGTTGTTGTTGTTTATTTGACGTTTTTGTTGTTGTTGATGTTGTTGTTGTTGTTGTTTATTTGACGTTGTTGTTGTTGTTGTTTATTTGACGTTGTTGTTGTTGTTCATTTGACGTTGTTGTTGTTGTTGTTGTTTATTTGACGTTGTTGTTGTTGTTTATTTGAGATTATTGTTGTTGTTGTTGACGTTGTTGTTGTTATTTATTTGACATTGTTGTTGTTGGTGTTGTTGTTTATTTGACGTTGTTGTTGTTGTTGTTGTTTATTTGATGTTGTTTTAGTTGTTGTTGTTTATTTGGTGTTGTTGTTGTTTATTTGACATTGTTGTTGTTGACATTGTTGTTGTTGTTGTTTATTTGACGTAGTTGTTGTTGTTGACGTTGTTGTTGTTGTTGTTTATTTGACGTTGTTGTTGTTGTTGTTTATTTGATGATGTTGTTGTTGTTGTTTATTTGACATTGTTGTTGTTTATTTGACGTTGTTGTTGTTGTTTATTTGACGTTGTTGTTGTTGTTTATTGGACGTTGTTGTTGTTGTTGTATATTTGACGGTGTTGTTGTTGTTTATTTGACGTTGTTGTTGTTGTTGTTTATTTGACGTTGTTGTTGTTGTTGACGTTGTTGTTGTTGTTTATTTGACGTTGTTGTTGTTGTTGACATAGTTGTTGTTGTTGTTGTTTATTTCACGTTGTTGATGTTGTTGTTTATTTGACGTTGTAGTTGTTGTTTATTTGACGTTGTTGTTGTTGTTGACATTGTTGTTGTTGTTGTTTATTTGATGTTGTTGTTTATTTGACATTATTGTTGTTGTTGACGTTGTTGTTGTTGTTGTTGTTGTTTATTTGACATTGTTGTTGTTGTTGTTGACGTTGTTGATTTTTTTGTTTATTTGACGTTGTTGTTGTTTATTTGACGTTGTTTTAGTTGTTGTTGTTTATGTGACGTTGTCGTTGTTGTTGTTGTTTATTTGACGTATTGTTGTTGACATTGTTGTTGTTGTTGTTGTTTATTTGACGTAGTTATTGTTGACGTTGTTGTTGTTGTTGTTGTTTATTTAACGTTTTTGTTGTTGTTGATGTTGTTGTTGTTGTTTATTTGACGTTGTTGTTATTGTTGTTTATTTGACGTTGTTGTTGTTGTTTATATGACGTTGTTGTTATTATTGTTGTTGTTTATTTAACGTTGTTGTTGTTTATTTGATGTTGTTGTTGTTGTTTTTTATTTGACATTGTTGTTGTTGTTGACGTTGTTGTTGTTGTTTATTTGACATTGTTGTTGTTGTTGTTGACGTTGTTGGTGTTGTTGTTTATTTGACGTTGTTGTTGTTGTTTATTTGACGTTCTTTTAGTTGTTGTTGTTTATTTGACGTTGTTGTTGTTGTTGTTGTTTATTTGACGTTGTTGTTGTTTATTTGACGTTGTTGTTGTTGACATTGTTGTTGTTGTTGTTTATTTGACGTTGTTTTTGTTGTTGTTGTTTATTTGGCAATGTTGTTGTTGTTTATTTGACATTGTTGTTGTTGACATTGTTGTTGTGTTTGTTTATTTGACGTAGTTTTTGTTGTTGACGTTGTTGTTGTTGTTGTTTATTTGACGTTTTTGTTGTTGTTGATGTTGTTGTTGTTGTTGTTGTTTATTTGACGTTGTTGTTGTTGTTGTTTATTTGACGTTGTTGTTGTTGTTCATTTGACGTTGTTGTTGTTGTTGTTTATTTGACGTTGTTGTTGTTATTGATGTTGTTTATTTGACGTTGTTGTTGTTGTTGTTTATTTAATGTTGTTGTTGTTGTTGTTTATTTGACATTGTTGTTGTTGTTGACGTTGTTGTTGTTGTTGTTGTTGTTTATTTGACATTGTTGTTGTTGTTGTTGTTGACGTTGTTGGTGTTGTTGTTTATTTGACGTTGTTGTTGTTGTTGTTGTTGTTTATTTGACGTTGTTTTAGATGTTGTTGTTTATTTGACATTGTTGTTGTTGTTGTTGTTGTTGTTTATTTAACGTTGTTTTAGATGTTGTTGTTTATTTGACAGTGTTGTTGTTTATTTGACATTGTTGTTGTTGTTGACGTTGTTGTTGTTTATTTGACATTGTTGTTGTTGTTTGTTGTTGTTGACGTTGTTGGTGTTGTTGTTTATTTGACGTTGTTGTTGTTGTTTATTTGACGTTGTTTTAGTTGTTGTTGTTTATTTGACGTTGTTGTTGTTGTTTATTTGACGTTTTTGTTTTTGTTGTTTATTTGATGTTGTTGTTGTTGTTGTTTATTTGACGTTGGTGTTGTTGTTGTTTATTTGACGTTGTTGTTGTTATTTATTTGACGTTGTTGTTGTTATTGTTTATTTGACGTTGTTGTTGTTGTTGTTTATTTGACGTTGTTATTGTTGTTTATTTGACGTTGTTTTTGTTATTTGATGTTGTTGTTGTTGTTGTTGTTGTATTTTTTGTTGTTGTTGTTGTTGCTTATTTGACGTTGTTGTTATTGTTGTTGTTTATTTGACGTTGTTGTTGCTGTTGTTTATTTGACGTTGTTGTTGTTGTTTATTTGACGTTGTTGTTGTTATTGTTTATTTGACGTTGTTGTTATTGTTGACGTTGTTGTTGTTGTTGTTGTTGTTTATTTGACGTTGTTATTGTTGTTGTTGTTGTTTATTTGACGTTGTTGTTGTCGTTGTTGTTGTTTATTTGACGTTGTTGTTGTTGTTGTTGTTGTTTATTTGACGTTGTTGTTGTTGTTCTTATTTATTTGACGTTGTTGTTGTTGTTGTTTATTTGACGTTGTTGTTGTTGTTGTTGTTTATTTGACGTTGTTGTTGTTGTTTATTTGACGTTGTTGTTGTTGTTTATTTGACATTGTTGTTGTTGTTGACGTTGTTGTTGTTGTTGTTTATTTGACATTATTGTTGTTGGTGTTGTTGTTTATTTGACGTTGTTGTTGTTGTTGTTTATTTGACGTTGTTTTAGTTGTTGTTGTTTATTTGGCGTTGTTGTTGTTTATTTGACATTGTTGTTGTTGACATTGTTGTTGTTGTTTATTTAACGTAGTTGTTGTTGACGTTGTTGTTGTTGTTGTTTATTTGACATTGTTGTTGTTGTTGTTTATTTGACGTTGTTGTTGTTGTTTATTTGACGTTGTTGTTGTTGTTTATTTGACGTTGTTGTTGTTGTTGTTTATTTGATGATGTTGTTGTTGTTGTTTATTTGACATTGTTGTTGTTTATTTGACGTTGTTGTTGTTGTTGTTGTTGTTTATTTGACGTTGTTGTTGTTGTTGTTTATTGGACGTTGTTGTTGTTGTTTATTTGACGTTGTTGTTGTTGTTGTTGACATAGTTGTTGTTGTTGTTGTTGTTTATTTCACGTTGTTGACATTGTTGGTGTTGTTGTTTATTTGACGTTGTTGTTGTTGTTGTTTATTTGACGTTGTTTTAGTTGTTGTTGTTTATTTGACGTTGGTGTTGTTGTTTATTTGACATTGTTGTTGTTGACATTGTTGTTGTTGTTGTTTATTTGACGTAGTTGTTGTTGTTGACGTTGTTGTTGTTGTTGTTGTTTATTTGACGTTGTTGTTGTTGTTGTTTATTTGATGATGTTGTTGTTGTTGTTTATTTGACATTGTTGTTGTTTATTTGACGTTGTTGTTGTTGTTTATTTGACGTTGTTGTTGTTGTTTATTGGACGTTGTTGTTGTTGTTGTATATTTGACGGTGTTGTTGTTGTTTATTTGACGTTGTTGTTGTTGTTGTTTATTTGACGTTGTTGTTGTTGTTGACGTTGTTGTTGTTGTTTATTTGATGTTGTTGTTGTTGTTGACATAGTTGTTGTTGTTGTTGTTTATTTCACGTTGTTGATGTTGTTGTTTATTTGACGTTGTAGTTGTTGTTTATTTGACGTTGTTGTTGTTGTTGACATTGTTGTTGTTGTTGTTTATTTGATGTTGTTGTTTATTTGACATTATTGTTGTTGTTGACGTTGTTGTTGTTGTTTATTTGACATTGTTGTTGTTGTTGTTGACGTTGTTGATTTTTTTGTTTATTTGACGTTGTTGTTGTTTATTTGACGTTGTTTTAGTTGTTGTTGTTTATGTGACGTTGTCGTTGTTGTTGTTGTTTATTTGACGTATTGTTGTTGACATTGTTGTTGTTGTTGTTGTTTATTTGACGTAGTTATTGTTGACGTTGTTGTTGTTGTTGTTTATTTAACGTTTTTGTTGTTGTTGATGTTGTTGTTGTTGTTTATTTGACGTTGTTGTTATTGTTGTTTATTTGACGTTGTTGTTGTTGTTTATATGACGTTGTTGTTGTTATTGTTGTTGTTTATTTAACGTTGTTGTTGTTTATTTGATGTTGTTGTTGTTGTTTTTTATTTGACATTGTTGTTGTTGTTGACGTTGTTGTTGTTGTTTATTTGACATTGTTGTTGTTGTTGTTGACGTTGTTGGTGTTGTTGTTTATTTGACGTTGTTGTTGTTGTTTATTTGACGTTGTTTTAGTTGTTGTTGTTTATTTGACGTTGTTGTTGTTGTTGTTGTTGTTTATTTGACGTTGTTGTTGTTTATTTGACGTTGTTGTTGTTGACATTGTTGTTGTTGTTGTTTATTTGACGTTGTTTTTGTTGTTGTTGTTTATTTGGCAATGTTGTTGTTGTTTATTTGACATTGTTGTTGTTGACATTGTTGTTGTGTTTGTTTATTTGACGTAGTTTTTGTTGTTGACGTTGTTGTTGTTGTTGTTTATTTGACGTTTTTGTTGTTGTTGATGTTGTTGTTGTTGTTGTTTATTTGACGTTGTTGTTGTTGTTGTTTATTTGACGTTGTTGTTGTTGTTCATTTGACGTTGTTGTTGTTGTTGTTGTTTATTTGACGTTGTTGTTGTTGTTTATTTGAGATTATTGTTGTTGTTGTTGACGTTGTTGTTGTTATTTATTTGACATTGTTGTTGTTGGTGTTGTTGTTTATTTGACGTTGTTGTTGTTGTTGTTTATTTGATGTTGTTTTAGTTGTTGTTGTTTATTTGGTGTTGTTGTTGTTTATTTGACATTGTTGTTGTTGACATTGTTGTTGTTGTTGTTTATTTGACGTAGTTGTTGTTGTTGACGTTGTTGTTGTTGTTGTTGTTTATTTGACGTTGTTGTTGTTGTTGTTTATTTGATGATGTTGTTGTTGTTGTTTATTTGACATTGTTGTTGTTTATTTGACGTTGTTGTTGTTGTTTATTTGACGTTGTTGTTGTTGTTTATTGGACGTTGTTGTTGTTGTTGTATATTTGACGGTGTTGTTGTTGTTTATTTGACGTTGTTGTTGTTGTTGTTTATTTGACGTTGTTGTTGTTGTTGACGTTGTTGTTGTTGTTTATTTGACGTTGTTGTTGTTGTTGACATAGTTGTTGTTGTTGTTGTTTATTTCACGTTGTTGATGTTGTTGTTTATTTGACGTTGTAGTTGTTGTTTATTTGACGTTGTTGTTGTTGTTGACATTGTTGTTGTTGTTGTTTATTTGATGTTGTTGTTTATTTGACATTATTGTTGTTGTTGACGTTGTTGTTGTTGTTGTTGTTGTTTATTTGACATTGTTGTTGTTGTTGTTGACGTTGTTGATTTTTTTGTTTATTTGACGTTGTTGTTGTTTATTTGACGTTGTTTTAGTTGTTGTTGTTTATGTGACGTTGTCGTTGTTGTTGTTGTTTATTTGACGTATTGTTGTTGACATTGTTGTTGTTGTTGTTGTTTATTTGACGTAGTTATTGTTGACGTTGTTGTTGTTGTTGTTTATTTAACGTTTTTGTTGTTGTTGATGTTGTTGTTGTTGTTTATTTGACGTTGTTGTTATTGTTGTTTATTTGACGTTGTTGTTGTTGTTTATATGACGTTGTTGTTGTTATTGTTGTTGTTTATTTAACGTTGTTGTTGTTTATTTGATGTTGTTGTTGTTGTTGTTTTTTATTTGACATTGTTGTTGTTGTTGACGTTGTTGTTGTTGTTTATTTGACATTGTTGTTGTTGTTGTTGACGTTGTTGGTGTTGTTGTTTATTTGACGTTGTTGTTGTTGTTTATTTGACGTTGTTTTAGTTGTTGTTGTTTATTTGACGTTGTTGTTGTTGTTGCTGTTGTTTATTTGACGTTGTTGTTGTTTATTTGACGTTGTTGTTGTTGACATTGTTGTTGTTGTTGTTTATTTGACGTTGTTTTTGTTGTTGTTGTTTATTTGGCAATGTTGTTGTTGTTTATTTGACATTGTTGTTGTTGACATTGTTGTTGTGTTTGTTTATTTGACGTAGTTTTTGTTGTTGACGTTGTTGTTGTTGTTGTTTATTTGACGTTTTTGTTGTTGTTGATGTTGTTGTTGTTGTTGTTTATTTGACGTTGTTGTTGTTGTTGTTTATTTGACGTTGTTGTTGTTGTTCATTTGACGTTGTTGTTGTTGTTGTTTATTTGACGTTGTTGTTGTTATTGATGTTGTTTATTTGACGTTGTTGTTGTTGTTGTTTATTTAATGTTGTTGTTGTTGTTGTTTATTTGACATTGTTGTTGTTGTTGACGTTGTTGTTGTTGTTGTTGTTGTTTATTTGACATTGTTGTTGTTGTTGTTGTTGACGTTGTTGGTGTTGTTGTTTATTTGACGTTGTTGTTGTTGTTGTTTATTTGACGTTGTTTTAGATGTTGTTGTTTATTTGACATTGTTGTTGTTGTTGTTGTTGTTGTTTATTTAACGTTGTTTTAGATGTTGTTGTTTATTTGACAATGTTGTTGTTTATTTGACATTGTTGTTGTTGTTGACGTTGTTGTTGTTTATTTGACATTGTTGTTGTTGTTGACGTTGTTGTTGTTTATTTGACATTGTTGTTGTTGTTTGTTGTTGTTGACGTTGTTGGTGTTGTTGTTTATTTGACGTTGTTGTTGTTGTTTATTTGACGTTGTTTTAGTTGTTGTTGTTTATTTGACGTTGTTGTTGTTGTTTATTTGACGTTTTTGTTTTTGTTGTTTATTTGATGTTGTTGTTGTTGTTGTTTATTTGACGTTGGTGTTGTTGTTGTTTATTTGACGTTGTTGTTGTTATTTATTTGACGTTGTTGTTGTTATTGTTTATTTGACGTTGTTGTTGTTGTTGTTTATTTGACGTTGTTATTGTTGTTTATTTGACGTTGTTTTTGTTATTTGATGTTGTTGTTGTTGTTGTTGTTGTATTTTTTGTTGTTGTTGTTGTTGCTTATTTGACGTTGTTGTTATTGTTGTTGTTTATTTGGCGTTGTTGTTGCTGTTGTTTATTTGACGTTGTTGTTGTTGTTTATTTGACGTTGTTGTTGTTATTGTTTATTTGACGTTGTTGTTATTGTTGACGTTGTTGTTGTTGTTGTTGTTTATTTGACGTTGTTATTGTTGTTGTTGTTGTTTATTTGACGTTGTTGTTGTCGTTGTTGTTGTTTATTTGACGTTGTTGTTGTTGTTTATTTGACGTTGTTGTTGTTGTTCTTATTTATTTGACGTTGTTGTTGTTGTTGTTGTTTATTTGACGTTGTTGTTGTTGTTGTTGTTTATTTGACGTTGTTGTTGTTGTTTATTTGACGTTGTTGTTGTTGTTTATTTGACATTGTTGTTGTTGTTGACGTTGTTGTTGTTGTTGTTTATTTGACATTATTGTTGTTGGTGTTGTTGTTTATTTGACGTTGTTGTTGTTGTTGTTTATTTGACGTTGTTTTAGTTGTTGTTGTTTATTTGGCGTTGTTGTTGTTTATTTGACATTGTTGTTGTTGACATTGTTGTTGTTGTTTATTTAACGTAGTTGTTGTTGACGTTGTTGTTGTTGTTTATTTGACGTTTTTGTTGTTGTTGATGTTGTTGTTGTTGTTGTTTATTTGACGTTGTTGTTGTTGTTGTTTATTTGACGTTGTTGTTGTTGTTTATTTGACGTTGTTGTTGTTGTTGTTTATTTGATGATGTTGTTGTTGTTGTTTATTTGACATTGTTGTTGTTTATTTGACGTTGTTGTTGTTGTTGTTGTTGTTTATTTGACGTTGTTGTTGTTGTTGTTTATTGGACGTTGTTGTTGTTGTTTATTTGACGTTGTTGTTGTTGTTGTTGACATAGTTGTTGTTGTTGTTGTTGTTTATTTCACGTTGTTGACATTGTTGGTGTTGTTGTTTATTTGACGTTGTTGTTGTTGTTGTTTATTTGACGTTGTTTTAGTTGTTGTTGTTTATTTGACGTTGTTGTTGTTGTTTATTTGACGTTGTTGTTGTTTATTTGACGTTGTTGTTGTTGACATTGTTGTTGTTGTTTATTTGACGTTGTTTTTGTTGTTGTTGTTTATTTGGCGTTGTTGTTGTTTATTTGACATTGTTATTGTTGACATTGTTGTTGTTGTTGACATTGTTGTTGTTGTTGTTTATTTGACGTAGTTTTTGTTGTTGACATTGTTGTTGTTGTTGTTGTTGTTTATTTGACGTTTTTGTTGTTGTTGATGTTGTTGTTGTTGTTGTTTATTTGACGTTGTTGTTGTTGTTGTTGTTTATTTGACGTTGTTGTTGTTGTTGTTCATTTGATGTTGTTGTTGTTATTGTTGTTGTTTATTTGACGTTGTTGTTGTTATTGATGTTGTTTATTTGACGTTGTTGTTGTTGTTTATTTATTGTTGTTGTTGTTGTTTATTTGACATTGTTGTTGTTGTTGACGTTGTTGTTGATTATTTGACATTGTTGTTGTTGTTGTTGACGTTGTTGTTGTTGTTGTTGTTTATTTGACGTTGTTGTTGTTGTTGTTGTTTATTTGACGTTGTTTTAGATGTTGTTGTTTATTTGACATTGTTGTTGTTGTTTATTTAACGTTGTTTTAGATGTTGTTGTTTATTTGACAATGTTGTTGTTTATTTGACATTGTTGTTGTTGTTGTTGTTGTTTAAATGACGTTGTTGTTGTTGTTGTTCATTTGACATAGTTGTTGTTGTTGACGTTGTTGTTGTTGTTGTTTATTTGACGTTGTTTTAGTTGTTGTTGTTTATTTGGCGTTGTTGTTATTTATTTGACATATTGTTGTTGTTGTTGTTTATTTGACGTAGTTGTTGTTGTTGATGTTGTTGTTGTTGTTTATTTGACGTTTTTGTTGTTGTTGATGTTGTTGTTGTTGTTTATTTGACGTTGTTGTTGTTGTTGTTTATTTGACGTTGTTGTTGTTGTTGTTATTGTTGTTGTTTATTTGACGTTGTTGTTGTTGTTGTTTATTTGATGTTGTTGTTGTTTATTTGACATTGTTGTTGTTTATTTAACGTTGTTGTTGTTGTTGTTTATTTGACGTTGTTGTTGTTGTTGTTTATTGGACGTTGTTGTTGTTGTTGTTGTATATTTGACGGTGTTGTTGTTGTTGTTGTTATTTATTTGACGTTGTTGTTGTTGTTGACATAGTTGTTGTTGTTGTTGTTTATTTCACGTTGTTGATGTTGTTGTTTATTTGACGTTGTAGTTGTTGTTTATTTGACGTTGTTGTTGTTGTTGACATTGTTGTTGTTGTTGTTTATTTGATGTTGTTGTTTATTTGACATTATTGTTGTTGTTGACGTTGTTGTTGTTGTTGTTGTTGTTTATTTGACATTGTTGTTGTTGTTGTTGACGTTGTTGATTTTTTTGTTTATTTGACGTTGTTGTTGTTTATTTGACGTTGTTTTAGTTGTTGTTGTTTATGTGATGTTGTCGTTGTTGTTGTTGTTTATTTGACGTATTGTTGTTGACATTGTTGTTGTTGTTGTTGTTTATTTGACGTAGTTATTGTTGACGTTGTTGTTGTTGTTGTTTATTTAACGTTTTTGTTGTTGTTGATGTTGTTGTTGTTGTTTATTTGACGTTGTTGTTATTGTTGTTTATTTGACGTTGTTGTTGTTGTTTATATGACGTTGTTGTTGTTATTGTTGTTGTTTATTTAACGTTGTTGTTGTTTATTTGATGTTGTTGTTGTTGTTGTTTTTTATTTGACATTGTTGTTGTTGTTGACGTTGTTGTTGTTGTTTATTTGACATTGTTGTTGTTGTTGTTGACGTTGTTGGTGTTGTTGTTTATTTGACGTTGTTGTTGTTGTTTATTTGACGTTGTTTTAGTTGTTGTTATTTATTTGACGTTGTTGTTGTTGTTGTTGTTGTTTATTTGACGTTGTTGTTGTTTATTTGACGTTGTTGTTGTTGACATTGTTGTTGTTGTTGTTTATTTGACGTTGTTTTTGTTGTTGTTGTTTATTTGGCAATGTTGTTGTTGTTTATTTGACATTGTTGTTGTTGACATTGTTGTTGTGTTTGTTTATTTGACGTAGTTTTTGTTGTTGACGTTGTTGTTGTTGTTGTTTATTTGACGTTTTTGTTGTTGTTGATGTTGTTGTTGTTGTTGTTTATTTGACGTTGTTGTTGTTGTTGTTTATTTGACGTTGTTGTTGTTGTTCATTTGACGTTGTTGTTGTTGTTGTTTATTTGACGTTGTTGTTGTTATTGATGTTGTTTATTTGACGTTGTTGTTGTTGTTGTTTATTTAATGTTGTTGTTGTTGTTGTTTATTTGACATTGTTGTTGTTGTTGACGTTGTTGTTGTTGTTGTTGTTTATTTGACATTGTTGTTGTTGTTGTTGTTGACGTTGTTGGTGTTGTTGTTTATTTGACGTTGTTGTTGTTGTTGTTGTTTATTTGACGTTGTTTTAGATGTTGTTGTTTATTTGACATTGTTGTTGTTGTTGTTGTTGTTTATTTAACGTTGTTTTAGATGTTGTTGTTTATTTGACAGTGTTGTTGTTTATTTGACATTGTTGTTGTTGTTGACGTTGTTGTTGTTTATTTGACATTGTTGTTGTTGTTTGTTGTTGTTGACGTTGTTGGTGTTGTTGTTTATTTGACGTTGTTGTTGTTGTTTATTTGACGTTGTTTTAGTTGTTGTTGTTTATTTGACGTTGTTGTTGTTGCTTATTTGACGTTTTTGTTTTTGTTGTTTATTTGATGTTGTTGTTGTTGTTGTTTATTTGACGTTGGTGTTGTTGTTGTTTATTTGACGTTGTTGTTGTTATTTATTTGACGTTGTTGTTGTTATTGTTTATTTGACGTTGTTGTTGTTGTTGTTTATTTGACGTTGTTATTGTTGTTTATTTGACGTTGTTTTTGTTATTTGATGTTGTTGTTGTTGTTGTTGTTGTATTTTTTGTTGTTGTTGTTGTTGCTTATTTGACGTTGTTGTTATTGTTGTTGTTTATTTGACGTTGTTGTTGCTGTTGTTTATTTGACGTTGTTGTTGTTGTTTATTTGACGTTGTTGTTGTTATTGTTTATTTGACGTTGTTGTTATTGTTGACGTTGTTGTTGTTGTTGTTGTTTATTTGACGTTGTTATTGTTGTTGTTGTTGTTTATTTGACGTTGTTGTTGTCGTTGTTGTTGTTTATTTGACGTTGTTGTTGTTGTTGTTGTTGTTTATTTGACGTTGTTGTTGTTGTTCTTATTTATTTGACGTTGTTGTTGTTGTTGTTGTTTATTTGACGTTGTTGTTGTTGTTGTTGTTTATTTGACGTTGTTGTTGTTGTTTATTTGACGTTGTTGTTGTTGTTTATTTGACATTGTTGTTGTTGTTGACGTTGTTGTTGTTGTTGTTTATTTGACATTATTGTTGTTGGTGTTGTTGTTTATTTGACGTTGTTGTTGTTGTTGTTTATTTGACGTTGTTTTAGTTGTTGTTGTTTATTTGGCGTTGTTGTTGTTTATTTGACATTGTTGTTGTTGACATTGTTGTTGTTGTTTATTTAACGTAGTTGTTGTTGACGTTGTTGTTGTTGTTTATTTGACGTTTTTGTTGTTGTTGATGTTGTTGTTGTTGTTGTTTATTTGACGTTGTTGTTGTTGTTGTTTATTTGACGTTGTTGTTGTTGTTTATTTGACGTTGTTGTTGTTGTTGTTTATTTGATGATGTTGTTGTTGTTGTTTATTTGACATTGTTGTTGTTTATTTGACGTTGTTGTTGTTGTTGTTGTTGTTTATTTGACGTTGTTGTTGTTGTTGTTTATTGGACGTTGTTGTTGTTGTTTATTTGACGTTGTTGTTGTTGTTGTTGACATAGTTGTTGTTGTTGTTGTTGTTTATTTCACGTTGTTGACATTGTTGGTGTTGTTGTTTATTTGACGTTGTTGTTGTTGTTGTTTATTTGACGTTGTTTTAGTTGTTGTTGTTTATTTGACGTTGTTGTTGTTGTTTATTTGACGTTGTTGTTGTTTACATTGTTGTTGTTGTTTATTTGACGTTGTTTTTGTTGTTGTTGTTTATTTGGCGTTGTTGTTGTTTATTTGACATTGTTATTGTTGACATTGTTGTTGTTGTTGACATTGTTGTTGTTGTTGTTTATTTGACGTAGTTTTTGTTGTTGACATTGTTGTTGTTGTTGTTGTTTATTTGACGTTTTTGTTGTTGTTGATGTTGTTGTTGTTGTTGTTTATTTGACGTTGTTGTTGTTGTTGTTTATTTGACGTTGTTGTTGTTGTTGTTCATTTGATGTTGTTGTTGTTATTGTTGTTGTTTATTTGACGTTGTTGTTGTTATTGATGTTGTTTATTTGACGTTGTTGTTGTTGTTTATTTATTGTTGTTGTTGTTGTTTATTTGACATTGTTGTTGTTGTTGACGTTGTTGTTGATTATTTGACATTGTTGTTGTTGTTGTTGACGTTGTTGTTGTTGTTGTTGTTTATTTGACGTTGTTGTTGTTGTTGTTGTTTATTTGACGTTGTTTTAGATGTTGTTGTTTATTTGACATTGTTGTTGTTGTTTATTTAACGTTGTTTTAGATGTTGTTGTTTATTTGACAATGTTGTTGTTTATTTGACATTGTTGTTGTTGTTGTTGTTGTTTAAATGACGTTGTTGTTGTTGTTGTTCATTTGACATAGTTGTTGTTGTTGACGTTGTTGTTGTTGTTGTTTATTTGACGTTGTTTTAGTTGTTGTTGTTTATTTGGCGTTGTTGTTATTTATTTGACATATTGTTGTTGTTGTTTATTTGACGTAGTTGTTGTTGTTGATGTTGTTGTTGTTGTTTATTTGACGTTTTTGTTGTTGTTGATGTTGTTGTTGTTGTTTATTTGACGTTGTTGTTGTTGTTGTTTATTTGACGTTGTTGTTGTTGTTATTGTTGTTGTTTATTTGACGTTGTTGTTGTTTATTTGATGTTGTTGTTGTTTATTTGACATTGTTGTTGTTTATTTAACGTTGTTGTTGTTGTTGTTTATTTGACGTTGTTGTTGTTGTTGTTTATTGGACGTTGTTGTTGTTGTTGTTGTATATTTGACGGTGTTGTTGTTGTTGTTGTTATTTATTTGACGTTGTTGTTGTTGTTGTTTATTTGACGTTGTTGTTGTTGTTGACGTTGTTGTTGTTGTTGACGTTGTTGTTGTTGTTGTTTATTTGACGTTGTTTTAGTTGTTGTTGTTTTTTTGGCGTTGTTGTTGTTTATTTGACATTGTTGTTGTTGTTGTTGTTGTTTATTTGACGTAGTTGTTGTTGTTGACGTTATTGTTGTTGTTATTTATTTGACGTTTTTGTTGTTGTTGATGTTGTTGTTGTTGTTGTTGTTTATTTGACGTTGTTGTTGTGGTTGTTTATTTGACGTTGTTGTTGTTGTAGTTGTTTATTTGACGTTGTTGTTGTTGTTTATTGGACGTTGTTGTTGTTGTTGTTGTATATTTGACGGTGTTGTTGTTGTTTATTTGACGTTGTTGTTGTTGTTGTTTATTTGACGTTGTTGTTGTTGTTTACGTTGTTGTTGTTGTTGTTTATTTGACGTTGTTGTTGTTGTTGTTGTTTATTTGACGTTGTTGTTGCTGTTGTTTATTTGACGTTGTTGTTGTTGTTGTTTATTTGACGTTGTTGTTGTTATTGTTTATTTGACGTTGTTGTTGTTGTTGACGTTGTTGTTGTTGTTGTTGTTTTTTATTTGACATTGTTATTGTTGTTGTTGTTGTTTATTTGACGTTGTTGTTGTCGTTGTTGTTGTTTATTTGACGTTGTTGTTGTTGTTTATTTGACGTTGTTGTTGTTGTTCTTATTTATTTGACGTTGTTGTTGTTGTTTATTTGACGTTGTTGTTGTTGTTGTTTATTTGACGTTGTTGTTGTTGTTGTTTATTTGACGTTATTGTTGTTGTTTATTTGAGATTATTGTTGTTGTTGTTGACGTTGTTGTTGTTATTTATTTGACATTGTTGTTGTTGGTGTTGTTGTTTATTTGACGTTGTTGTTGTTGTTGTTTATTTGATGATGTTTTAGTTGTTGTTGTTTATTTGGTGTTGTTGTTGTTTATTTGACATTGTTGTTGTTGACATTGTTGTTGTTGTTGTTTATTTGACGTAGTTGTTGTTGTTGACGTTGTTGTTGTTTATTTGACGTTGTTGTTGTTGTTGTTGTTTATTTGATGATGTTGTTGTTGTTGTTTATTTGACATTGTTGTTGTTTATTTGACGTTGTTGTTGTTGTTTATTTGACGTTGTTGTTGTTGTTTATTGGACGTTGTTGTTGTTGTTGTATATTTGACGGTGTTGTTGTTGTTTATTTGACGTTGTTGTTGTTATTGTTTATTTGACGTTGTTGTTGTTGTTGACGTTGTTGTTGTTGTTTATTTGACGTTGTTGTTGTTGTTGACATAGTTGTTGTTGTTGTTGTTTATTTCACGTTGTTGATGTTGTTGTTTATTTGACGTTGTAGTTGTTGTTTATTTGACGTTGTTGTTGTTGTTGACATTGTTGTTGTTGTTGTTGTTTATTTGATGTTGTTGTTGTTGTTTATTTGACATTATTGTTGTTGTTGACGTTGTTGTTGTTGTTGTTGTTGTTTATTTGACATTGTTGTTGTTGTTGTTGACGTTGTTGATTTTTTTGTTTATTTGACGTTGTTGTTGTTTATTTGACGTTGTTTTAGTTGTTGTTGTTTATGTGACATTGTCGTTGTTGTTGTTGTTTATTTGACGTATTGTTGTTGACATTGTTGTTGTTGTTTATTTGACGTAGTTATTGTTGACGTTGTTGTTGTTGTTGTTTATTTAACGTTTTTGTTGTTGTTGATGTTGTTGTTGTTGTTTATTTGACGTTGTTGTTATTGTTGTTTATTTGACGTTGTTGTTGTTGTTGTTGTTTATATGACGTTGTTGTTGTTATTGTTGTTGTTTATTTAACGTTGTTGTTGTTTATTTGATGTTGTTGTTGTTGTTTTTTATTTGACATTGTTGTTGTTGTTGACGTTGTTGTTGTTGTTTATTTGACATTGTTGTTGTTGTTGTTGACGTTGTTGGGGTTGTTGTTTATTTGACGTTGTTGTTGTTGTTTATTTGATGTTGTTTTAGTTGTTGTTGTTTATTTGACGTTGTTGTTGTTGTTGTTGTTGTTTATTTGACGTTGTTGTTGTTTATTTGACGTTGTTGTTGTTGACATTGTTGTTGTTGTTGTTTATTTGACGTTGTTTTTGTTGTTGTTGTTTATTTGGCGTTGTTGTTGTTGTTTATTTGACATTGTTGTTGTTGACATTGTTGTTGTGTTTGTTTATTTGACGTAGTTTTTGTTGTTGACGTTGTTGTTGTTGTTGTTTATTTGACGTTTTTGTTGTTGTTGATGTTGTTGTTGTTGTTGTTTATTTGACGTTGTTGTTGTTGTTGTTTATTTGACGTTGTTGTTGTTGTTCATTTGACGTTGTTGTTGTTGTTGTTGTTTATTTGACGTTGTTGTTGTTATTGATGTTGTTTATTTGACGTTGTTGTTGTTGTTGTTGTTTATTTAATGTTGTTGTTGTTGTTGTTTATTTGACATTGTTGTTGTTGTTGACGTTGTTGTTGTTGTTGTTGTTGTTTATTTGACATTGTTGTTGTTGTTGTTGTTGACGTTGTTGGTGTTGTTGTTGTTGACGTTGTTGGTGTTGTTGTTTATTTGACGTTGTTGTTGTTGTTGTTGTTTATTTGACGTTGTTTTAGATGTTGTTGTTTATTTGACATTGTTGTTGTTGTTGTTGTTGTTTATTTAACGTTGTTTTAGATGTTGTTGTTTATTTGACAGTGTTGTTGTTTATTTGACATTGTTGTTGTTGTTGACGTTGTTGTTGTTTATTTGACATTGTTGTTGTTGTTTGTTGTTGTTGACGTTGTTGGTGTTGTTGTTTATTTGACGTTGTTGTTGTTGTTTATTTGACGTTGTTTTAGTTGTTGTTGTTTATTTGACGTTGTTGTTGTTGTTTATTTGACGTTTTTGTTTTTGTTGTTTATTTGATGTTGTTGTTGTTGTTTATTTGACGTTGGTGTTGTTGTTGTTTATTTGACGTTGTTGTTGTTATTTATTTGACGTTGTTGTTGTTATTGTTTATTTGACGTTGTTGTTGTTGTTGTTTATTTGACGTTGTTATTGTTGTTTATTTGATGTTGTTTTTGTTATTTGATGTTGTTGTTGTTGTTGTTGTTGTATTTGTTGTTGTTGTTGTTGTTGCTTATTTGACGTTGTTGTTATTGTTGTTGTTTATTTGACGTTGTTGTTGCTGTTGTTTATTTGACGTTGTTGTTGTTGTTTATTTGACGTTGTTGTTGTTATTGTTTATTTGACGTTGTTGTTATTGTTGACGTTGTTGTTGTTGTTGTTGTTTATTTGACGTTGATATTGTTGTTATTGTTGTTTATTTGACGTTGTTGTTGTCGTTGTTGTTGTTTATTTGACGTTGTTGTTGTTGTTGTTGTTTATTTGACGTTGTTGTTGTTGTTCTTATTTATTTGACGTTGTTGTTGTTGTTGTTGTTGTTTATTTGACGTTGTTGTTGTTGTTGTTTATTTGACGTTGTTGTTGTTGTTTATTTGACGTTGTTGTTGTTGTTTATTTGACATTGTTGTTGTTGTTGACGTTGTTGTTGTTGTTGTTTATTTGACATTATTGTTGTTGGTGTTGTTGTTTATTTGACGTTGTTGTTGTTGTTGTTGTTTATTTGAAGTTGTTTTAGTTGTTGTTGTTTATTTGGCGTTGTTGTTGTTTATTTGACATTGTTGTTGTTGACATTGTTGTTGTTGTTTATTTGACGTAGTTGTTGTTGACGTTGTTGTTGTTGTTTATTTGACGTTTTTGTTGTTGTTGATGTTGTTGTTGTTGTTGTTTATTTGACGTTGTTGTTGTTGTTGTTTATTTGACGTTGTTGTTGTTGTTTATTTGACGTTGTTGTTGTTGTTGTTTATTTGATGATGTTGTTGTTGTTGTTTATTTGACATTGTTGTTGTTTATTTGACGTTGTTGTTGTTGTTGTTGTTGTTGTTTATTTGACGTTGTTGTTGTTGTTGTTTATTGGACGTTGTTGTTGTTGTTTATTTGATGTTGTTTTGGTTGTTGTTGTTGACATAGTTGTTGTTGTTGTTGTTGTTTATTTCACGTTGTTGACATTGTTGGTGTTGTTGTTTATTTGACGTTGTTGTTGTTGTTGTTGTTTATTTGACGTTGTTTTAGTTGTTGTTGTTTATTTGACGTTGTTGTTGTTGTTTATTTGACGTTGTTGTTGTTTATTTGACGTTGTTGTTGTTGACATTGTTGTTGTTGTTTATTTGACGTTGTTTTTGTTGTTGTTGTTTATTTGGCGTTGTTGTTGTTTATTTGACATTGTTGTTGTTGACATTGTTTTTGTTGTTGACATTGTTGTTGTTGTTGTTTATTTGACGTAGTTTTTGTTGTTGACATTGTTGTTGTTGTTGTTGTTTATTTGACGTTTTTGTTGTTGTTGATGTTGTTGTTGTTGTTTATTTGACGTTGTTGTTGTTGTTGTTTATTTGACGTTGTTGTTGTTGTTGTTCATTTGATGTTGTTGTTGTTATTGTTGTTGTTTATTTGACGTTGTTGTTGTTATTGATGTTGTTTATTTGACGTTGTTATTGTTGTTTATTTAATGTTGTTGTTGTTGTTTATTTGACATTGTTGTTGTTGTTGACGTTGTTGTTGTTTATTTGACATTGTTGTTGTTGTTGTTGACGTTGTTGTTGTTGTTGTTGTTTATTTGACGTTGTTGTTGTTGTTGTTGTTGTTGTTTATTTGACGTTGTTTTAGATGTTGTTGTTTATTTGACATTGTTGAAGTTGTTTATTTAACGTTGTTTTAGATGTTGTTGTTTATTTGACAATGTTGTTGTTTATTTGACATTGTTGTTGTTGTTGTTGTTGTTTAAATGACGTTGTTGTTGTTGTTGTTTATTTGACATAGTTGTTGTTGTTGACGTTGTTGTTGTTGTTGTTGTTTATTTGACGTTGTTTTAGTTGTTGTTGTTTATTTGGCGTTGTTGTTATTTATTTGACATATTGTTGTTGTTGTTGTTTATTTGACGTAGTTGTTGTTGTTGATGTTGTTGTTGTTGTTGTTTATTTGACGTTTTTGTTGTTGTTGATGTTGTTGTTGTTGTTTATTTGACGTTGTTGTTGTTGTTTATTTGACGTTGTTGTTGTTGTTATTGTTGTTGTTTATTTGACGTTGTTGTTGTTGTTGTTTATTTGATGTTGTTGTTGTTTATTTGACATTGTTGTTGTTTATTTAACGTTGTTGTTGTTGTTGTTTATTTGACGTTGTTGTTGTTGTTGTTTATTGGACGTTGTTGTTGTTGTTGTATATTTGACGGTGTTGTTGTTGTTGTTGTTATTTATTTGACGTTGTTGTTGTTGTTGTTTATTTGACGTTGTTGTTGTTGTTGACGTTGTTGTTGTTGTTGTTTATTTGACGTTGTTTTAGTTGTTGTTGTTTTTTTGGCGTTGTTGTTGTTTATTTGACATTGTTGT
This sequence comes from Vicia faba, assembly GCA_948472305.1. NCBI lineage: Eukaryota > Viridiplantae > Streptophyta > Magnoliopsida > Fabales > Fabaceae > Vicia > Vicia faba. The sequence continues at coordinate 366,168,232 of OX451737.1, read as the reverse complement.
TGTTGTTGTTGTTGTTTATTTGACGTAGTTGTTGTTGTTGACGTTGTTGTTGTTGTTATTTATTTGACGTTTTTGTTGTTGTTGATGTTGTTGTTGTTGTTGTTGTTGTTTATTTGACGTTGTTGTTGTGGTTGTTTATTTGACGTTGTTGTTGTTGTAGTTGTTTATTTGACGTTGTTGTTGTTGTTTATTGGACGTTGTTGTTGTTGTTGTATATTTGACGGTGTTGTTGTTGTTTATTTGACGTTGTTGTTGTTGTTGTTTATTTGACGTTGTTGTTGTTGTTTACGTTGTTGTTGTTGTTGTTGTTTATTTGACGTTGTTGTTGTTGTTGACATTGTTGTTGTTGTTGACGTTGTTGTTGTTGTTGTTGTTTATTTGACGTTTTTGTTGTTGTTGATGTTGTTGTTGTTGTTGTTGTTTATTTGACGTTGTTGTTATTGTTGTTTATTTGACGTTGTTGTTGTTGTTGTTTATATGACATTGTTGTTGTTGTTATTGTTGTTGTTTATTTGACGTTGTTGTTGTTGTTGTTGTTTATTTGACGTTGTTGTTGTTGTTGTTGTTGTTGTTGACGTTGTTGTTGTTATTTATTTGACATTGTTGTTGTTGGTGTTGTTGTTTATTTGACGTTGTTGTTGTTGTTGTTGTTGTTTATTTGACGTTGTTTTAGTTGTTGTTGTTTATTTGGCGTTGTTGTTGTTTATTTGACATTGTTGTTGTTGACATTGTTGTTGTTGTTGTTTATTTGACGTAGTTGTTGTTGTTGACGTTGCTGTTGTTGTTGTTGTTTATTTGACGTTTTTGTTGTTGTTGATGTTGTTGTTGTTGTTGTTGTTTATTTGACGTTGTTTTTGTTGTTTATTTGACGTTGTTGTTGTTGTTGTTATTGTTGTTGTTTATTTGACGTTGTTGTTGTTGTTGTTTATTTGATGATGTTGTTGTTGATGTTTATTTGACATTGTTGTTGTTTATTTGACGTTGTTGTTGTTGTTTATTTGACGTTGTTGTTGTTGTTTATTGGACGTTGTTGTTGTTGTTGTATATTTGACGGTGTTGTTGTTGTTTATTTGACGTTGTTGTTGTTGTTGTTGTTGTTGTTTATTTGACGTTGTTGTTGTTGTTGACGTTGTTGTTGTTGTTGTTTATTTGACGTTGTTGTTGTTGTTGACATAGTTGTTGTTGTTGTTGTTGTTTATTTCACGTTGTTGATGTTGTTTTTTATTTGACGTTGTAGTTGTTGTTTATTTGACGTTGTTGTTGTTGTTGACATTGTTGTTGTTGTTGTTTATTTGATGTTGTTGTTGTTGTTTATTTGACATTGTTGTTGTTGTTGACGTTGTTGTTGTTGTTGTTTATTTGACATTGTTGTTGTTGTTGTTGTTGACGTTGTTGGTTTTTTTGTTTATTTGACGTTGTTGTTGTTGTTGTTTATTTGACGTTGTTTTAGTTGTTGTTGTTTATGTGACGTTGTTGTTGTTGTTGTTGGTGTTGTTGTTTATTTGACGTTGTTGTTGTTGACATTGTTGTTGTTGTTGTTTATTTGACGTAGTTATTGTTGACGTTGTTGTTGTTGTTTATTTGACGTTTTTGTTGTTGTTGATGTAATTGTTGTTGTTTATTTGACGTTGTTGTTATTGTTGTTTATTTGACGTTGTTGCTGTTGTTGTTTATATTACGTTGTTGTTGTTGTTGTTGTTGTTGTTGTTGTTGTTATTGTTGTTGTTTATTTGACGTTGTTGTTGTTGTTTATTTGATGTTGTTGTTGTTGTTGTTTATTTGATATTGTTGTTGTTGTTGACGTTGTTGTTGTTGTTTATTTGACATTGTTGTTGTTGTTGTTGTTGACGTTGTTGGTGTTGTTATTTATTTGACGTTGTTGTTGTTGTTGTTGTTTATTTGACGTTGTTTTAGTTGTGGTTGTTTATTTGACGTTGTTTTAGTTGTTGTTATTGTTTATTTGACGTTGTTGTTGTTGTTGTTGTTGTTTATTTGACGTTGTTATTGTTGTTTATTTGACGTTGTTTTTATTATTTGACGTTGTTGTTGTTATTATATTTGTTGTTGTTGTTGTTGCTTATTTGACGTTGTTGTTATTGTTGTTGTTTATTTGACGTTGTTGTTATTGTTGTTTATTTGACGTTGTTGTTGTTGTTGTTTATATGACGTTGTTGTTGTTGTTATTGTTGTTGTTTATTTAACGTTGTTGTTGTTTATTTGATGTTGTTGTTGTTGTTGTTTATTTGACATTGTTGTTGTTGTTGACGTTGTTGTTGTTGTTTATTTGACATGGTTGTTGTTGTTGTTGACGTTGTTGGTGTTGTTGTTTATTTGACGTTGTTGTTGTTGTTTATTTGACGTTGTTTTAGTTGTTGTTGTTTATTTGACGTTGTTGTTGTTGTTGTTGTTGTTTATTTGACGTTGTTGTTGTTGACATTGTTGTTGTTGTTGTTTATTTGACGTTGTTTTTGTTGTTGTTGTTTATTTGGCGTTGTTGTTGTTGTTTATTTGACATTGTTGTTGTTGACATTGTTGTTGTGTTTGTTTATTTGACGTAGTTTTTGTTGTTGATGTTGTTGTTGTTGTTGTTTATTTGACGTTTTTGTTGTTGTTGATGTTGTTGTTGTTGTTGTTTATTTGACGTTGTTGTTGTTTTTGTTTATTTGACGTTGTTGTTGTTGTTCATTTGACGTTGTTGTTGTTGTTGTTTATTTGACGTTGTTGTTGTTATTGATGTTGTTTATTTGACGTTGTTGTTGTTGTTGTTTATTTAATGTTGTTGTTGTTGTTGTTTATTTGACATTGTTGTTGTTGTTGACGTTGTTGTTGTTGTTGTTGTTGTTGTTGTTGTTTATTTGACATTGTTGTTGTTGTTGTTGTTGACGTTGTTGGTGTTGTTGTTTATTTGACGTTGTTGTTGTTGTTGTTGTTTATTTGACGTTGTTTTAGATGTTGTTGTTTATTTGACATTGTTGTTGTTGTTGTTTATTTAACGTTGTTTTAGATGTTGTTGTTTATTTGACATTGTTGTTGTTGTTGACGTTGTTGTTGTTTATTTGACATTGTTGTTGTTATTTGTTGTTGTTGACGTTGTTGGTGTTGTTGTTTATTTGACGTTGTTGTTGTTGTTTATTTGACGTTGTTTTAGTTGTTGTTGTTTATTTGACGTTTTTGTTTTTGTTGTTTATTTGATGTTGTTGTTGTTGTTTATTTGACGTTGGTGTTGTTGTTGTTTATTTGACGTTGTTGTTGTTATTTATTTGACGTTGTTGTTGTTATTGTTTATTTAACGTTGTTGTTGTTGTTTATTTGACGTTGTTATTGTTGTTTATTTGACGTTGTTTTTGTTATTTGATGTTGTTGTTGTTGTTGTTGTTGTTGTATTTGTTGTTGTTGTTGTTGTTGCTTATTTGACGTTGTTGTTATTGTTGTTGTTTATTTGACGTTGTTGTTGCTGTTGTTTATTTGACGTTGTTGTTGTTGTTTATTTGACGTTGTTGTTGTTATTGTTTATTTGACGTTGTTGTTATTGTTGACATTGTTGTTGTTGTTGTTGTTTATTTGACATTGTTATTGTTGTTGTTGTTGTTTATTTGACGTTGTTGTTGTCGTCGTTGTTGTTTATTTGACGTTGTTGTTGTTGTTGTTGTTTATTTGACGTTGTTGTTGTTGTTCTTATTTATTTGACGTTGTTGTTGTTGTTGTTGTTGTTGTTTATTTGACGTTGTTGTTGTTGTTGTTTATTTGACGTTGTTGTTGTTGTTTATTTGACGTTGTTGTTGTTGTTTATTTGACATTGTTGTTGTTGTTGACGTTGTTGTTGTTGTTGTTTATTTGACATTGTTGTTGTTGGTGGTGTTGTTTATTTAACGTTGTTGTTGTTGTTGTTGTTGTTTATTTGACGTTGTTTTAGTTGTTGTTGTTTATTTGGCGTTGTTGTTGTTTATTTGACATTGTTGTTGTTGACATTGTTGTTGTTGTTTATTTGACGTAGTTGTTGTTGACGTTGTTGTTGTTGTTTATTTGACGTTTTTGTTGTTGTTGATGTTGTTGTTGTTGTTGTTTATTTGACGTTGTTGTTGTTGTTTATTTGACGTTGTTGTTGTTGTTTATTTGACGTTGTTGTTGTTGTTGTTTATTTGATGATGTTGTTGTTGTTGTTTATTTGACATTGTTGTTGTTTATTTGACGTTGTTGTTGTTGTTGTTGTTGTTGTTTATTTGACGTTGTTGTTGTTGTTGTTTATTGGACGTTGTTGTTGTTGTTGTTTATTTGACGTTGTTGTTGTTGTTGTTGACATAGTTGTTGTTGTTGTTGTTGTTTATTTCACGTTGTTGACATTGTTGGTGTTGTTGTTTATTTGACGTTGTTGTTGTTGTTGTTTATTTGACGTTGTTTTAGTTGTTGTTGTTTATTTGACGTTGTTGTTGTTTATTTGACATTGTTGTTGTTGACATTGTTGTTGTTGTTTATTTGACGTTGTTTTTGTTGTTGTTGTTTATTTGGCGTTGTTGTTGTTTATTTGACATTGTTGTTGTTGACATTGTTGTTGTTGTTGTTTATTTGACGTAGTTTTTGTTGTTGACATTGTTAATGTTGTTGTTTATTTGACGTTTTTGTTGTTGTTAATGTTGTCGTTGTTGTTGTTTATTTGACATTGTTGTTGTTGTTGTTGACGTTGTTGGTGTTGTTGTTTATTTGACGTTATTGTTGTTGTTTATTTGACGTTGTTTTAGTTGTTGTTGTTTATTTGACGTTGTTGTTGTTGTTGTTGTTTATTTGACGTTGTTGTTGTTTATTTGACGTTGTTGTTGTTGACATTGTTGTTGTTGTTGTTTATTTGACGTTGTTTTTGTTGTTGTTGTTTATTTGGCGTTGTTGTTGTTGTTTATTTGACATTGTTGTTGTTGACATTGTTGTTGTCTTTGTTTATTTGACGTAGTTTTTGCTGTTGACGTTGTTGTTGTTGTTGTTTATTTGACGTTTTTGTTGTTGTTGATGTTGTTGTTGTTGTTGTTTATTTGACGTTGTTGTTGTTGTTGTTTATTTGACGTTGTTGTTGTTGTTCATTTGACGTTGTTGTTGTTGTTGTTTATTTGACGTTGTTGTTGTTATTGATGTTGTTTATTTGACGTTGTTGTTGTTGTTGTTTATTTAATGTTGTTGTTGTTGTTGTTTATTTGACATTGTTGTTGTTGTTGACGTTGTTGTTGTTGTTGTTGTTGTTGTTTATTTGACATTGTTGTTGTTGTTGTTGACGTTGTTGGTGTTGTTGTTTATTTGACGTTGTTGTTGTTGTTGTTGTTGTTTATTTGACATTGTTTTAGATGTTGTTGTTTATTTGACATTGTTGTTGTTGTTGTTTATTTAACGTTGTTTTAGATGTTGTTGTTTATTTGACAGTGTTGTTGTTTATTTGACATTGTTGTTGTTGTTGACGTTGTTGTTGTTTATTTGACATTGTTGTTGTTGTTTGTTGTTGTTGACGTTGTTGGTGTTGTTGTTTATTGGACGTTGTTGTTGTTGTTTATTTGACGTTGTTTTAGTTGTTGTTGTTTATTTGACGTTGTTGTTGTTGTTTATTTGACGTTTTTGTTTTTGTTGTTTATTTGATGTTGTTGTTGTTGTTGTTTATTTGACGTTGGTGTTGTTGTTGTTTATTTGACGTTGTTGTTGTTATTTATTTGACGTTGTTGTTGTTATTGTTTATTTGACGTTGTTGTTGTTGTTGTTTATTTGACGTTGTTATTGTTGTTTATTTGACGTTGTTTTTGTTATTTGATGTTGTTGTTGTTGTTGTTGTTGTATTTGTTGTTGTTGTTGTTGTTGCTTAGTTGACGTTGTTGTTATTGTTGTTGTTTATTTGACGTTGTTGTTGCTGTTGTTTATTTGACGTTGTTGTTGTTGTTTATTTGACGTTGTTGTTGTTATTGTTTATTTGACGTTGTTGTTATTGTTGACATTGTTGTTGTTGTTGTTGTTGTTTATTTGACATTGTTATTGTTGTTGTTGTTGTTTATTTGACGTTGTTGTTGTCGTTGTTGTTGTTTATTTGACGTTGTTGTTGTTGTTGTTGTTGTTTATTTGACGTTGTTGTTGTTGTTGACGTTGTTGTTGTTGTTGACGTTGTTGTTGTTGTTGTTGTTTATTTGACGTTGTTTTAGTTGTTGTTGTTTTTTTGGCGTTGTTGTTGTTTATTTGACATTGTTGTTGTTGTTGTTGTTTATTTGACGTAGTTGTTGTTGTTGACGTTGTTGTTGTTGTTATTTATTTGACGTTTTTGTTGTTGTTGATGTTGTTGTTGTTGTTGTTGTTTATTTGACGTTGTTGTTGTGGTTGTTTATTTGACGTTGTTGTTGTTGTAGTTGTTTATTTGACGTTGTAGTTGTTGTTGTTTATTGGACGTTGTTGTTGTTGTTGTATATTTGACGGTGTTGTTGTTGTTTATTTGACGTTGTTGTTGTTGTTTACGTTGTTGTTGTTGTTGTTGTTTATTTGACGTTGTTGTTGTTGTTGACGTTGTTGTTGTTGTTGACGTTGTTGTTGTTGTTGTTGTTGTTTATTTGACGTTTTTGTTGTTGTTGATGTTGTTGTTGTTGTTGTTTATTTGACGTTGTTGTTATTGTTGTTTATTTGACGTTGTTGTTGTTGTTGTTTATATGACATTGTTGTTGTTGTTATTGTTGTTGTTTATTTGACGTTGTTGTTGTTGTTGTTGTTGTTTATTTGACGTTGTTGTTGCTGTTGTTGTTGACGTTGTTGTTGTTATTTATTTGACATTGTTGTTGTTGGTGTTGTTGTTTATTTGACATTGTTGTTGTTGTTGTTGTTGTTTATTTGACGTTGTTTTAGTTGTTGTTGTTTATTTGGCGTTGTTTTTGTTTATTTGACGTTTTTGTTGTTGTTGATGTTGTTGTTGTTGTTTATTTGACGTTGTTTTTGTTGTTTATTTGACATTGTTGTTGTTGTTGTTATTGTTGTTGTTTATTTGACGTTGTTGTTGTTGTTGTTGTTTATTTGATGATGTTGTTGTTGATGTTTATTTGACATTGTTGTTGTTTATTTGACGTTGTTGTTGTTGTTGTTTATTTGATGTTGTTGTTGTTGTTTATTGGACGTTGTTGTTGTTGTTGTATATTTGACGATGTTGTTGTTGTTTATTTGACGTTGTTGTTGTTGTTGTTGTTTATTTGACGTTGTTGTTGTTGTTGACGTTGTTGTTGTTGTTGTTTATTTGACGTTGTTGTTGTTGTTGACATAGTTGTTGTTGTTGTTGTTGTTTATTTCACGTTGTTGATGTTGTTGTTTATTTGACGTTGTAGTTGTTGTTTATTTGACGTTGTTGTTGTTGTTGACATTGTTGTTGTTGTTGTTTATTTGATGTTGTTGTTGTTGTTTATTTGACATTGTTGTTGTTGTTGACATTGTTGTTGTTGTTGTTTATTTGACATTGTTGTTGTTGTTGTTGTTGACGTTGTTGGTTTTTTTGTTTATTTGACGTTGTTGTTGTTGTTGTTTATTTGACGTTGTTTTAGTTGTTGTTGTTTATGTGACGTTGTTGTTGTTTTTTGTTGTTGTTGTTTATTTGACGTTGTTGTTGTTGACATTGTTGTTGTTGTTGTTTATTTGACGTAGTTATTGTTGACGTTGTTGTTGTTGTTGTTTATTTGACGTTTTTGTTGTTGTTGATGTAATTGTTGTTGTTTATTTGACGTTGTTGTTATTGTTGTTTATTTGACGTTGTTGCTGTTGTTGTTTATATGACGTTGTTGTTGTTGTTGTTGTTGTTATTGTTGTTGTTTATTTGACGTTGTTGTTGTTGTTTATTTGATGTTGTTGTTGTTGTTGTTTATTTGATATTGTTGTTGTTGTTGACGTTGTTGTTGTTGTTTATTTGACATTGTTGTTGTTGTTGTTGTTGACGTTGTTGGTGTTGTTGTTTATTTGACGTTGTTGTTGTTGTTGTTTATTTGACGTTGTTTTAGTTGTGGTTGTTTAGTTGACGTTGTTTTAGTTGTTGTTATTGTTTATTTGACGTTGTTGTTGTTGTTGTTGTTTATTTGACGTTGTTATTGTTGTTTATTTGACGTTGTTTTTATTATTTGACGTTGTTGTTGTTATTATATTTGTTGTTGTTGTTGTTGCTTATTTGACGTTGTTGTTATTGTTGTTGTTTATTTGACGTTGTTGTTATTGTTGTTTATTTGACGTTGTTGTTGTTGTTGTTTATATGACGTTGTTGTTGTTGTTATTGTTGTTGTTTATTTAACGTTGTTGTTGTTTATTTGATGTTGTTGTTGTTGTTGTTTATTTGACATTGTTGTTGTTGTTGACGTTGTTGTTGTTGTTTATTTGACATTGTTGTTGTTGTTGTTGACGTTGTTGGTGTTGTTGTTTATTTGACGTTGTTGTTGTTGTTATTTATTTGACGTTGTTTTAGTTGTTGTTGTTTATTTGACGTTGTTGTTGTTGTTGTTTATTTGACGTTGTTGTTGTTTATTTGACGTTGTTATTGTTGACATTGTTGTTGTTGTTGTTTATTTGACGTTGTTTTTGTTGTTGTTGTTTATTTGGCGTTGTTGTTGTTGTTTATTTGACATTGTTGTTGTTGACATTGTTGTTGTGTTTGTTTATTTGACGTAGTTTTTGTTGTTGACGTTGTTGTTGTTGTTGTTGTTTATTTGACGTTTTTGTTGTTGTTGATGTTGTTGTTGTTGTTGTTTATTTGACGTTGTTGTTGTTGTTCATTTGACGTTGTTGTTGTTGTTGTTTATTTGACGTTGTTGTTGTTATTGATGTTGTTTATTTGACGTTGTTGTTGTTGTTGTTTATTTAATGTTGTTGTTGTTGTTGTTTATTTGACATTGTTGTTGTTGTTGACGTTGTTGTTGTTGTTGTTGTTTATTTGACATTGTTGTTGTTGTTGTTGTTGACGTTGTTGGTGTTGTTTATTTGACATTGTTGTTGTTGTTGTTTATTTAACGTTGTTTTAGATGTTGTTGTTTATTTGACAGTGTTGTTGTTTATTTGACATTGTTGTTGTTGTTGACGTTGTTGTTGTTTATTTGACATTGTTGTTGTTGTTTGTTGTTGTTGACGTTGTTGGTGTTGTTGTTTATTTGACGTTGTTGTTGTTGTTTATTTGACGTTGTTTTAGTTGTTGTTGTTTATTTGACGTTGTTGTTGTTGTTTATTTGACGTTTTTGTTTTTATTGTTTATTTGATGTTGTTGTTGTTGTTTATTTGACGTTGGTGTTGTTGTTGTTTATTTGACGTTGTTGTTGTTATTTATTTGACGTTGTTGTTGTTATTGTTTATTTGACGTTGTTGTTGTTGTTGTTGTTGTTGTTTATTTGACGTTGTTATTGTTGTTTATTTGACGTTGTTTTTGTTATTTGATGTTGTTGTGATTGTTGTTGTTGTTGTATTTGTTGTTATTGTTGTTGTTGCTTATTTGACGTTGTTGTTATTGTTGTTGTTTATTTGACGTTGTTGTTGCTGTTGTTTATTTGACGTTGTTGTTGTTGTTGTTTATTTGACGTTGTTGTTCTTATTGTTTATTTGACGTTGTTGTTATTGTTGACGTTGTTGTTGTTGTTGTTGTTTATTTGACGTTGTTATTATTGTTGTTGTTGTTTATTTGACGTTGTTGTTGTCGTTGTTGTTGTTTATTTGACGTTGTTGTTGTTGTTGTTGTTGTTTATTTGACGTTGTTGTTGTTGTTCTTATTTATTTGACGTTGTTGTTGTTGTTGTTGTTTATTTGACGTTGTTGTTGTTGTTGTTTATTTGACGTTGTTGTTGTTGTTTATTTGACGTTGTTGTTGTTGTTTATTTGACATTGTTGTTGTTGTTGACGTTGTTGTTGTTGTTGTTTATTTGACATTGTTGTTGTTGGTGTTGTTGTTTATTTGACGTTGTTGTTATTGTTGTTGTTTATTTGACGTTGTTTTAGTTGTTGTTGTTTATTTGGCGTTGTTGTTGTTTATTTGACATTGTTGTTGTTGACATTGTTGTTGTTGTTTATTTGACGTAGTTGTTGTTGACGTTGTTGTTGTTGTTTATTTGACGTTTTTGTTGTTGTTGATGTTGTTGTTGTTGTTGTTTATTTGACGTTGTTGTTGTTGTTTATTTGACGTTGTTGTTGTTGTTTATTTGACGTTGTTGTTGTTGTTGTTTATTTGATGATGTTGTTGTTGTTGTTTATTTGACATTGTTGTTGTTTATTTGACGTTGTTGTTGTTGTTGTTGTTTATTTGACGTTGTTGTTGTTGTTGTTTATTGGACGTTGTTGTTGTTGTTGTTGTTTATTTGACGTTGTTGTTGTTGTTGTTGACATAGTTGTTGTTGTTGTTGTTGTTTATTTCACGTTGTTGACATTGTTGGTGTTGTTGTTTATTTGACGTTGTTGTTGTTGTTGTTTATTTGACGTTGTTTTAGTTGTTGTTGTTTATTTGACGTTGTTGTTGTTGTTTATTTGACGTTGTTGTTGTTTATTTGACGTTGTTGTTGTTGACATTGTTGTTGTTGTTTATTTGACGTTGTTTTTGTTGCTGTTGTTTATTTGGCGTTGTTGTTGTTTATTTGACATTGTTGTTGTTGACATTGTTGTTGTTGTTGTTGTTTATTTGACGTAGTTTTTGTTGTTGACATTGTTGTTGTTGTTGTTGTTTATTTGACGTCTTTGTTGTTGTTGATGTTGTTGTTGTTGTTGTTTATTTGACGTTGTTGTTGTTGTTGTTTATTTGACGTTGTTGTTGTTGTTGTTCATTTGACGTTGTTGTTGTTATTGTTGTTGTTTATTTGACGTTGTTGTTGTTATTGATGTTGTTTATTTGACGTTGTTGTTGTTGTTGTTTATTTAATGTTGTTGTTGTTGTTGTTTATTTGACATTATTGTTGTTGTTGACGTTGTTGTTGTTTATTTGACATTGTTGTTGTTGTTGTTGTTGACGTTGTTGGTGTTGTTGTTTATTTGACGTTGTTGTTGTTGTTGTTGTTGTTGTTTATTTGACGTTGTTTTAGATGTTGTTGTTTATTTGACATTGTTGTTGTTTTTTATTTAACGTTGTTTTAGATGTTGTTGTTTATTTGACAATGTTGTTGTTGTTGTTGACATTGTTGTTGTTGTTGTTGTTTAAATGACGTTGTTGTTGTTGTTGTTGTTTATTTGACATAGTTGTTGTTGTTGACGTTGTTGTTGTTGTTGTTGTTGTTTATTTGACGTTGTTTTAGTTGTTGTTGTTTATTTGGCGTTGTTGTTATTTATTTGACATATTGTTGTAGTTGTTGTTTATTTGACGTAGTTGTTGTTGTTGATGTTGTTGTTGTTGTTGTTGTTGTTTATTTGATGTTTTTGTTGTTGTTGATGTTGTTGTTGTTGTTTATTTGACGTTGTTGTTGTTTATTTGACGTTGTTGTTGTTGTTATTGTTGTTGTTTATTTGACGTTGTTGTTGTTGTTGTTTATTTGATGTTGTTGTTGTTTATTTGACATTGTTGTTGTTTATTTAACGTTGTTGTTGTTGTTGTTTATTTGACGTTGTTGTTGTTGTTGTTTATTGGACGTTGTTGTTGTTGTTGTTGTATATTTGACGGTGTTGTTGTTGTTGTTGTTGTTATTTATTTGACGTTGTTGTTGTTGTTGTTTATTTGACGTTGTTGTTGTTGTTGACGTTGTTGTTGTTGTTATTTATTTGACGTTGTTTTAGTTGTTGTTGTTTTTTTGGCGTTGTTGTTGTTTATTTGACGTAGTTGTTGTTGTTGACGTTGTTGTTGTTGTTATTTATTTGACGTTTTTGTTGTTGTTGATGTTGTTGTTGTTGTTGTTGTTATTTATTTGATGTTGTTGTTGTGGTTGTTTATTTGACGTTGTTGTTGTTGTAGTTGTTTATTTGACGTTGTTGTTGTTGTTTATTGGACGTTGTTGTTGTTGTTGTATATTTGACGGTGTTGTTGTTGTTTATTCGACGTTGTTGTTGTTGTTGTTTATTTGACGTTGTTGTTGTTGTTTACGTTGTTGTTGTTGTTGTTTATTTGACGTTGTTGTTGTTGTTGACGTTGTTGTTGTTGTTGTTGACGTTGTTGTTGTTGTTGTTGTTGTTGTTTATTTGACGTTTTTGTTGTTGTTGATGTTGTTGTTGTTGTTGTTTATTTGACGTTGTTGTTATTGTTGTTTATTTGACGTTGTTGTTGTTGTTGTTGTTTATATGACATTGTTGTTGTTGTTATTGTTGTTGTTTATTTGACGTTGTTGTTGTTGTTGTTGTTTATTTGACGTTGTTGTTGTTGTTGTTGTTGACGTTGTTGTTGTTATTTATTTGACATTGTTGTTGTTGGTGTTGTTGTTTATTTGACGTTGTTGTTATTGTTGTTGTTTATTTGACGTTGTTTTAGTTGTTGTTGTTTATTTGGCGTTGTTGTTGTTTATTTGACATTGTTGTTGTTGACATTGTTGTTGTTGTTGTTTATTTGACGTAGTTGTTGTTGTTGACGTTGTTGTTGTTGTTGTTGTTGTTTATTTGACGTTTTTGTTGTTGTTGATGTTGTTGTTGTTGTTTATTTGACGTTGTTTTTGTTGTTTATTTGACTTTGTTGTTGTTGTTGTTGTTGTTATTGTTGTTGTTTATTTGACGTTGTTGTTGTTGTTGTTGTTTATTTGATGATGTTGTTGTTGTTGTTTATTTGACATTGTTGTTGTTTATTTGACGTTGTTGTTGTTGTTGTTGTTTATTTGACGTTGTTGTTGTTGTTTATTGGACGTTGTTGTTGTTGTTGTATATTTGACGGTGTTGTTGTTGTTTATTTGACGTTGTTGTTGTTGTTGTTGACGTTGTTGATTTTTTTGTTTATTTGACGTTGTTGTTGTTTATTTGACGTTGTTTTAGTTGTTGTTGTTTATGTGACGTTGTCGTTGTTGTTGTTGTTTATTTGACGTATTGTTGTTGACATTGTTGTTGTTGTTGTTTATTTGACGTAGTTATTGTTGACGTTGTTGTTGTTGTTGTTTATTTAACGTTTTTGTTGTTGTTGATGTTGTTGTTGTTGTTTATTTGACGTTGTTGTTATTGTTGTTTATTTGACGTTGTTGTTGTTGTTGTTTATTTGACGTTGTTGTTGTTGTTATTGTTGTTGTTTATTTAACGTTGTTGTTGTTTATTTGATGTTGTTGTTGTTGTTTATTTGACATTGTTGTTGTTGTTGTTGACGTTGTTGTTGTTGTTTATTTGACATTGTTGTTGTTGTTGTTGACGTTGTTGGTGTTGTTGTTTATTTGACGTTGTTGTTGTTGTTTATTTGACGTTGTTTTAGTTGTTGTTGTTTATTTGGCGTTGTTGTTGTTGTTTATTTGACATTGTTGTTGTTGAGATTGTTGTTGTGTTTGTTTATTTGACGTAGTTTTTGTTGTTGACGTTGTTGTTGTTGTTGTTTATTTGACGTTTTTGTTGTTGTTGATGTTGTTGTTGTTGTTGTTTATTTGACGTTGTTGTTGTTGTTGTTTATTTGACGTTGTTGTTGTTGTTGTTTATTTGACGTTGTTATTGTTGTTTATTTGACGTTGTTTTTGTTATTTGATGTTGTTGTTGTTGTTGTTGTATTTGTTGTTGTTGTTGTTGTTGCTTATTTGACGTTGTTGTTATTGTTGTTGTTTATTTGACGTTGTTGTTGCTGTTGTTTATTTGACGTTGTTGTTGTTGTTTATTTGACGTTGTTGTTGTTATTGTTTATTTGACGTTGTTGTTATTGTTGACGTTGTTGTTGTTGTTGTTGTTGTTTATTTGACGTTGTTATTGTTGTTGTTGTTGTTTATTTGACGTTGTTGTTGTCGTTGTTGTTGTTTATTTGACGTTGTTGTTGTTGTTGTTGTTGTTTATTTGACGTTGTTGTTGTTGTTCTTATTTATTTGACGTTGTTGTTGTTGTTGTTGTTTATTTGACGTTGTTGTTGTTGTTGTTGTTCATTTGACGTTGTTGTTGTTGTTTATTTGACGTTGTTGTTGTTGTTTATTTGACATTGTTGTTGTTGGTGTTGTTGTTTATTTGACGTTGTTGTTGTTGTTGTTGTTTATTTGACGTTGTTTTAGTTGTTGTCGTTTATTTGGCGTTGTTGTTGTTTATTTGACATTGTTGTTGTTGACATTGTTGTTGTTGTTTATCTGACGTAGTTGTTGTTGACGTTGTTGTTGTTGTTTATTTGACGTTTTTGTTGTTGTTGATGTTGTTGTTGTTGTTGTTTATTTGACGTTGTTGTTGTTGTTGTTTATTTGATGATGTTGTTGTTGTTGTTTATTTGACATTGTTGTTGTTTATTTGACGTTGTTGTTGTTGTTGTTGTTGTTTATTTGACGTTGTTGTTGTTGTTGTTTATTGGACGTTGTTGTTGTTGTTGTTTATTTGACGTTGTTGTTGTTGTTGTTGACATAGTTGTTGTTGTTGTTGTTTATTTCACGTTGTTGACATTGTTGGTGTTGTTGTTTATTTGACGTTGTTGTTGTTGTTGTTTATTTGACGTTGTTTTAGTTGTTGTTGTTTATTTGACGTTGTTGTTGTTGTTTATTTGACGTTGTTGTTGTTTATTTGACGTTGTTGTTGTTGACATTGTTGTTGTTGTTGTTTATTTGACGTTGTTTTTGTTGTTGTTGTTTATTTGGCGTTGTTGTTGTTTATTTGACATTGTTGTTGTTGTTGTTTATTTGACGTTTTTGTTGTTGTTGATGTTGTTGTTGTTGTTGTTTATTTGACGTTGTTGTTGTTGTTTATTTGACGTTGTTGTTGTTGTTGTTCATTTGACGTTGTTGTTGTTATTGTTGTTGTTTATTTGACGTTGTTGTTGTTATTGATGTTGTTTATTTGACGTTGTTGTTGTTGTTGTTTATTTAATGTTGTTGTTGTTGTTTATTTGACATTGTTGTTGTTGTTGACGTTGTTGTTGTTTATTTGACATTGTTGTTGTTGTTGTTGTTGACGTTGTTGGTGTTGTTGTTTATTTGACGTTGTTGTTGTTGTTGTTGTTGTTGTTTATTTGACGTTGTTCTAGATGTTGTTGTTTATTTGACATTGTTGTTGTTGTTTATTTAACGTTGTTTTAGATGTTGTTGTTTATTTGACAATGTTGTTGTTTATTTGACATTGTTGTTGTTGTTGTTTTTGTTTAAATGACGTTGTTGTTGTTGTTGTTTATTTGACATAGTTGTTGTTGTTGACGTTGTTGTTGTTGTTGTTGTTGTTGTTTATTTGACGTTGTTTTAGTTGTTGTTGTTTATTTGGCGTTGTTGTTATTTATTTGACATATTGTTGTTGTTGTTGTTTATTTGACGTAGTTGTTGTTGTTGATGTTGTTGTTGTTGTTGTTTATTTGACGTTTTTGTTGTTGTTGATGTTGTTGTTGTTTATTTGACGTTGTTGTTGTTGTTATTGTTGTTGTTTATTTGACGTTGTTGTTGTTGTTGTTTATTTGATGTTGTTGTTGTTTATTTGACATTGTTGTTGTTTATTTAACGTTGTTGTTGTTGTTGTTTATTTGACGTTGTTGTTGTTGTTGTTTATTAGACGTTGTTGTTGTTGTTGTATATTTGACGGTGTTGTTGTTGTTGTTGTTATTTATTTGACGTTGTTGTTGTTGTTTATTTGACGTTGTTGTTGTTGTTGTTGTTGTTGTTGACGTTGTTGTTGTTGTTGACGTTGTTGTTGTTGTTGTTTATTTGACGTTGTTTTAGTTGTTGTTGTTTTTTTGGCGTTGTTGTTGTTTATTTGACATTGTTGTTGTTGTTGTTGTTGTTTATTTGACGTAGTTGTTGTTGATGTTGTTGTTGTTGTTATTTATTTGACGTTTTTGTTGTTGTTGATGTTGTTGTTGTTGTTGTTGTTGTTTATTTGACGTTGTTGTTGTGGTTGTTTATTTGACGTTGTTGTTGTTGTAGTTGTTTATTTGACGTTGTTGTTGTTGTTTATTGGACGTTGTTGTTGTTGTTGTTGTATATTTGACGGTGTTGTTGTTGTTTATTTGACGTTGTTGTTGTTGTTGTTTATTTGACGTTGTTGTTGTTGTTGTTTACGTTGTTGTTGTTGTTGTTGTTTATTTGACGTTGTTGTTGTTGTTGACGTTGTTGTTGTTGTTGACGTTGTTGTTGTTGTTGTTGTTGTTTATTTGACGTTTTTGTTGTTGTTGATGTTGTTGTTGTTGTTTATTTGACGTTGTTGTTATTGTTGTTTATTTGACGTTGTTGTTGTTGTTGTTTATATGACATTGTTGTTGTTGTTATTGTTGTTGTTTATTTGACGTTGTTGTTGTTGTTGTTGTTTATTTGACGTTGTTGTTGTTGTTGTTTTTGTTGACGTTGTTGTTGTTATTTATTTGACATTGTTGTTGTTGGTGTTGTTGTTTATTTGACGTTGTTGTTGTTGTTGTTGTTTATTTGACGTTGTTTTAGTTGTTGTTGTTTATTTGGCGTTGTTGTTGTTTATTTGACATTGTTGTTGTTGAAATTGTTGTTGTTGTTGTTTATTTGACGTAGTTGTTGTTGTTGACGTTGTTGTTGTTGTTGTTGTTTATTTGACGTTTTTGTTGTTGTTGATGTTGTTGTTGTTGTTTATTTGACGTTGTTTTTGTTGTTTATTTGACGTTGTTGTTGTTGTTGTTATTGTTGTTGTTTATTTGACGTTGTTGTTGTTGTTGTTGTTTATTTGATGATGTTGTTGTTGATGTTTATTTGACATTGTTGTTGTTTATTTGACGTTGTTGTTGTTGTTGTTTATTTGACGTTGTTGTTGTTGTTTATTGGACGTTGTTGTTGTTGTTGTTGTTGTATATTTGACGGTGTTGTTGTTGTTTATTTGACGTTGTTGTTGTTGTTGTTGTTGTTTATTTGACGTTGTTGTTGTTGTTGACGTTGTTGTTTTTGTTGTTTATTTGACGTTGTTGTTGTTGTTGACATAGTTGTTGTTGTTGTTGTTTATTTCACGTTGTTGATGTTGTTGTTTATTTGACGTTGTAGTTGTTGTTTATTTGACGTTGTTGTTGTTGTTGACATTGTTGTTGTTGTTGTTTATTTGATGTTGTTGTTGTTGTTTATTTGACATTGTTGTTGTTGTTGTTTATTTGATGTTGTTGTTGTTGTTTATTTGACATTGTTGTTGTTGTTGACGTTGTTGTTGTTGTTTATTTGACATTGTTGTTGTTGTTGTTGTTGACATTGTTGGTTTTTTTGTTTATTTGACGTTGTTGTTGTTGTTGTTTATTTGACGTTGTTTTAGTTGTTGTTGTTTATGTGACGTTGTTGTTGTTGTTGTTGTTGTTTATTTGACGTTGTTGTTGTTGACATTGTTGTTGTTGTTTATTTGACGTAGTTATTGTTGACGTTGTTGTTGTTGTTGTTTATTTGACGTTTTTGTTGTTGTTGATGTAATTGTTGTTGTTTATTTGACGTTGTTGTTATTGTTGTTTATTTGACGTTGTTGCTGTTGTTGTTTATATGACGTTGTTGTTGTTGTTGTTGTTGTTGTTATTGTTGTTGTTTATTTGACGTTGTTGTTGTTGTTTATTTGATGTTGTTGTTGTTGTTGTTTATTTGATATTGTTGTTGTTGTTGACGTTGTTGTTGTTGTTTATTTGACATTGTTGTTATTGTTGTTGACGTTGTTGGTGTTGTTGTTTATTTGACGTTGTTGTTGTTGTTGTTGTTGTTTATTTGACGTTGTTTTAGTTGTGGTTGTTTATTTGACGTTGTTTTAGTTGTTGTTATTGTTTATTTGACGTTGTTGTTGTTGTTGTTGTTGTTGTTTATTTGACATTGTTGTTGTTGTTGACGTTGTTGTTGTTGTTTATTTGACATTGTTGTTGTTGTTGTTGACGTTGTTGGTGTTGTTGTTTATTTGACGTTGTTGTTGTTGTTTATTTGACGTTGTTTTAGTTGTTGTTGTTTATTTGACGTTGTTGTTGTTGTTGTTGTTTATTTGACGTTGTTGTTGTTTATTTGACGTTGTTGTTGTTGACATTGTTGTTGTTGTTGTTGTTTATTTGACGTTGTTTTTATTGTTGTTGTTTATTTGGCGTTGTTGTTGTTGTTTATTTGACATTGTTGTTGTTGACATTGTTGTTGTGTTTGTTTATTTGACGTAGTTTTTGTTGTTGACGTTGTTGTTGTTGTTGTTTATTTGACGTTTTTGTTGTTGTTGACGTTGTTGTTGTTGTTATTTATTTGACGTTTTTGTTGTTGTTGATGTTGTTGTTGTTGTTGTTGTTATTTATTTGATGTTGTTGTTGTGGTTGTTTATTTGACGTTGTTGTTGTTGTAGTTGTTTATTTGACGTTGTTGTTGTTGTTTATTGGACGTTGTTGTTGTTGTTGTATATTTGACGGTGTTGTTGTTGTTTATTTGACGTTGTTGTTGTTGTTGTTTATTTGACGTTGTTGTTGTTGTTTACGTTGTTGTTGTTGTTGTTTATTTGACGTTGTTGTTGTTGTTGACGTTGTTGTTGTTGTTGTTGACGTTGTTGTTGTTGTTGTTGTTGTTGTTGTTTATTTGACGTTTTTGTTGTTGTTGATGTTGTTGTTGTTGTTGTTTATTTGACGTTGTTGTTATTGTTGTTTATTTGACGTTGTTGTTGTTGTTGTTGTTTATATGACATTGTTGTTGTTGTTATTGTTGTTGTTTATTTGACGTTGTTGTTGTTGTTGTTGTTTATTTGACGTTGTTGTTGTTGTTGTTGACGTTGTTGTTGTTATTTATTTGACATTGTTGTTGTTGGTGTTGTTGTTTATTTGACGTTGTTGTTATTGTTGTTGTTTATTTGACGTTGTTTTAGTTGTTGTTGTTTATTTGGCGTTGTTGTTGTTTATTTGACATTGTTGTTGTTGACATTGTTGTTGTTGTTGTTTATTTGACGTAGTTGTTGTTGTTGACGTTGTTGTTGTTGTTGTTGTTGTTTATTTGACGTTTTTGTTGTTGTTGATGTTGTTGTTGTTGTTTATTTGACGTTGTTTTTGTTGTTTATTTGACTTTGTTGTTGTTGTTGTTGTTGTTATTGTTGTTGTTTATTTGACGTTGTTGTTGTTGTTGTTGTTTATTTGATGATGTTGTTGTTGTTGTTTATTTGACATTGTTGTTGTTTATTTGACGTTGTTGTTGTTGTTGTTGTTTATTTGACGTTGTTGTTGTTGTTTATTGGACGTTGTTGTTGTTGTTGTATATTTGACGGTGTCGTTGTTGTTTATTTGACGTTGTTGTTGTTGTTGTTGACGTTGTTGATTTTTTTGTTTATTTGACGTTGTTGTTGTTTATTTGACGTTGTTTTAGTTGTTGTTGTTTATGTGACGTTGTCGTTGTTGTTGTTGTTTATTTGACGTATTGTTGTTGACATTGTTGTTGTTGTTGTTTATTTGACGTAGTTATTGTTGACGTTGTTGTTGTTGTTGTTTATTTAACGTTTTTGTTGTTGTTGATGTTGTTGTTGTTGTTTATTTGACGTTGTTGTTATTGTTGTTTATTTGACGTTGTTGTTGTTGTTTATTTGACGTTGTTTTAGTTGTTGTTGTTTATTTGACGTTGTTGTTGTTGTTGTTGTTTATTTGACGTTGTTGTTGTTTATTTGACGTTGTTGTTGTTGACATTGTTGTTGTTGTTGTTGTTTATTTGACGTTGTTTTTATTGTTGTTGTTTATTTGGCGTTGTTGTTGTTGTTTATTTGACATTGTTGTTGTTGACATTGTTGTTGTGTTTGTTTATTTGACGTAGTTTTTGTTGTTGACGTTGTTGTTGTTGTTGTTGTTTATTTGACGTTTTTGTTGTTGTTGACGTTGTTGTTGTTGTTATTTATTTGACGTTTTTGTTGTTGTTGATGTTGTTGTTGTTGTTGTTGTTATTTATTTGATGTTGTTGTTGTGGTTGTTTATTTGACGTTGTTGTTGTTGTAGTTGTTTATTTGACGTTGTTGTTGTTGTTTATTGGACGTTGTTGTTGTTGTTGTATATTTGACGGTGTTGTTGTTGTTTATTTGACGTTGTTGTTGTTGTTGTTTATTTGACGTTGTTGTTGTTGTTTACGTTGTTGTTGTTGTTGTTTATTTGACGTTGTTGTTGTTGTTGACGTTGTTGTTGTTGTTGTTGACGTTGTTGTTGTTGTTGTTGTTGTTGTTGTTTATTTGACGTTTTTGTTGTTGTTGATGTTGTTGTTGTTGTTGTTTATTTGACGTTGTTGTTATTGTTGTTTATTTGACGTTGTTGTTGTTGTTGTTGTTTATATGACATTGTTGTTGTTGTTATTGTTGTTGTTTATTTGACGTTGTTGTTGTTGTTGTTGTTTATTTGACGTTGTTGTTGTTGTTGTTGTTGACGTTGTTGTTGTTATTTATTTGACATTGTTGTTGTTGGTGTTGTTGTTTATTTGACGTTGTTGTTATTGTTGTTGTTTATTTGACGTTGTTTTAGTTGTTGTTGTTTATTTGGCGTTGTTGTTGTTTATTTGACATTGTTGTTGTTGACATTGTTGTTGTTGTTGTTTATTTGACGTAGTTGTTGTTGTTGACGTTGTTGTTGTTGTTGTTGTTGTTTATTTGACGTTTTTGTTGTTGTTGATGTTGTTGTTGTTGTTTATTTGACGTTGTTTTTGTTGTTTATTTGACTTTGTTGTTGTTGTTGTTGTTGTTATTGTTGTTGTTTATTTGACGTTGTTGTTGTTGTTGTTGTTTATTTGATGATGTTGTTGTTGTTGTTTATTTGACATTGTTGTTGTTTATTTGACGTTGTTGTTGTTGTTGTTGTTTATTTGACGTTGTTGTTGTTGTTTATTGGACGTTGTTGTTGTTGTTGTATATTTGACGGTGTTGTTGTTGTTTATTTGACGTTGTTGTTGTTGTTGTTGACGTTGTTGATTTTTTTGTTTATTTGACGTTGTTGTTGTTTATTTGACGTTGTTTTAGTTGTTGTTGTTTATGTGACGTTGTCGTTGTTGTTGTTGTTTATTTGACGTATTGTTGTTGACATTGTTGTTGTTGTTGTTTATTTGACGTAGTTATTGTTGACGTTGTTGTTGTTGTTGTTTATTTAACGTTTTTGTTGTTGTTGATGTTGTTGTTGTTGTTTATTTGACGTTGTTGTTATTGTTGTTTATTTGACGTTGTTGTTGTTGTTGTTTATTTGACGTTGTTGTTGTTGTTATTGTTGTTGTTTATTTAACGTTGTTGTTGTTTATTTGATGTTGTTGTTGTTGTTTATTTGACATTGTTGTTGTTGTTGACGTTGTTGTTGTTGTTTATTTGACATTGTTGTTGTTGTTGTTGACGTTGTTGGTGTTGTTGTTTATTTGACGTTGTTGTTGTTGTTTATTTGACGTTGTTTTAGTTGTTGTTGTTTATTTGGCGTTGTTGTTGTTGTTTATTTGACATTGTTGTTGTTGAGATTGTTGTTGTGTTTGTTTATTTGACGTAGTTTTTGTTGTTGACGTTGTTGTTGTTGTTGTTGTTTATTTGACGTTTTTGTTGTTGTTGATGTTGTTGTTGTTGTTGTTTATTTGACGTTGTTGTTGTTGTTGTTTATTTGACGTTGTTGTTGTTGTTGTTTATTTGACGTTGTTATTGTTGTTTATTTGACGTTGTTTTTGTTATTTGATGTTGTTGTTGTTGTTGTTGTATTTGTTGTTGTTGTTGTTGTTGCTTATTTGACGTTGTTGTTATTGTTGTTGTTTATTTGACGTTGTTGTTGCTGTTGTTTATTTGACGTTGTTGTTGTTGTTTATTTGACGTTGTTGTTGTTATTGTTTATTTGACGTTGTTGTTATTGTTGACGTTGTTGTTGTTGTTGTTGTTGTTGTTTATTTGACGTTGTTATTGTTGTTGTTGTTGTTTATTTGACGTTGTTGTTGTCGTTGTTGTTGTTTATTTGACGTTGTTGTTGTTGTTGTTGTTGTTTATTTGACGTTGTTGTTGTTGTTCTTATTTATTTGACGTTGTTGTTGTTGTTGTTGTTTATTTGACGTTGTTGTTGTTGTTGTTCATTTGACGTTGTTGTTGTTGTTTATTTGACGTTGTTGTTGTTGTTTATTTGACATTGTTGTTGTTGGTGTTGTTGTTTATTTGACGTTGTTGTTGTTGTTGTTGTTTATTTGACGTTGTTTTAGTTGTTGTCGTTTATTTGGCGTTGTTGTTGTTTATTTGACATTGTTGTTGTTGACATTGTTGTTGTTGTTTATTTGACGTAGTTGTTGTTGACGTTGTTGTTGTTGTTTATTTGACGTTTTTGTTGTTGTTGATGTTGTTGTTGTTGTTGTTTATTTGACGTTGTTGTTGTTGTTGTTTATTTGATGATGTTGTTGTTGTTGTTTATTTGACATTGTTGTTGTTTATTTGACGTTGTTGTTGTTGTTGTTGTTGTTTATTTGACGTTGTTGTTGTTGTTGTTTATTGGACGTTGTTGTTGTTGTTGTTTATTTGACGTTGTTGTTGTTGTTGTTGACATAGTTGTTGTTGTTGTTGTTTATTTCACGTTGTTGACATTGTTGGTGTTGTTGTTTATTTGACGTTGTTGTTGTTGTTGTTTATTTGACGTTGTTTTAGTTGTTGTTGTTTATTTGACGTTGTTGTTGTTGTTTATTTGACGTTGTTGTTGTTTATTTGACGTTGTTGTTGTTGACATTGTTGTTGTTGTTGTTTATTTGACGTTGTTTTTGTTGTTGTTGTTTATTTGGCGTTGTTGTTGTTTATTTGACATTGTTGTTGTTGTTGTTTATTTGACGTTTTTGTTGTTGTTGATGTTGTTGTTGTTGTTGTTTATTTGACGTTGTTGTTGTTGTTTATTTGACGTTGTTGTTGTTGTTGTTCATTTGACGTTGTTGTTGTTATTGTTGTTGTTTATTTGACGTTGTTGTTGTTATTGATGTTGTTTATTTGACGTTGTTGTTGTTGTTGTTTATTTAATGTTGTTGTTGTTGTTTATTTGACATTGTTGTTGTTGTTGACGTTGTTGTTGTTTATTTGACATTGTTGTTGTTGTTGTTGTTGACGTTGTTGGTGTTGTTGTTTATTTGACGTTGTTGTTGTTGTTGTTGTTGTTGTTTATTTGACGTTGTTCTAGATGTTGTTGTTTATTTGACATTGTTGTTGTTGTTTATTTAACGTTGTTTTAGATGTTGTTGTTTATTTGACAATGTTGTTGTTTATTTGACATTGTTGTTGTTGTTGTTTTTGTTTAAATGACGTTGTTGTTGTTGTTGTTTATTTGACATAGTTGTTGTTGTTGACGTTGTTGTTGTTGTTGTTGTTGTTTATTTGACGTTGTTTTAGTTGTTGTTGTTTATTTGGCGTTGTTGTTATTTATTTGACATATTGTTGTTGTTGTTGTTTATTTGACGTAGTTGTTGTTGTTGATGTTGTTGTTGTTGTTGTTTATTTGACGTTTTTGTTGTTGTTGATGTTGTTGTTGTTTATTTGACGTTGTTGTTGTTGTTATTGTTGTTGTTTATTTGACGTTGTTGTTGTTGTTGTTTATTTGATGTTGTTGTTGTTTATTTGACATTGTTGTTGTTTATTTAACGTTGTTGTTGTTGTTGTTTATTTGACGTTGTTGTTGTTGTTGTTTATTAGACGTTGTTGTTGTTGTTGTATATTTGACGGTGTTGTTGTTGTTGTTGTTATTTATTTGACGTTGTTGTTGTTGTTTATTTGACGTTGTTGTTGTTGTTGTTGTTGTTGACGTTGTTGTTGTTGTTGACGTTGTTGTTGTTGTTGTTTATTTGACGTTGTTTTAGTTGTTGTTGTTTTTTTGGCGTTGTTGTTGTTTATTTGACATTGTTGTTGTTGTTGTTGTTGTTTATTTGACGTAGTTGTTGTTGATGTTGTTGTTGTTGTTATTTATTTGACGTTTTTGTTGTTGTTGATGTTGTTGTTGTTGTTGTTGTTGTTGTTTATTTGACGTTGTTGTTGTGGTTGTTTATTTGACGTTGTTGTTGTTGTAGTTGTTTATTTGACGTTGTTGTTGTTGTTGTTTATTGGACGTTGTTGTTGTTGTTGTTGTATATTTGACGGTGTTGTTGTTGTTTATTTGACGTTGTTGTTGTTGTTGTTTATTTGACGTTGTTGTTGTTGTTGTTTACGTTGTTGTTGTTGTTGTTGTTTATTTGACGTTGTTGTTGTTGTTGACGTTGTTGTTGTTGTTGACGTTGTTGTTGTTGTTGTTGTTGTTTATTTGACGTTTTTGTTGTTGTTGATGTTGTTGTTGTTGTTTATTTGACGTTGTTGTTATTGTTGTTTATTTGACGTTGTTGTTGTTGTTGTTTATATGACATTGTTGTTGTTGTTATTGTTGTTGTTTATTTGACGTTGTTGTTGTTGTTGTTGTTTATTTGACGTTGTTGTTGTTGTTGTTGTTTTTGTTGACGTTGTTGTTGTTATTTATTTGACATTGTTGTTGTTGGTGTTGTTGTTTATTTGACGTTGTTGTTGTTGTTGTTGTTTATTTGACGTTGTTTTAGTTGTTGTTGTTTATTTGGCGTTGTTGTTGTTTATTTGACATTGTTGTTGTTGAAATTGTTGTTGTTGTTATTTATTTGACGTAGTTGTTGTTGTTGACGTTGTTGTTGTTGTTGTTGTTTATTTGACGTTTTTGTTGTTGTTGATGTTGTTGTTGTTGTTTATTTGACGTTGTTTTTGTTGTTTATTTGACGTTGTTGTTGTTGTTGTTATTGTTGTTGTTTATTTGACGTTGTTGTTGTTGTTGTTGTTGTTTATTTGATGATGTTGTTGTTGATGTTTATTTGACATTGTTGTTGTTTATTTGACGTTGTTGTTGTTGTTGTTTATTTGACGTTGTTGTTGTTGTTTATTGGACGTTGTTGTTGTTGTTGTTGTTGTATATTTGACGGTGTTGTTGTTGTTTATTTGACGTTGTTGTTGTTGTTGTTGTTGTTTATTTGACGTTGTTGTTGTTGTTGACGTTGTTGTTTTTGTTGTTTATTTGACGTTGTTGTTGTTGTTGACATAGTTGTTGTTGTTGTTGTTTATTTCACGTTGTTGATGTTGTTGTTTATTTGACGTTGTAGTTGTTGTTTATTTGACGTTGTTGTTGTTGTTGACATTGTTGTTGTTGTTGTTTATTTGATGTTGTTGTTGTTGTTTATTTGACATTGTTGTTGTTGTTGTTTATTTGATGTTGTTGTTGTTGTTTATTTGACATTGTTGTTGTTGTTGACGTTGTTGTTGTTGTTTATTTGACATTGTTGTTGTTGTTGTTGTTGACGTTGTTGGTTTTTTTGTTTATTTGACGTTGTTGTTGTTGTTGTTTATTTGACGTTGTTTTAGTTGTTGTTGTTTATGTGACGTTGTTGTTGTTGTTGTTGTTGTTTATTTGACGTTGTTGTTGTTGACATTGTTGTTGTTGTTTATTTGACGTAGTTATTGTTGACGTTGTTGTTGTTGTTGTTTATTTGACATTTTTGTTGTTGTTGATGTAATTGTTGTTGTTTATTTGACGTTGTTGTTATTGTTGTTTATTTGACGTTGTTGCTGTTGTTGTTTATATGACGTTGTTGTTGTTGTTGTTATTGTTGTTGTTTATTTGACGTTGTTGTTGTTGTTTATTTGATGTTGTTGTTGTTGTTGTTTATTTGATATTGTTGTTGTTGTTGACGTTGTTGTTGTTGTTTATTTGACATTGTTGTTATTGTTGTTGACGTTGTTGGTGTTGTTGTTTATTTGACGTTGTTGTTGTTGTTGTTGTTGTTTATTTGACGTTGTTTTAGTTGTGGTTGTTTATTTGACGTTGTTTTAGTTGTTGTTATTGTTTATTTGACGTTGTTGTTGTTGTTGTTGTTGTTGTTTATTTGACATTGTTGTTGTTGTTGACGTTGTTGTTGTTGTTTATTTGACATTGTTGTTGTTGTTGTTGACGTTGTTGGTGTTGTTGTTTATTTGACGTTGTTGTTGTTGTTTATTTGACGTTGTTTTAGTTGTTGTTGTTTATTTGACGTTGTTGTTGTTGTTGTTGTTTATTTGACGTTGTTGTTGTTTATTTGACGTTGTTGTTGTTGACATTGTTGTTGTTGTTGTTGTTTATTTGACGTTGTTTTTATTGTTGTTGTTTATTTGGCGTTGTTGTTGTTGTTTATTTGACATTGTTGTTGTTGACATTGTTGTTGTGTTTGTTTATTTGACGTAGTTTTTGTTGTTGACGTTGTTGTTGTTGTTGTTGTTTATTTGACGTTTTTGTTGTTGTTGATGTTGTTGTTGTTGTTGTTTATTTGACGTTGTTGTTGTTGTTGTTTATTTGACGTTGTTGTTGTTGTTCATTTGACGTTGTTGTTGTTGTTGTTGTTTATTTGACGTTGTTGTTGTTATTGATGTTGTTTATTTGACGTTGTTGTTGTTGTTGTTGTTTATTTAATGTTGTTGTTGTTGTTGTTTATTTGACATTGTTGTTGTTGTTGACGTTGTTGTTGTTGTTGTTGTTTATTTGACATTGTTGTTGTTGTTGTTGACGTTGTTGGTGTTGTTGTTTATTTGACGTTGTTGTTGTTGTTGTTTATTTGACGTTGTTTTAGATGTTGTTGTTTATTTGACATTGTTGTTGTTGTTGTTTATTTAACGTTGTTTTAGATGTTGTTGTTTATTTGACAGTGTTGTTGTTTATTTGACATTGTTGTTGTTGTTGACGTTGTTGTTGTTTATTTGACATTGTTGTTGTTGTTTGTTGTTGTTGACGTTGTTGGTGTTGTTGTTTATTTGACGTTGTTGTTGTTGTTGTTTATTTGACGTTGTTTTAGTTGTTGTTGTTTATTTGACGTTGTTGTTGTTGTTTATTTGACGTTTTTGTTTTTGTTGTTTATTTGATGTTGTTGTTGTTGTTTATTTGACGTTGGTGTTGTTGTTGTTTATTTGACGTTGTTGTTGTTATTTATTTGACGTTGTTGTTGTTATTGTTTATTTGATGTTGTTGTTGTTGTTGTTGTTTATTTGACGTTGTTATTATTGTTTATTTGACGTTGTTTTTGTTATTTGATGTTGTTGTTGTTGTTGTTGTTGTTGTATTTGTTGTTGTTGTTGTTGTTGCTTATTTGACGTTGTTGTTATTGTTGTTGTTTATTTGACGTTGTTGTTGCTATTGTTTATTTGACGTTGTTGTTGTTTATTTGACGTTGTTGTTCTTATTGTTTATTTGACGTTGTTGTTATTGTTGACGTTGTTGTTGTTGTTGTTGTTTATTTGACGTTGTTATTATTGTTGTTGTTGTTTATTTGACGTTGTTGTTGTCGTTGTTGTTGTTTATTTGACGTTGTTGTTGTTGTTGTTGTTGTTGTTTATTTGACGTTGTTGTTGTTGTTCTTATTTATTTGACGTTGTTGTTGTTGTTGTTGTTTATTTGACGTTGTTGTTGTTGTTGTTTATTTGACGTTGTTGTTGTTGTTTATTTGACGTTGTTGTTGTTGTTTATTTGACATTGTTGTTGTTGTTGACGTTGTTGTTGTTGTTGTTTATTTGACATTGTTGTTGTTGGTGTTGTTGTTTATTTGACGTTGTTGTTGTTGTTGTTGTTTATTTGACGTTGTTTTAGTTATTGTTGTTTATTTGGCGTTGTTGTTGTTTATTTGACATTGTTGTTGTTGACATTGTTGTTGTTGTTTATTTGACGTAGTTGTTGTTGACGTTGTTGTTGTTGTTTATTTGACGTTTTTGTTGTTGTTGATGTTGTTGTTGTTGTTGTTTATTTGACGTTGTTGTTGTTGTTTATTTGACGTTGTTGTTGTTTATTTGACGTTGTTGTTGTTGTTGTTTATTTGATGATGTTGTTGTTGTTGTTTATTTGACATTGTTGTTGTTTATTTGACGTTGTTGTTGTTGTTGTTGTTTATTTGACGTTGTTGTTGTTGTTGTTTATTGGACGTTGTTGTTGTTGTTGTTTATTTGACGTTGTTGTTGTTGTTGTTGACATAGTTGTTGTTGTTGTTGTTGTTGTTGTTTATTTCACGTTGTTGACATTGTTGGTGTTGTTGTTTATTTGACGTTGTTGTTGTTGTTGTTTATTTGACGTTGTTTTAGTTGTTGTTGTTTATTTGACGTTGTTGTTGTTGTTTATTTGACGTTGTTGTTGTTTATTTGACGTTGTTGTTGTTGACATTGTTGTTGTTGTTTATTTGACGTTGTTTTTGTTGCTGTTGTTTATTTGGCGTTGTTGTTGTTTATTTGACATTGTTGTTGTTGACATTGTTGTTGTTGTTGTTGTTTATTTGACGTAGTTTTTGTTGTTGACATTGTTGTTGTTGTTGTTGTTGTTGTTTATTTGGCGTTTTTGTTGTTGTTGATTTGTTGTTGTTGTTGTTTATTTGACGTTGTTGTTGTTGTTGTTTATTTGACGTTGTTGTTGTTGTTGTTCATTTGACGTTGTTGTTGTTATTGTTGTTGTTTATTTGACGTTGTTGTTGTTATTGATGTTGTTTATTTGACGTTGTTGTTGTTGTTGTTTATTTAATGTTGTTGTTGTTGTTGTTTATTTGACATTATTGTTGTTGTTGACGTTGTTGTTGTTTATTTGACATTGTTGTTGTTGTTGTTGTTGTTGACGTTGTTGGTGTTGTTGTTTATTTGACGTTGTTGTTGTTGTTGTTGTTGTTGTTTATTTGACGTTGTTTTAGATGTTGTTGTTTATTTGACATTGTTGTTGTTTTTTATTTAACGTTGTTTTAGATGTTGTTGTTTATTTGACAATGTTGTTGTTTATTTGACATTGTTGTTGTTGTTGTTGTTTAAATGACGTTGTTGTTGTTGTTGTTTATTTGACATAGTTGTTGTTGTTGACGTTGTTGTTGTTGTTGTTTATTTGACGTTGTTTTAGTTGTTGTTGTTTATTTGGCGTTGTTGTTATTTATTTGACATATTGTTGTAGTTGTTGTTTATTTGACGTAGTTGTTGTTGTTGACGTTGTTGTTGTTGTTGTTTATTTGATGTTTTTGTTGTTGTTGATGTTGTTGTTGTTGTTTATTTGACGTTGTTGTTGTTTATTTGACGTTGTTGTTGTTGTTTGTTGTTGTTGACGTTGTTGGTGTTGTTGTTTATTTGACGTTGTTGTTGTTGTTTATTTGACGTTGTTTTAGTTGTTGTTGTTTATTTGACGTTGTTGTTGTTGTTTATTTGACGTTTTTGTTTTTGTTGTTTATTTGATGTTGTTGTTGTTGTTTATTTGACGTTGGTGTTGTTGTTGTTTATTTGACGTTGTTGTTGTTATTTATTTGACGTTGTTGTTGTTATTGTTTATTTGATGTTGTTGTTGTTGTTGTTGTTTATTTGACGTTGTTATTATTGTTTATTTGACGTTGTTTTTGTTATTTGATGTTGTTGTTGTTGTTGTTGTTGTTGTATTTGTTGTTGTTGTTGTTGTTGCTTATTTGACGTTGTTGTTATTGTTGTTGTTTATTTGACGTTGTTGTTGCTGTTGTTTATTTGACGTTGTTGTTGTTTATTTGACGTTGTTGTTCTTATTGTTTATTTGACGTTGTTGTTATTGTTGACGTTGTTGTTGTTGTTGTTGTTTATTTGACGTTGTTATTATTGTTGTTGTTGTTTATTTGACGTTGTTGTTGTCGTTGTTGTTGTTTATTTGACGTTGTTGTTGTTGTTGTTGTTGTTGTTTATTTGACGTTGTTGTTGTTGTTCTTATTTATTTGACGTTGTTGTTGTTGTTGTTGTTTATTTGACGTTGTTGTTGTTGTTGTTTATTTGACGTTGTTGTTGTTGTTTATTTGACGTTGTTGTTGTTGTTTATTTGACATTGTTGTTGTTGTTGACGTTGTTGTTGTTGTTGTTTATTTGACATTGTTGTTGTTGGTGTTGTTGTTTATTTGACGTTGTTGTTGTTGTTGTTGTTTATTTGACGTTGTTTTAGTTATTGTTGTTTATTTGGCGTTGTTGTTGTTTATTTGACATTGTTGTTGTTGACATTGTTGTTGTTGTTTATTTGACGTAGTTGTTGTTGACGTTGTTGTTGTTGTTTATTTGACGTTTTTGTTGTTGTTGATGTTGTTGTTGTTGTTGTTTATTTGACGTTGTTGTTGTTGTTTATTTGACGTTGTTGTTGTTTATTTGACGTTGTTGTTGTTGTTGTTTATTTGATGATGTTGTTGTTGTTGTTTATTTGACATTGTTGTTGTTTATTTGACGTTGTTGTTGTTGTTGTTGTTTATTTGACGTTGTTGTTGTTGTTGTTTATTGGACGTTGTTGTTGTTGTTGTTTATTTGACGTTGTTGTTGTTGTTGTTGACATAGTTGTTGTTGTTGTTGTTGTTGTTTATTTCACGTTGTTGACATTGTTGGTGTTGTTGTTTATTTGACGTTGTTGTTGTTGTTGTTTATTTGACGTTGTTTTAGTTGTTGTTATTTATTTGACGTTGTTGTTGTTGTTTATTTGACGTTGTTGTTGTTTATTTGACGTTGTTGTTGTTGACATTGTTGTTGTTGTTTATTTGACGTTGTTTTTGTTGCTGTTGTTTATTTGGCGTTGTTGTTGTTTATTTGACATTGTTGTTGTTGACATTGTTGTTGTTGTTGTTGTTTATTTGACGTAGTTTTTGTTGTTGACATTGTTGTTGTTGTTGTTGTTGTTGTTTATTTGGCGTTTTTGTTGTTGTTGATTTGTTGTTGTTGTTGTTTATTTGACGTTGTTGTTGTTGTTGTTTATTTGACGTTGTTGTTGTTGTTGTTCATTTGACGTTGTTGTTGTTATTGTTGTTGTTTATTTGACGTTGTTGTTGTTATTGATGTTGTTTATTTGACGTTGTTGTTGTTGTTGTTTATTTAATGTTGTTGTTGTTGTTGTTTATTTGACATTATTGTTGTTGTTGACGTTGTTGTTGTTTATTTGACATTGTTGTTGTTGTTGTTGTTGTTGACGTTGTTGGTGTTGTTGTTTATTTGACGTTGTTGTTGTTGTTGTTGTTGTTGTTTATTTGACGTTGTTTTAGATGTTGTTGTTTATTTGACATTGTTGTTGTTTTTTATTTAACGTTGTTTTAGATGTTGTTGTTTATTTGACAATGTTGTTGTTTATTTGACATTGTTGTTGTTGTTGTTGTTTAAATGACGTTGTTGTTGTTGTTGTTTATTTGACATAGTTGTTGTTGTTGACGTTGTTGTTGTTGTTGTTTATTTGACGTTGTTTTAGTTGTTGTTGTTTATTTGGCGTTGTTGTTATTTATTTGACATATTGTTGTAGTTGTTGTTTATTTGACGTAGTTGTTGTTGTTGATGTTGTTGTTGTTGTTGTTTATTTGATGTTTTTGTTGTTGTTGATGTTGTTGTTGTTGTTTATTTGACGTTGTTGTTGTTTATTTGACGTTGTTGTTGTTGTTATTGTTGTTGTTTATTTGACGTTGTTGTTGTTGTTGTTTATTTGATGTTTTTGTTGTTTATTTGACATTATTGTTGTTTATTTAACGTTGTTGTTGTTGTTGTTTATTTGACGTTGTTGTTGTTGTTGTTTATTGGACGTTGTTGTTGTTGTTGTTGTATATTTGACGGTGTTGTTGTTGTTGTTGTTATTTATTTGACGTTGTTGTTGTTGTTTATTTGACGTTGTTGTTGTTGTTGACGTTGTTGTTGTTGTTGTTTATTTGACGTTGTTTTAGTTGTTGTTGTTTTTTTGGCGTTGTTGTTGTTTATTTGACATTGTTGTTGTTGTTGTTGTTGTTTATTTGACGTAGTTGTTGTTGTTGACGTTGTTGTTGTTGTTATTTATTTGACGTTTTTGTTGTTGTTGACGTTGTTGTTGTTGACGTTGTTGTTGTGGTTGTTTATTTGACGTTGTTGTTGTTGTAGTTGTTTATTTGACGTTGTTGTTGTTGTTTATTGGACGTTGTTGTTGTTGTTGTATATTTGACGGTGTTGTTGTTGTTTATTTGACGTTGTTGTTGTTGTTTATTTGACGTTGTTGTTGTTGTTTACGTTGTTGTTGTTGTTGTTGTTTATTTGACGTTGTTGTTGTTGTTGACGTTGTTGTTGTTGTTGTTGTTGTTTATTTGACGTTTTTGTTGTTGTTGATGTTGTTGTTGTTGTTGTTTATTTAACGTTGTTGTTATTGTTGTTTATTTGACGTTGTTGTTGTTGTTGTTTATATGACATTGTTGTTGTTGTTATTGTTGTTGTTTATTTGACGTTGTTGTTGTTGTTGTTTATTTGACGTTGTTGTTGTTGTTGTTGTTGACGTTGTTGTTGTTATTTATTTGACATTGTTGTTGTTGGTGTTGTTGTTTATTTGACGTTGTTGTTGTTGTTGTTGTTGTTTATTTGACGTTGTTTTAGTTGTTGTTGTTGTTTATTTGGCGTTGTTGTTGTTTATTTGACATTGTTGTTGTTGACATTGTTGTTGTTGTTGTTTATTTGACGTAGTTGTTGTTGTTGACGTTGTTGTTGTTGTTGTTGTTGTTTATTTGACGTTGTTGTTGTTGTTGTTGTTTATTTGACGTTGTTGTTGTTGTTCTTATTTATTTGACGTTGTTGTTGTTGTTGTTTATTTGACGTTGTTGTTGTTGTTGTTTATTTGACATTGTTGTTGTTGTTTATTTGACGTTGTTGTTGTTGTTTATTTGACATTGTTGTTGTTGTTGACGTTGTTGTTGTTGTTGTTTATTTGACATTGTTGTTGTTGGTGTTGTTGTTTATTTGACGTTGTTGTTGTTGTTGTTGTTTATTTGACGTTGTTTTAGTTGTTGTTGTTTATTTGACGTTGTTGTTGTTGTTTATTTGACGTTGTTGTTGTTGACATTGTTGTTGTTGTTTATTTGACGTTGTTTTTGTTGCTGTTGTTTATTTGGCGTTGTTGTTGTTTATTTGACATTGTTGTTGT
Organism: Vicia faba; assembly: GCA_948472305.1. NCBI lineage: Eukaryota > Viridiplantae > Streptophyta > Magnoliopsida > Fabales > Fabaceae > Vicia > Vicia faba. The sequence goes on along the minus strand of OX451737.1, from coordinate 366,135,420 downwards.
TGACATTGTTGTTGTTGTTGTTGTTTATTTGACGTAGTTTTTGTTGTTGACATTGTTGTTGTTGTTGTTGTTGTTGTTTATTTGACGTTTTTGTTGTTGTTGATGTTGTTGTTGTTGTTTATTTGACGTTGTTGTTGTTGTTGTTGTTTATTTGACGTTGTTGTTGTTGTTGTTCATTTGACGTTGTTGTTGTTATTGTTGTTGTTTATTTGACGTTGTTGTTGTTATTGATGTTGTTTATTTGACGTTGTTGTTGTTGTTTATTTAATGTTGTTGTTGTTGTTTATTTGACATTATTGTTGTTGTTGACGTTGTTGTTGTTTATTTGACATTGTTGTTGTTGTTGTTGTTGACGTTGTTGGTGTTGTTGTTTATTTGACGTTGTTGTTGTTGTTGTTGTTGTTGTTGTTTATTTGACGTTGTTTTAGATGTTGTTGTTTATTTGACATTGTTGTTGTTTTTTATTTAACGTTGTTTTAGATGTTGTTGTTTATTTGACAATGTTGTTGTTTATTTGACATTGTTGTTGTTGTTGTTGTTGTTTAAATGACGTTGTTGTTGTTGTTGTTTATTTGACATAGTTGTTGTTGTTGACGTTGTTGTTGTTGTTGTTTATTTGACGTTGTTTTAGTTGTTGTTGTTTATTTGGCGTTGTTGTTATTTTTTTGACATATTGTTGTAGTTGTTGTTTATTTGACGTAGTTGTTGTTGTTGATGTTGTTGTTGTTGTTGTTTATTTGATGTTTTTGTTGTTGTTGATGTTGTTGTTGTTGTTTATTTGACGTTGTTGTTGTTTATTTGACGTTGTTGTTGTTGTTATTGTTGTTGTTTATTTGACGTTGTTGTTGTTGTTGTTTATTTGATGTTTTTGTTGTTTATTTGACATTGTTGTTGTTTATTTAACGTTGTTGTTGTTGTTGTTTATTTGACGTTGTTGTTGTTGTTGTTTATTGGACGTTGTTGTTGTTGTTGTTGTATATTTGACGGTGTTGTTGTTGTTGTTGTTATTCATTTGACGTTGTTGTTGTTGTTTATTTGACGTTGTTGTTGTTGTTGACGTTGTTGTTGTTGTTGTTTATTTGACGTTGTTTTAGTTGTTGTTGTTTTTTTGGCGTTGTTGTTGTTTATTTGACATTGTTGTTGTTGTTGTTGTTGTTTATTTGACGTAGTTGTTGTTGTTGACGTTGTTGTTGTTGTTATTTATTTGACGTTTTTGTTGTTGTTGATGTTGTTGTTGTTGTTGTTGTTGTTGTTATTTATTTGACGTTGTTGTTGTGGTTGTTTATTTGACGTTGTTGTTGTTGTAGTTGTTTATTTGACGTTGTTGTTGTTGTTTATTGGACGTTGTTGTTGTTGTTGTTGTATATTTGACGGTGTTGTTGTTGTTTATTTGACGTTGTTGTTGTTGTTGTTTATTTGACGTTGTTGTTGTTGTTTACGTTGTTGTTGTTGTTGTTTATTTGACGTTGTTGTTGTTGTTGACGTTGTTGTTGTTGTTGACGTTGTTGTTGTTGTTGTTGTTGTTTATTTGACGTTTTTGTTGTTGTTGATGTTGTTGTTGTTGTTGTTTATTTGACGTTGTTGTTATTGTTGTTTATTTGACGTTGTTGTTGTTGTTGTTTATATGACATTGTTGTTGTTGTTATTGTTGTTGTTTATTTGACGTTGTTGTTGTTGTTGTTGTTGACGTTGTTGTTGTTATTTATTTGACATTGTTGTTGTTGGTGTTGTTGTTTATTTAACGTTGTTGTTGTTGTTGTTGTTGTTTATTTGACGTTGTTTTAGTTGTTGTTGTTTATTTGGCGTTGTTGTTGTTTATTTGACATTGTTGTTGTTGACATTGTTGTTGTTGTTGTTTATTTGACGTAGTTGTTGTTGTTGACGTTGTTGTTGTTGTTGTTGTTGTTTATTTGACGTTGTTGTTGTTGTTGTTGTTGTTGTTGTTGTTTATTTGACGTTGTTGTTGTTGTTCTTATTTATTTGACGTTGTTGTTGTTGTTTTTGTTTATTTGACGTTGTTGTTGTTGTTGTTTATTTGACGTTGTTGTTGTTGTTTATTTGACGTTGTTGTTGTTGTTTATTTGACATTGTTGTTGTTGTTGACGTTGTTGTTGTTGTTGTTTATTTGACATTGTTGTTGTTGGTGTTGTTGTTTATTTGACGTTGTTGTTGTTGTTGTTGTTTATTTGACGTTGTTTTAGTTGTTGTTGTTTATTTGGCGTTGTTGTTGTTTATTTGACATTGTTGTTGTTGACATTGTTGTTGTTGTTTATTTGACGTAGTTGTTGTTGACGTTGTTGTTGTTGTTTATTTGACGTTTTTGTTGTTGTTGATGTTGTTGTTGTTGTTGTTTATTTGACGTTGTTGTTGTTGTTTATTTGACGTTGTTGTTGTTGTTTATTTGACGTTGTTGTTGTTGTTGTTTATTTGATGATGTTGTTGTTGTTGTTTATTTGACATTGTTGTTGTTTATTTGACGTTGTTGTTGTTGTTGTTGTTTATTTGACGTTGTTGTTGTTGTTGTTTATTGGACGTTGTTGTTGTTGTTGTTTATTTGACGTTGTTGTTGTTGTTGTTGACATAGTTGTTGTTGTTGTTGTTGTTTATTTCACGTTGTTGACATTGTTGGTGTTGTTGTTTATTTGACGTTGTTGTTGTTGTTGTTTATTTGACGTTGTTTTAGTTGTTGTTGTTTATTTGACGTTGTTGTTGTTGTTTATTTGACGTTGTTGTTGTTTATTTGACGTTGTTGTTGTTGACATTGTTGTTGTTGTTTATTTGACGTTGTTTTTGTTGCTGTTGTTTATTTGGCGTTGTTGTTGTTTATTTGACATTGTTGTTGTTGACATTGTTGTTGTTGTTGTTGTTGTTGTTTATTTGACGTAGTTTTTGTTGTTGACATTGTTGTTGTTGTTGTTGTTGTTGTTTATTTGACGTTTTTGTTGTTGTTGATGTTGTTGTTGTTGTTGTTTATTTGACGTTGTTGTTGTTGTTGTTTATTTGACGTTGTTGTTGTTGTTCATTTGACGTTGTTGTTGTTATTGTTGTTGTTTATTTGACGTTGTTGTTGTTATTGATGTTGTTTATTTGACGTTGTTGTTGTTGTTGTTTATTTAATGTTGTTGTTGTTGTTGTTTATTTGACATTATTGTTGTTGTTGACGTTGTTGTTGTTTATTTGACATTGTTGTTGTTGTTGTTGTTGACGTTGTTGGTGTTGTTGTTTATTTGACGTTGTTGTTGTTGTTGTTGTTGTTGTTGTTTATTTGACGTTGTTTTAGATGTTGTTGTTTATTTGACATTGTTGTTGTTTTTTATTTAACGTTGTTTTAGATGTTGTTGTTTATTTGACAATGTTGTTGTTTATTTGACATTGTTGTTGTTGTTGTTGTTTAAATGACGTTGTTGTTGTTGTTGTTTATTTGACATAGTTGTTGTTGTTGACGTTGTTGTTGTTGTTGTTTATTTGACGTTGTTTTAGTTGTTGTTGTTTATTTGGCGTTGTTGTTATTTATTTGACATATTGTTGTAGTTGTTGTTTATTTGACGTAGTTGTTGTTGTTGATGTTGTTGTTGTTGTTGTTTATTTGATGTTTTTGTTGTTGTTGATGTTGTTGTTGTTGTTTATTTGACGTTGTTATTGTTTATTTGACGTTGTTGTTGTTGTTGTTATTGTTGTTGTTTATTTGACGTTGTTGTTGTTGTTGTTTATTTGATGTTGTTGTTGTTTATTTGACATTGTTGTTGTTTATTTAACGTTGTTGTTGTTGTTGTTTATTTGACGTTGTTGTTGTTGTTGTTTATTGGACGTTGTTGTTGTTGTTGTTGTATATTTGACGGTGTTGTTGTTGTTGTTGTTATTTATTTGACGTTGTTGTTGTTGTTGTTTATTTGACGTTGTTGTTGTTGTTGTTTATTTGACGTTGTTTTAGTTGTTGTTGTTTTTTTGGCGTTGTTGTTGTTTATTTGACATTGTTGTTGTTGACATTGTTGTTGTTGTTGTTTATTTGACGTAGTTGTTGTTGTTGACGTTGTTGTTGTTGTTGTTGTTGTTGTTTATTTGACGTTGTTGTTGTTGTTGTTGTTGTTGTTTATTTGACGTTGTTGTTGTTGTTCTTATTTATTTGACGTTGTTGTTGTTGTTTTTGTTTATTTGACGTTGTTGTTGTTGTTGTTTATTTGACGTTGTTGTTGTTGTTTATTTGACGTTGTTGTTGTTGTTTATTTGACATTGTTGTTGTTGTTGACGTTGTTGTTGTTGTTGTTTATTTGACATTGTTGTTGTTGGTGTTGTTGTTTATTTGACGTTGTTGTTGTTGTTGTTGTTTATTTGACGTTGTTTTAGTTGTTGTTGTTTATTTGGCGTTGTTGTTGTTTATTTGACATTGTTGTTGTTGACATTGTTGTTGTTGTTTATTTGACGTAGTTGTTGTTGACGTTGTTGTTGTTGTTTATTTGACGTTTTTGTTGTTGTTGATGTTGTTGTTGTTGTTGTTTATTTGACGTTGTTGTTGTTGTTTATTTGACGTTGTTGTTGTTGTTTATTTGACGTTGTTGTTGTTGTTGTTTATTTGATGATGTTGTTGTTGTTGTTTATTTGACATTGTTGTTGTTTATTTGACGTTGTTGTTGTTGTTGTTGTTTATTTGACGTTGTTGTTGTTGTTGTTTATTGGACGTTGTTGTTGTTGTTGTTTATTTGACGTTGTTGTTGTTGTTGTTGACATAGTTGTTGTTGTTGTTGTTGTTTATTTCACGTTGTTGACATTGTTGGTGTTGTTGTTTATTTGACGTTGTTGTTGTTGTTGTTTATTTGACGTTGTTTTAGTTGTTGTTGTTTATTTGACGTTGTTGTTGTTGTTTATTTGACGTTGTTGTTGTTTATTTGACGTTGTTGTTGTTGACATTGTTGTTGTTGTTTATTTGACGTTGTTTTTGTTGCTGTTGTTTATTTGGCGTTGTTGTTGTTTATTTGACATTGTTGTTGTTGACATTGTTGTTGTTGTTGTTGTTGTTGTTTATTTGACGTAGTTTTTGTTGTTGACATTGTTGTTGTTGTTGTTGTTGTTGTTTATTTGACGTTTTTGTTGTTGTTGATGTTGTTGTTGTTGTTGTTTATTTGACGTTGTTGTTGTTGTTGTTTATTTGACGTTGTTGTTGTTGTTCATTTGACGTTGTTGTTGTTATTGTTGTTGTTTATTTGACGTTGTTGTTGTTATTGATGTTGTTTATTTGACGTTGTTGTTGTTGTTGTTTATTTAATGTTGTTGTTGTTGTTGTTTATTTGACATTATTGTTGTTGTTGACGTTGTTGTTGTTTATTTGACATTGTTGTTGTTGTTGTTGTTGACGTTGTTGGTGTTGTTGTTTATTTGACGTTGTTGTTGTTGTTGTTGTTGTTGTTGTTTATTTGACGTTGTTTTAGATGTTGTTGTTTATTTGACATTGTTGTTGTTTTTTATTTAACGTTGTTTTAGATGTTGTTGTTTATTTGACAATGTTGTTGTTTATTTGACATTGTTGTTGTTGTTGTTGTTTAAATGACGTTGTTGTTGTTGTTGTTTATTTGACATAGTTGTTGTTGTTGACGTTGTTGTTGTTGTTGTTTATTTGACGTTGTTTTAGTTGTTGTTGTTTATTTGGCGTTGTTGTTATTTATTTGACATATTGTTGTAGTTGTTGTTTATTTGACGTAGTTGTTGTTGTTGATGTTGTTGTTGTTGTTGTTTATTTGATGTTTTTGTTGTTGTTGATGTTGTTGTTGTTGTTTATTTGACGTTGTTATTGTTTATTTGACGTTGTTGTTGTTGTTGTTATTGTTGTTGTTTATTTGACGTTGTTGTTGTTGTTGTTTATTTGATGTTGTTGTTGTTTATTTGACATTGTTGTTGTTTATTTAACGTTGTTGTTGTTGTTGTTTATTTGACGTTGTTGTTGTTGTTGTTTATTGGACGTTGTTGTTGTTGTTGTTGTATATTTGACGGTGTTGTTGTTGTTGTTGTTATTTATTTGACGTTGTTGTTGTTGTTGTTTATTTGACGTTGTTGTTGTTGTTGTTTATTTGACGTTGTTTTAGTTGTTGTTGTTTTTTTGGCGTTGTTGTTGTTTATTTGACATTGTTGTTGTTGTTGTTGTTGTTTATTTGACGTAGTTGTTGTTGTTGACGTTGTTGTTGTTGTTATTTATTTGACATTTTTGTTGTTGTTGATGTTGTTGTTGTTGTTGTTGTTATTTATTTGACGTTGTTGTTGTGGTTGTTTATTTGACGTTGTTGTTGTTGTAGTTGTTTATTTGACGTTGTTGTTGTTGTTTATTGGACGTTGTTGTTGTTGTTGTTGTATATTTGACGGTGTTGTTGTTGTTTATTTGACGTTGTTGTTGTTGTTGTTTATTTGACGTTGTTGTTGTTGTTTACGTTGTTGTTGTTGTTGTTGTTTATTTGACGTTGTTGTTGTTGTTGACGTTGTTGTTGTTGTTGACGTTGTTGTTGTTGTTGTTGTTGTTTATTTGACGTTTTTGTTGTTGTTGATGTTGTTGTTGTTGTTGTTTATTTGACGTTGTTGTTATTGTTGTTTATTTGACATTGTTGTTGTTGTTGTTTATATGACATTGTTGTTGTTGTTATTGTTGTTGTTTATTTGACGTTGTTGTTGTTGTTGTTTATTTGACGTTGTTGTTGTTGTTGTTGTTGACGTTGTTGTTGTTATTTATTTGACATTGTTGTTGTTGGTGTTGTTGTTTATTTGACGTTGTTGTTGTTGTTGTTGTTGTTGTTTATTTGACGTTGTTTTAGTTGTTGTTGTTTATTTGGCGTTGTTGTTGTTTATTTGACATTGTTGTTGTTGACATTGTTGTTGTTGTTGTTTATTTGACGTAGTTGTTGTTGTTGACGTTGTTGTTGTTGTTGTTGTTTATTTGACGTTTTTGTTGTTGTTGATGTTGTTGTTGTTGTTTATTTGACGTTGTTTTTGTTGTTTATTTGACGTTGTTGTTGTTGTTGTTGTTATTGTTGTTGTTTATTTGACGTTGTTGTTGTTGTTTATTTGATGATGTTGTTGTTGTTGTTTATTTGACATTGTTGTTGTTTATTTGACGTTGTTGTTGTTGTTGTTGTTGTTGTTTATTTGACGTTGTTGTTGTTGTTTATTGGACGTTGTTGTTGTTGTTGTTGTATATTTGACGGTGTTGTTGTTGTTTATTCGACGTTGTTGTTGTTGTTGACGTTGTTGATTTTTTTGTTTATTTAACGTTGTTGTTGTTTATTTGACGTTGTTTTAGTTGTTGTTGTTTATGTGACGTTGTCGTTGTTGTTGTTGTTTATTTGACGTATTGTTGTTGACATTGTTGTTGTTGTTGTTTATTTGACGTAGTTATTGTTGACGTTGTTGTTGTTGTTGTTTATTTAACGTTTTTGTTGTTGTTGATGTTGTTGTTGTTGTTTATTTGACGTTGTTGTTATTGTTGTTTATTTGACGTTGTTGTTGTTGTTGTTTATATGACGTTGTTGTTGTTATTGTTGTTGTTTATTTAACGTTGTTGTTGTTTATTTGATGTTGTTGTTGTTGTTTATTTGACATTGTTGTTGTTGTTGACGTTGTTGTTGTTGTTTATTTGACATTGTTGTTGTTGTTGTTGACGTTGTTGGTGTTGTTGTTTATTTGACGTTGTTGTTGTTATTTATTTGACGTTGTTTTAGTTGTTGTTGTTTATTTGACGTTGTTGTTGTTGTTTATTTGACATTGTTGTTGTTGACATTGTTGTTGTGTTTGTTTATTTGACGTAGTTTTTGTTGTTGACGTTGTTGTTGTTGTTGTTTATTTGACGTTTTTGTTGTTGTTGATGTTGTTGTTGATGTTGTTGTTGTTGTTGTTTATTTGACGTTGTTGTTGTTGTTGTTTATTTGACGTTGTTTTAGATGTTGTTGTTTATTTGACATTGTTGTTGTTGTTGTTTATTTAACGTTGTTTTAGATGTTGTTGTTTATTTGACAGTGTTGTTGTTTATTTGACATTGTTGTTGTTGTTGACGTTGTTGTTGTTGTTTGTTGTTGTTGACGTTGTTGGTGTTGTTGTTTATTTGACGTTGTTGTTGTTGTTTATTTGACGTTGTTTTAGTTGTTGTTGTTTATTTGACGTTATTGTTGTTGTTTATTTGACGTTTTTGTTTTTGTTGTTTATTTGATGTTGTTGTTGTTGTTTATTTGACGTTGGTGTTGTTGTTGTTTATTTGACGT
>OX451737.1:366117189-366122189 GCA_948472305.1 Vicia faba | reverse complement strand
TTTATTTGACATTGTTGTTGTTGGTGTTGTTGTTTATTTGACGTTGTTGTTGTTGTTGTTGTTGTTTATTTGACGTTGTTTTAGTTGTTGTTGTTTATTTGGCGTTGTTGTTGTTTATTTGACATTGTTGTTGTTGACATTGTTGTTGTTGTTGTTTATTTGACGTAGTTGTTGTTGTTGACGTTGTTGTTGTTGTTGTTGTTTATTTGACGTTTTTGTTGTTGTCGATGTTGTTGTTGTTGTTTATTTGACGTTGTTTTTGTTGTTTATTTGACATTGTTGTTGTTGTTGTTGTTGTTGTTATTGTTGTTGTTTATTTGACGTTGTTGTTGTTGTTGTTGTTGTTTATTTGATGATGTTGTTGTTGATGTTTATTTGACATTGTTGTTGTTTATTTGACGTTGTTGTTGTTGTTGTTTATTTGACGTAGTTGTTGTTTATTGGACGTTGTTGTTGTTGTTGTTGTATATTTGACGGTGTTGTTGTTGTTTATTTGACGTTGTTGTTGTTGTTGTTGTTGTTTATTTGACGTTGTTGTTGTTGTTGACGTTGTTGTTGTTGTTGTTTATTTGACGTTGTTGTTGTTGTTGACATAGTTGTTGTTGTTGTTTATTTCACGTTGTTGATGTTGTTGTTTATTTGACGTTGTAGTTGTTGTTTATTTGACGTTGTTGTTGTTGTTGTTGACATTGTTGTTGTTGTTGTTTATTTGATGTTGTTGTTGTTTATTTGACATTGTTGTTGTTGTTGACGTTGTTGTTGTTGTTTATTTGACATTGTTGTTGTTGTTGTTGTTGACGTTGTTGGTTTTTTTGTTTATTTGACGTTGTTGTTGTTGTTGTTTATTTGACGTTGTTTTAGTTGTTGTTGTTTATGTGACGTTGTTGTTGTTGTTGACATTGTTGTTGTTGTTGTTTATTTGACGTAGTTATTGTTGACGTTGTTGTTGTTGTTTATTTGACGTTTTTGTTGTTGTTGATGTAATTGTTGTTGTTTATTTGACGTTGTTGTTATTGTTGTTTATTTGACGTTGTTGCTGTTGTTGTTTATATGACGTTGTTGTTGTTGTTGTTGTTGTTATTGTTGTTGTTTATTTGACGTTGTTGTTGTTGTTGTTTATTTGATGTTGTTGTTGTTGTTTATTTGATATTGTTGTTGTTGTTGACGTTGTTGTTGTTGTTTATTTGACATTGTTGTTGTTGTTGTTGTTGACGTTGTTGGAGTTGTTGTTTATTTGACGTTGTTGTTGTTGTTGTTGTTGTTTATTTGACGTTGTTTTAGTTGTGGTTGTTTATTTGACGTTGTTTTAGTTGTTGTTATTGTTTATTTGACGTTGTTGTTGTTGTTGTTGTTGTTGTTTATTTGACGTTGTTATTGTTGTTTATTTGACGTTGTTTTTATTATTTGACGTTGTTGTTGTTATTATATTTGTTGTTGTTGTTGTTGCTTATTTGACGTTGTTGTTATTGTTGTTGTTTATTTGACGTTGTTGTTGTTGTTGTTTATTTGACGTTGTTGTTGTTGTTGTTGTTTATTTGAGGTTGTTGTTGTTTATTTGACGTTGTTGTTGTTGTTGTTGACGTTGTTGTTGTTGTTGTTTATTTGACGTTGTTATTGTTGTTGTTGTTGTTTATTTGACGTTGTTGTTGTCGTTGTTGTTGTTTATTTGACGTTGTTGTTGTTGTTGTTGTTTACTTGACGTTGTTGTTGTTGTTTATTTGACGTTGTTGTTGTTGTTGTTTATTTGACGTTGTTGTTGTTGTTGTTTATTTGACATTGTTGTTGTTGTTATTGACGTTGTTGTTGTTGTTGTTTATTTGACATTGTTGTTGTTGTTGTTGTTTATTTGACGTTGTTGTTGTTGTTGTTTATTTGACGTTGTTGATGTTATTTATTTGACGTTGTTGTTGTTATTGTTTATTTGACGTTGTTGTTGTTGTTGTTGTTTATTTGACGTTGTTATTGTTGTTTATTTGACGTTGTTTTTGTTATTTGATGTTGTTGTTGTTGTATTTGTTGTTGTTGTTGTTGTTGCTTATTTGACGTTGTTGTTATTGTTGTTGTTTATTTGACGTTGTTGTTGCTGTTGTTTGTTTGACGTTGTTGTTGTTGTTGTTTATTTGACGTTGTTGTTGTTATTGTTTATTTGACGTTGTTGTTGTTGTTGACGTTGTTGTTGTTGTTGTTGTTTATTTGACGTTGTTATTGTTGTTGTTGTTGTTTATTTGACGTTGTTGTTGTCGTTGTTGTTGTTTATTTGACGTTGTTGTTGTTGTTGTTTATTTGACGTTGTTGTTGTTGTTGTTCTTATTTATTTGACGTTGTTGTTGTTGTTTATTTGACGTTGTTGTTGTTGTTGTTGTTTATTTGACGTTGTTGTTGTTGTTGTTTATTTGACATTATTGTTGTTGTTGTTGACGTTGTTGTTGTTATTTATTTGACATTGTTGTTGTTGGTGTTGTTGTTTATTTGACGTTGTTGTTGTTGTTGTTTATTTGACGTTGTTTTAGTTGTTGTTGTTTATTTGGCGTTGTTGTTGTTTATTTGACATTGTTGTTGTTGTTTATTTGACGTAGTTGTTGTTGTTGACGTTGTTGTTGTTGTTGTTTATTTAACGTTGTTGTTGTCGTTGTTTATTTGATGATGTTGTTGTTGTTGTTTATTTGACATTGTTGTTGTTTATTTGATGTTGTTGTTGTTGTTGTTGTTTATTTGACGTTGTTGTTGTTGTTTATTGGACGTTGTTGTTGTTGTATATTTGACGGTGTTGTTGTTGTTTATTTGACGTTGTTGTTGTTGTTGTTGTTTATTTGACGTTGTTGTTGTTGTTGACGTTGTTGTTGTTGTTGTTGTTTATTTGACGTTGTTGTTGTTGTTGTTGACATAGTTGTTGTTGTTTATTTCACGTTGTTGATGTTGTTGATGTTGTGGTTTATTTGACGTTGTAGTTGTTGTTTATTCGACGTTGTTGTTGTTGTTGACATTGTTGTTGTTGTTGTTGTTTATTTGATGTTGTTGTTGTTGTTTATTTGATGTTGTTGTTGTTGTTTATTTGACATTGTTGTTGTTGTTGACGTTGTTGTTGACGTTGTTGTTGTTGTTGTTTATTTGACATTGTTGTTGTTGTTGACGTTGTTGGTTTTTTTGTTTATTTGACGTTGTTGTTGTTGTTGTTGTTGTTTATTTAACGTTGTTTTAGTTGTTGTTGTTTATGTGATGTTATCGTTGTTGTTGTTGTTTATTTGACGTTGTTGTTGTTGACATTGTTGTTGTTGTTGTTTATTTAACGTAGTTATTGTTGACGTTGTTGTTGTTGTTGTTGTTGTTGTTGTTTATTTAACGTTTTTGTTGTTGTTGATGTTGTTGTTGTTGTTTATTTGACGTTGTTGTTATTGTTGTTTATTTGACGTTGTTGTTGTTGTTTATATGACGTTTTTGTTGTTGTTATTGTTGTTGTTTATTTGACGTTGTTGTTGTTGTTGTTGTTTATTTGATGTTATTGTTGTTGTTGTCGTTGTTTATTTGACATTGTTGTTGTTGTTGACGTTGTTGTTGTTGTTTATTTGACATTGTTGTTGTTGTTGTTGACGTTGTTGGTGTTGTTGTTTATTTGACGTTGTTGTTGTTGTTTATTTGACGTTGTTTTAGTTGTTGTTGTTTATTTGACGTTGTTGTTGTTGTTTATTTGACGTTGTTGTTGTTTATTTGACGTTGTTGTTGTTGACATTGTTGTTGTTGTTGTTTATTTGACGTTGTTTTTGTTGTTGTTGTTTATTTGGCGTTGTTGTTGTTGTTTATTTGACATTGTTGTTGTTGACATTGTTGTTGTTGTTGTTTATTTGACGTAGTTTTTGTTGTTGACGTTGTTGTTGTTGTTGTTATTTATTTGACGTTTTTGTTGTTGTTGATGTTGTTGTTGTTGTTGTTTATTTGACGTTGTTGTTGTTGTTTATTTGACGTTGCTGTTGTTGTTGTTCATTTGACGTTGTTGTTGTTGTTGTTTATTTGACGTTGTTGTTGTTATTGATGTTGTTTATTTGACGTTGTTGTTGTTGTTTATTTAATGTTGTTGTTGTTGTTGTTGTTTATTTGACATTGTTGTTGTTGACGTTGTTGTTGTTGACGTTGTTGTTGTTGTTTATTTGACATTGTTGTTGTTGTTGTTGACGTTGTTGGTGTTGTTGTTTATTTGACGTTGTTGTTGTTGTTGTTTATTTGACGTTGTTTTAGATGTTGTTGTTTATTTGACATTGTTGTTGTTGTTTATTTAACGTTGTTTTAGATGTTGTTGTTTATTTGACAGTGTGGTTGTTTATTTGACATTGTTGTTGTTGTTGACGTTGTTGTTGTTTATTTGACATTGTTGTTGTTGTTTGTTGTTGTTGACGTTGTTGGTGTTGTTGTTTATTTGACGTTGTTGTTGTTGTTGTTTATTTGACGTTGTTTTAGTTGTTGTTGTTTATTTGACGTTGTTGTTGTTGTTTATTTGATGTTTTTGTTTTTGTTGTTTATTTGATGTTGTTGTTGTTGTTTATTTGACGTTGGTGTTGTTGTTGTTTATTTGACGTTGTTGTTGTTATTTATTTGACGTTGTTGTTGTTATTGTTATTGTTTATTTGACGTTGTTGTTGTTGTTGTTTATTTGACGTTGTTATTGTTGTTTATTTGACGTTGTTTTTGTTATTTGATGTTGTTGTTGTTGTTGTATTTGTTGTTGTTGTTGTTGTTGCTGCTTATTTGACGTTGTTGTTATTGTTGTTGTTTATTTGACGTTGTTGTTGCTGTTGTTTATTTGACGTTGTTGTTGTTGTTTATTTGACGTTGTTGTTGTTATTGTTTATTTGACGTTGTTGTTGTTGTTGACGTTGTTGTTGTTGTTGTTTATTTGACGTTGTTATTGTTGTTGTTGTTGTATATTTGACGTTGTTGTTGTCGTTGTTGTTGTTTATTTGACGTTGTTGTTGTTGTTGTTGACGTTGTTGTTGTTGTTGTTGTTGTTT
>OX451737.1:366094689-366107189 GCA_948472305.1 Vicia faba | reverse complement strand
TGTTGTTGTTGTTGACGTTGTTGTTGTTGTTGTTGTTTATTTGACGTTTTTGTTGTTGTTGATGTTGTTGTTGTTGTTGTTTATTTGACGTTGTTGTCATTGTTGTTTATTTGACGTTGTTGTTGTTGTTGTTTTTTATATGACATTGTTGTTGTTGTTATTCTTGTTGTTTATTTGACATTGTTGTTGTTGTTGTTGTTTATTTGACGTTGTAGTTGTTGTTGTTATTGTTGACGTTGTTGTTGTTATTTATTTGACATTGTTGTTGTTGGTGTTGTTGTTTAATTGACGTTGTTGTTGTTATTGTTGTTGTTGTTTATTTGACGTTGTTTTAGTTGTTGTTGTTTATTTGGCGTTGTTGTTGTTTATTTGACATTGTTGTTGTTGACATTGTTGTTGTTGTTGTTTATTTGACGTAGTTGTTGTTGTTGACGTTGTTGTTGTTGTTGTTGTTGTTGTTATTTATTTGACGTTTTTGTTGTTGTTGATGTTGTTGTTGATGTTGTTGTTGTTGTTTATTTGACGTTGTTTTTGTTGTTTATTTGACGTTGTTGTTGTTGTTGTTATTGTTGTTGTTTATTTGACGTTGTTGTTGTTTTTTATTTGATGATGTTGTTGTTGTTGTTTATTTGACATTGTTGTTGTTTATTTGACGTTGTTGTTGTTGTTGTTGTTGTTTATTTGACGTTGTTGTTGTTGTTGTTTATTGGACATTGTTGTTGTTGTTGTATATTTGACGGTGTTGTTGTTATTTATTTGACGTTGTTGTTGTTGTTGACGTTGTTGTTGCTGTTGTTTATTTGACGTTGTTGTTGTTGTTGACATAGTTGTTGCTGTTGTTGTTTATTTCACGTTGTTGATGTTGTTGTTTATTTGACGTTGTAGTTGTTGTTTATTTGACGTTGTTGTTGTTGTTGACATTGTTGTTGTTGTTGTTTATTTGATGTTGTTGTTGTTGTTTATTTGATATTGTTGTTGTTGTTGTTGTTTATGTGACGTTGTTGTTGTTGTTGTTGTTTATTTGACGTTGTTGTTGTTGACATTGTTGTTGTTGTTATTGTTTATTTGACGTAGTTATTGTTGACGTTGATGTTGTTGTTGTTTATTTGACGTTTTTGTTGTTGTTGATGTAATTGTTGTTGTTTATTTGACGTTATTGTTATTGTTGTTTATTTGACGTTGTTGTTATTGTTGTTTATATGACGTTGTTGTTGTTGTTATTATTGTTGTTTATTTGACGTTGTTGTTGTTGTTGTTGTTTATTTGATGTTGTTGTTGTTGTTGTTTATTTGACATTGTTGTTGTTGTTGTTGTTTATTTGATGTTGTTGTTGTTGTTGTTGTTGTTTATTTGACGTTGTTTTAGTTGTTGTTGTTTATTTGACGTTGTTTTAGTTGTTGTTATTGTTTATTTGACGTTGTTGTTGTTGTTGTTGTTTATTTGACGTTGTTATTGTTGTTTATTTGACGTTGTTTTTATTATTTGACGTTGTTGTTGTTGTTATTATATTTGTTGTTGTTGTTGTTGCTTATTTGACGTTGTTGTTATTGTTGTTGTTTATTTGACGTTGTTGTTGTTGTTGTTGTTTATTTGACGTTGTTGTTGTTTATTTGACGTTGTTGTTGTTTATTTGACGTTGTTGTTGTTGACGTTGTTGTTGTTGTTTATTTGACGTTGTTATTGTTGTTGTTGTTGTTTATTTGACGTTGTTGTTGTCGTTGTTGTTGTTTATTTGGTGTTGTTGTTGTTTATTTGACATTGTTGTTGTTGTTGTTTATTTGACGTAGTTGTTGTTGACGTTGTTGTTGTTGTTGTTTATTTGACGTTTTTGTTGTTGTTATTGTTGTTGATGTTGTTGTTTTTGTTGTTGTTTATTTGACGTTGTTGTTCTTATTTATTTGACGTTGTTGTTGTTGTTTATTTGACGTTGTTATTGTTGTTTATTTGACGTTGTTGTTGTTGTTGTTTATTTGACGTTGTTGTTGTTGTTTATTTGACATTGTTGTTGTTGTTGTTGACGTTGTTGTTGTTATTTATTTGACATTGTTGTTGTTGGTGTTGTTGTTTATTTGACGTTGTTGTTTATTTGACGTTGTTTTTGTTGTTTATTTGACGTTGTTGTTGTTGTTGTTATTGTTGTTGTTTATTTGACGTTGTTGTTGTTGTTGTTGTTTATTTGATGATGTTGTTGTTGTTTATTTGACATTGTTGTTGTTTATTTGACGTTGTTGTTGTTGTTGTTGTTGTTTATTTGACGTTGTTGTTGTTGTTGTTTATTGGACGTTGTTGTTGTTGTTGTTGTATATTTGACGGTGTTGTTGTTGTTTATTTGACGTTGTTTTTGTTGTTGTTGTTTATGTGACGTTGTTGTTGTTGTTGTTGTTTATTTGACGTTGTTGTTGTTGACATTGTTGTTGTTGTTGTTTATTTGACGTAGTTATTGTTGACGCTGTTGTTGTTGTTTATTTGACGTTTTTGTTTTTGTTATGTAATTGTTGTTGTTTATTTGACGTTGTTGTTATTGTTGTTTATTTGACGTTGTTGTTGTTGTTGTTTATATGACGTTGTTGTTGTTGTTATTGTTGTTGTTTATTTGACGTTGTTGTTGTTGTTTATTTGATGTTGTTGTTGTTGTTTATTTGACATTGTTGTTGTTGACGTTGTTGTTGTTGTTGTTTATTTGACATTGTTGTTGTTGACATTGTTGGTGTTGTTGTTTATTTGACGTTGTTATTGTTGTTGTTGTTGTTTATTTGACGTTGTTTTAGTTGTTGTTGTTTATTTGACGTTGTTTTAGTTGTTTTTATTGTTTATTTGACGTTGTTGTTGTTGTTGTTGTTGTTTATTTGACGTTGTTATTGTTATTTATTTGACGTTGTTTTTATTATTTGACGTTGTGGTTGTTGTTATTATATTTGTTATTGTTGTTGTTGCTTATTTGACGTTGTTGTTATTGTTGTTGTTTATTTGACGTTGTTGTTGTTGTTGTTTATTGGACGTTGTTGTTGTTGTTGTATATTTGACGGTGTTGTCGTTGTTGTTATTTATTTGACGTTGTTGTTGTTGTTGTTTATTTGACGTTGTTGTTGTTGTTGACGTTGTTGTTGTTGTTGTTGTTTATTTGACGGTGTTTTAGTTGTTGTTGTTTTTTTGGCGTTGTTGTTGTTTATTTGACATTGTTGTTGTTGACATTGTTGTTGTTGTTGTTTATTTGACGTTGTTGTTGTTGTTTATTTGATGTTGTTGTTGTTGTTTATTTGACGTTGCTGTTGTTGTTGACGTTGTTGTTGTTGTTGTTTATTTGACGTATTTGTTGTTGTTGACGTTGTTGTTGTTGTTGTTAATGTTGTTTATTTGACGTTTTTGTTGTTGTTGATGTTGTTGTTGTTGTTGTTTATTTGACGTTGTTGTTATTGTTGTTTATTTGACGTTGTTGTTGTTGTTGTTTATATGACAATGTTGTTGTTGTTATTGTTGTTGTTTATTTGACGTTGTTGTTGTTGTTGTTTATTTGACGTTGTTGTTGTTGTTATTGTTGTTGACGTTGTTGTTGTTATTTATTTGACATTGTTGTTGTTGGTGTTGTTGTTTATTTGACGTTGTTGTTGTTGTTTATTTGACGTTGTTTTAGTTGTTGTTATTTATTTGGCATTGTTGTTGTTTATTTGACATTGTTGTTGTTGACATTGTTGTTGTTGTTGTTGTTTATTTGACGTAGTTGTTGTTGTTGACGTTGTTGTTGTTGTTGTTGTTTATTTGACGTTGTTGTTGTTGTTGACATAGTTGTTGTTGTTGTTGTTGTTTATTTCACGTTGTTGATGTTGTTGTTTATTTGACATTGTAGTTGTTGTTTATTTGACGTTGTTGTTGTTGTTGACATTGTTGTTGTTGTTGTTTATTTGATGTTGTTGTTGTTGTTTATTTGACATTGTTGTTGTTGTTGAAGTTGTTGTTGTTGAAGTTGTTGTTGTTGTTTATTTGACATTGTTGTTGTTGTTGTTGTTGTTGACGTTGTTGGTTTTTTTGTTTATTTGACGTTGTTGTTGTTGTTTATTTGACGTTGTTTTAGTTGTTGTTGTTTATGTGACGTTGTTGTTGTTGTTGTTGTTGTTTATTTGACGTTGTTGTTGTTGACATTGTTGTTGTTGTTGTTTATTTGACGTAGTTATTGTTGACGTTGTTGTTGTTGTTGTTTATTTGACGTTTTTGTTGTTGTTGATGTAATTGTTGTTGTTTATTTGACGTTGTTGTTATTGTTGTTTATTTGACGTTGTTGTTATTGTTGTTTATATGACGTTGTTGTTGTTGTTGTTGTTGTTATTGTTGTTGTTTATTTGACGTTGTTGTTGTTGTTTATTTGATGTTGTTGTTGTTGTTTATTTGACATTGTTGTTGTTGACGTTGTTGTTGTTGTTGTTTATTTGAGATTGTTGTTGTTGTTGTTGACGTTGTTGGTGTTGTTGTTTATTTGACGTTGTTATTGTTGTTGTTGTTGTTTATTTGACGTTGTTTTAGTTGTTGTTGTTTATTTGACGTTGTTTTAGGTGTTGTTATTGTTTATTTGACATTGTTGTTGTTGTTGTTTATTTAACGTTGTTATTGTTGATTATTTGACGTTGTTTTTATTATTTGACGTTGTTGTTGTTGTTATTATATTTGTTGTTGTTGTTGTTTCTTATTTGACGTTGTTGTTATTGTTGTTGTTTATTTGACGTTGTTGTTGTTGTTGTTTATTTGACGTTGTTGTTGTTGTTGTTTATTTGACGTTGTTGTTGTTTATTTGACGTTGTTGTTGTTGTTGACGTTGTTGTTGTTGTTGTTTATTTGACGTTGTTATTGTTGTTGTTGTTGTTTATTTGACGTTGTTGTTGTCGTTGTTGTTGTTTATTTGACGTTGTTGTTGTTGTTTACTTGACGTTGTTGTTGTTGTTGTTTATTTGACGTTGTTGTGGTATTTGTTGTTTATTTGACGTTGTTATTGTTGTTTATTTGACGTTATTTTTGTTATTTGATGTTGTTGTTGTTGTTGTTGTTGTTGTATTTGTTGTTGTTGTTGTTGCTTATTTGACGTTGTTGTTATTGTTGTTGTTTATTTGACGTTGTTGTTGCTGTTGTTTATTTGACGTTGTTGTTGTTGTTGTTTATTTGACGTTGTTGTTGTTATTGTTTATTTGACGTTGTTGTTGTTGTTGACGTAGTTGTTGTTGTTGTTGTTGTTTATTTGACGTTGTTATTAGTGTTGTTGTTGTTTATTTGACGTTGTTGTTGTCGTTGTTGTTGTTTATTTGACGTTGTTGTTGTTGTTGTTGTTTATTTGACATTGTTGTTGTTGTTGTTGTTTATTTGACGTTGTTGTTGTTGTTGTTGCTGTTGTTTATTTGACGTTGTTTTAGTTGTTGTTGTTTATTTGACGTTGTTGTTGTTGTTGTTTATTTGACGTTGTTGTTATATATTTGACGTTGTTGATGTTGTTATTGTTTATTTGACATTGTTGTTGTTGTTGTTTATTTGACGTTGTTGTTGTTGTTGTTGTTATTGTTGTTGTTGTTGTTTATTTGACGTTGTTGTTGTTATTTATTTGACGTTGTTGTTGTTGTTGTTTTTTTGACGTTGTTGTTGTTGTTGTTGTTTATTTGACGTTGTTGTTGTTGTTGTTGTTGTTTATTTGACGTTGTTGTTGTTATTTATTTGACGTTGTTGTTGTTGTTGTTGTTTATTTGATATTGTTGTTGTTGTTGTTTATTTGACGTTGTTGTTGTTGACGTTGTTGTTGTTGTTGTTTATTTGACGTTGTTGTTGTTGTTGTTTATTTGACGTAGTTGTTGTTGTTGACATTGTTGTTGTTGTTATTGTTTGTTTATTTAACGATTTTGTTGTTGTTGTTGTTGTTTACTTGACGTTGTTGTTGTTGTTGTTGTTTATTTGACGTTGTTGTTGTTGTTGTTGACGTTGTTGTTGTTGTTTTGTTTGACGTTGTTGTTGTTGTTATTGTTGTTGTTTATTTGACGTTGTTGTTGTTGTTTATTTGATGTTGTTGTTGTTGTTTATTTGACGTTGGTGTTGTTGTTGTTTATTTGACGTTGTTGATGTTATTTATTTGACGTTGTTGTTGTTATTGTTTATTTGACGTTGTTGTTGTTGTTGTTGTTGTTTATTTGACGTTGTTATTGTTGTTTATTTGACGTTATTTTTGTTATTTGATGTTGTTGTTGTTGTTGTTGTTGTTGTATTTGTTGTTGTTGTTGTTGTTGCTTATTTGACGTTGTTGTTATTGTTATTGTTTATTTGACGTTGTTGTTGCTGTTGTTTATTTGACGTTGTTGTTGTTGTTGTTTATTTGACGTTGTTGTTGTTATTGTTTATTTGACGTTGTTGTTGTTGTTGACGTAGTTGTTGTTGTTGTTGTTGTTGTTGTTTATTTGACGTTGTTATTGTTGTTGTTGTTGTTTATTTGACGTTGTTGTTGTCGTTGTTGTTGTTTATTTGACGTTGTTGTTGTTGTAATTTATTTGACGTTGTTGTTGTTGTTTACTTGACGTTGTTATTGTTGTTTATTTGACGTTGTTGTTGTTGTTGTTTATTTGACGTTGTTGTTGTTGTTTATTTGACATTGTTGTTGTTGTTGTAGACGTTGTTGTTGTTATTTATTTGACATTGTTGTTGTTGGTGTTGTTGTTTATTTGACGTTGTTGTTGTTGTTGTTTATTTGACGTTGTTTTTGTTGTTTATTTGACGTTGTTGTTGTTGTTGTTATTGTTGTTGTTTATTTGACGTTGTTGTTGTTGTTGTTTATTTGATGATGTTGTTGTTGTTTATTTGACATTGTTGTTGTTTATTTGACGTTGTTGTTGTTGTTGTTTATTTGACGTTGTTGTTGTTGTTGTTTATTGGACATTGTTGTTGTTGTTGTTGTATATTTGACGGTGTTGTTGTTGTTTATTTGACGTTGTTGTTGTTGTTGTTGTTTATTTGACGTTGTTGTTGTTGTTGACGTTGTTGTTGTTGTTGTTTATTTGACGTTGTTGTTGTTGTTGACATAGTTGTTGTTGTTGTTTATTTCACGTTGTTGATGTTGTTGTTTATTTGACATTGTAGTTGTTGTTTATTTGACGTTGTTGTGGTTGTTGACATTGTTGTTGTTGTTGTTTATTTGATGTTGTTGTTGTTGTTTATTTGACATTGTTGTTGTTGTTGAAGTTGTTGTTGTTGTTTATTTGACATTGTTGTTGTTGTTGTTGTTGACGTTGTTGGTTTTTTTGTTTATTTGACGTTGTTGTTGTTGTTTATTTGACGTTGTTTTAGTTGTTGTTGTTTATGTGACGTTGTTGTTGTTGTTGTTGTTGTTTATTTGACGTTGTTGTTGTTGACATTGTTGTTGTTGTTGTTTATTTGACGTAGTTATTGTTGACGTTGTTGTTGTTGTATATTTGACGTTTTTGTTGTTGTTGATGTAATTGTTGTTGTTTATTTGACGTTGTTGTTATTGTTGTTTATTTGACATTGTTGTTGTTGTTGTTTATATGACGTTGTTGTTGTTGTTGTTATTGTTGTTGTTTATTTGACGTTGTTGTTGTTGTTTATTTGATGTTGTTGTTGTTGTTTATTTGACATTGTTGTTGTTGACGTTGTTGTTGTTGTTGTTTATTTGACATTGTTGTTGTTGACATTGTTGGTGTTGTTGTTTATTTGACGTTGTTATTGTTGTTGTTGTTGTTTATTTGACGTTGTTTTAGTTGTTGTTGTTTATTTAACGTTGTTTTAGTTGTTTTTATTGTTTATTTGACGTTGTTGATGTTGTTGTTGTTGTTTATTTGACGTTGTTATTGTTATTTATTTGACGTTGTTTTTATTATTTGACGTTGTTGTTGTTGTTATTATATTTGTTGTTGTTGTTGTTGCTTATTTGACGTTGTTGTTATTGTTGTTGTTTATTTGACGTTGTTGTTGTTGTTGTTTATTGGACGTTGTTGTTGTTGTTGTTGTATATTTGACGGTGTTGTTGTTGTTGTTATTTATTTGACGTTGTTGTTGTTGTTGTTTATTTGACGTTGTTGTTGTTGTTGACGTTGTTGTTGTTGTTGTTGTTTATTTGACGGTGTTTTAGTTGTTGTTGTTTTTTTGGCGTTGTTGTTGTTTATTTGACATTGTTGTTGTTGACATTGTTGTTGTTGTTGTTTATTTGACGTAGTTGTTGTTGTTGACGTTGTTGTTGTTGTTGTTGTTGTTGTTGTTTATTTGACGTTTTTGTTGTTGTTGATGTTGTTGTTGTTGTTTATTTGACGTTGTTGTTGTGGTTGTTTATTTGACATTGTTGTTGTTGTAGTTGTTTATTTGACGTTGTTGTTGTTGTTTATTGGACGTTGTTGTTGTTGTTGTTGTTGTTTATTTGACGGTGTTGTTGTTGTTTATTTGATGTTGTTGTTGTTGTTAATTTGACGTTGCTGTTGTTGTTGACGTTGTTGTTGTTATTGTTTATTTGACGTATTTGTTGTTGTTGACGTTGTTGTTGTTGTTGTTGTTAATGTTGTTTATTTGACGTTTTTGTTGTTGTTGATGTTGTTGTTGTTGTTGTTTATTTGACGTTGTTGTTATTGTTGTTTATTTGACGTTGTTGTTGTTGTTGTTTATATGACAATGTTGTTGTTGTTATTGTTGTTGTTTATTTGACGTTGTTGTTGTTGTTGTTGTTTATTTGACGTTGTTGTTGTTGTTGTTGTTGTTGACGTTGTTGTTGTTATTTATTTGACATTGTTGTTGTTGGTGTTGTTGTTTATTTGACGTTGTTGTTGTTGTTGTTGTTTATTTGACGTTGTTTTAGTTGTTGTTATTTATTTGGCATTGTTGTTGTTTATTTGACATTGTTGTTGTTGACATTGTTGTTGTTGTTGTTGTTGTTTATTTGACGTAGTTGTTGTTGTTGACGTTGTTGTTGTTGTTGTTGTTGTTTATTTGACGTTGTTGTTGTTGTTGACATAGTTGTTGTTGTTGTTGTTTATTTCACGTTGTTGATGTTGTTGTTTATTTGACATTGTAGTTGTTGTTTATTTGACGTTGTTGTTGTTGTTGACATTGTTGTTGTTGTTGTTTATTTGATGTTGTTGTTGTTGTTTATTTGACATTGTTGTTGTTGTTGAAGTTGTTGTTGTTGTTTATTTGACATTGTTGTTGTTGTTGTTGTTGACGTTGTTGGTTTTTTTGTTTATTTGACGTTGTTGTTGTTGTTTATTTGACGTTGTTTTAGTTGTTGTTGTTTATGTGACGTTGTTGTTGTTGTTGTTATTGTTTATTTGACGTTGTTGTTGTTGACATTGTTGTTGTTGTTGTTTATTTGACGTAGTTATTGTTGACGTTGTTGTTGTTGTTGTTTATTTGACGTTTTTGTTGTTGTTGATGTAATTGTTGTTGTTTATTTGACGTTGTTGTTATTGTTGTTTATTTGACGTTGTTGTTATTGTTGTTTATATGACGTTGTTGTTGTTGTTGTTGTTATTGTTGTTGTTTATTTGACGTTGTTGTTGTTGTTTATTTGATGTTGTTGTTGTTGTTTATTTGACATTGTTGTTGTTGACGTTGTTGTTGTTGTTTATTTGACATTGTTGTTGTTGTTGTTGACGTTGTTGGTGTTGTTGTTTATTTGACGTTGTTATTGTTGTTGTTGTTGTTTATTTGACGTTGTTTTAGTTGTTGTTGTTTATTTGACGTTGTTTTAGTTGTTGTTATTGTTTATTTGACGTTGTTGTTGTTGTTGTTTATTTAACGTTGTTATTGTTGATTATTTGACGTTGTTTTTATTATTTGACGTTGTTGTTGTTGTTATTATATTTGTTGTTGTTGTTGTTGCTTATTTGACGTTGTTGTTATTGTTGTTGTTTATTTGACGTTGTTGTTGTTGTTGTTTATTTGACGTTGTTGTTGTTGTTGTTTATTTGACGTTGTTGTTGTTTATTTGACGTTGTTGTTGTTGTTGACGTTGTTGTTGTTGTTGTTTATTTGACGTTGTTATTGTTGTTGTTGTTGTTTATTTGACGTTGTTGTTGTCGTTGTTGTTGTTGTTTATTTGACGTTGTTGTTGTTGTTTACTTGACGTTGTTGTTGTTGTTGTTTATTTGACGTTGTTGTTGTTGTTGTTGTTGTTTATTTGACGTTGTTATTGTTGTTTATTTGACGTTATTTTTGTTATTTGATGTTGTTGTTGTTGTTGTTGTTGTATTTGTTGTTGTTGTTGTTGCTTATTTGACGTTGTTGTTATTGTTGTTGTTTATTTGACGTTGTTGTTGCTGTTGTTTATTTGACGTTGTTGTTGTTGTTGTTGTTTATTTGACGTTGTTGTTGTTATTGTTTATTTGACGTTGTTGTTGTTGTTGACGTAGTTGTTGTTGTTGTTGTTGTTTATTTGACGTTGTTATTAGTGTTGTTGTTGTTTATTTGACGTTGTTGTTGTCGTTGTTGTTGTTTATTTGACGTTGTTGTTGTTGTTGTTTATTTGACATTGTTGTTGTTGTTGTTGTTGTTGGTGTTGTTGTTTATTTGACGTTGTTGTTGTTGTTGTTGCTGTTATTTATTTGACGTTGTTTTAGTTGTTGTTGTTTATTTGACGTTGTTGTTGTTGTTGTTTATTTGACGTTGTTGTTATATATTTGACGTTGTTGATGTTGTTATTGTTTATTTGACATTGTTGTTGTTGTTGTTTATTTGACGTTGTTGTTGTTGTTGTTGTTATTGTTGTTGTTGTTGTTTATTTGACGTTGTTGTTGTTATTTATTTGACGTTGTTGTTGTTGTTGTTTTTTTGACGTTGTTGTTGTTGTTGTTGTTTATTTGACGTTGTTGTTGTTGTTGTTGTTTATTTGACGTTGTTGTTGTTATTTATTTGAGGTTGTTGTTGTTGTTGTTGTTTATTTGATATTGTTGTTGTTGTTGTTTATTTGACGTTGTTGTTGTTGACGTTGTTGTTGTTGTTTATTTGACGTTGTTGTTGTTGTTGTTTATTTGACGTAGTTGTTGTTGTTGACGTTGTTGTTGTTGTTATTGTTTGTTTATTTAACGATTTTGTTGTTGTTGTTGTTGTTTACTTGACGTTGTTGTTGTTGTTGTTGTTTATTTGACGTTGTTGTTGTTGTTGTTGACGTTGTTGTTGTTGTTTTGTTTGACGTTGTTGTTGTTGTTATTGTTGTTGTTTATTTGACGTTGTTGTTGTTGTTTATTTGATGTTGTTGTTGTTGTTTATTTGACGTTGGTGTTGTTGTTGTTTATTTGACGTTGTTGTTGTTATTTATTTGACGTTGTTGTTGTTATTGTTTATTTGACGTTGTTGTTGTTGTTGTTGTTGTTTATTTGACGTTGTTATTGTTGTTTATTTGACGTTGTTATTGTTGTTTATTTGACGTTATTTTTGTTATTTGATGTTGTTGTTGTTGTTGTTGTTGTATTTGTTGTTGTTGTTGTTGCTTATTTGACGTTGTTGTTATTGTTATTGTTTATTTGACGTTGTTGTTGCTGTTGTTTATTTGACGTTGTTGTTGTTGTTGTTGTTTATTTGACGTTGTTGTTGTTATTGTTTATTTGACGTTGTTGTTGTTGTTGACGTAGTTGTTGTTGTTGTTGTTGTTGTTGTTTATTTGACGTTGTTATTGTTGTTGTTGTTTATTTGACGTTGTTGTTGTCGTTGTTGTTGTTTATTTGACGTTGTTGTTGTTGTCATTTATTTGACGTTGTTGTTGTTGTTCTTATTTATTTGACGTTGTTGTTGTTGTTTATTTGACGTTGTTATTGTTGTTTATTTGACGTTGTTGTTGTTGTTGTTTATTTGACGTTGTTGTTGTTGTTTATTTGACATTGTTGTTGTTGTTGTTGACGTTGTTGTTGTTATTTATTTGACATTGTTGTTGTTGGTGTTGTTGTTTATTTGACGTTGTTGTTGTTGTTGTTTATTTGACGTTGTTTTTGTTGTTTATTTGACGTTGTTGTTGTTGTTGTTATTGTTGTTATTTATTTGACGTTGTTGTTGTTGTTGTTTATTTGATGATGTTGTTGTTGTTTATTTGACATTGTTGTTGTTTATTTGACGTTGTTGTTGTTGTTGTTTATTTGACGTTGTTGTTGTTGTTGTTTATTGGACATTGTTGTTGTTGTTGTTGTATATTTGACGGTGTTGTTGTTGTTTATTTGACGTTGTTGTTGTTGTTGTTGTTTATTTGACGTTGTTGTTGTTGTTGACGTTGTTGTTGTTGTTGTTTATTTGACGTTGTTGTTGTTGTTGACATAGTTGTTGTTGTTGTTGTTTATTTCACGTTGTTGATGTTGTTGTTTATTTGACATTGTAGTTGTTGTTTATTTGACGTTGTTGTTGTTGTTGACATTGTTGTTGTTGTTGTTTATTTGATGTTGTTGTTGTTGTTTATTTGACATTGTTGTTGTTGTTGAAGTTGTTGTTGTTGTTTATTTGACATTGTTGTTGTTGTTGTTGTTGACGTTGTTGGTTTTTTTGTTTATTTGACGTTG
>OX451737.1:366074689-366092189 GCA_948472305.1 Vicia faba | reverse complement strand
TCGTTATTTATTTGACATTGTTGTTGTTGGTGTTGTTGTTTATTTGACGTTGTTGTTGTTGTTGTTATTTATTTGACGTTGTTTTTGTTGTTTTTTTGACGTTGTTGTTGTTGTTGTTATTGTTGTTGTTTATTTGACGTTGTTGTTGTTGTTGTTGTTTATTTGATGATGTTGTTGTTGTTTATTTGACATTGTTGTTGTTTATTTGACGTTGTTGTTGTTGTTGTTGTTTATTTGACGTTGTTGTTGTTGTTGTTTATTGGACGTTGTTGTTGTTGTTGTATATTTGACGGTGTTATTGTTGTTTATTTGACGTTGTTGTTGTTGTTGTTGTTTATTTGACGTTGTTGTTGTTGTTGACGTTGTTGTTGTTGTTGTTTATTTGACGTTGTTGTTGTTGTTGACATAGTTGTTGTCATTGTTGTTTATTTCACGTTGTTGATGTTGTTGTTTATTTGACATTGTAGTTGTTGTTTATTTGACGTTGTTGTTGTTGTTGACATTGTTGTTGTTGTTGTTTATTTGATGTTGTTGTTGTTGTTTATTTGACATTGTTGTTGTTGTTGAAGTTGTTGTTGTTGTTGTTTATTTGACATTGTTGTTGTTGTTGTTGTTGACGTTGTTGGTTTTTTTGTTTATTTGACGTTGTTGTTGTTGTTTATTTGACGTTGTTTTAGTTGTTGTTGTTTATGTGACGTTGTTGTTGTTGTTGTTGTTGTTTATTTGACGTTGTTGTTGTTGACATTGTTGTTGTTGTTGTTTATTTGACGTAGTTATTATTGACGTTGTTGTTGTTGTTTATTTGACGTTTTTGTTTTTGTTATGTAATTGTTGTTGTTTATTTGACGTTGTTGTTATTGTTGTTTATTTGACGTTGTTGTTGTTGTTATTTATATGACGTTGTTGTTGTTGTTGTTATTGTTGTTGTTTATTTGACGTTGTTGTTGTTGTTTTTATTGATGTTGTTGTTGTTGTTTATTTGACATTGTTGTTGTTGACGTTGTTGTTGTTGTTGTTTATTTGACATTGTTGTTGTTGACATTGTTGGTGTTGTTGTTTATTTGACGTTGTTATTGTTGTTGTTGTTGTTTATTTGACGTTGTTTTAGTTGTTGTTGTTTATTTGACGTTGTTTTAGTTGTTTTTATTGTTTATTTGACGTTGTTGTTGTTGTTGTTGTTTATTTGACGTTGTTATTGTTGTTTATTTGACGTTGTTTTTATTATTTGACGTTGTTGTTGTTGTTATTATATTTGTTGTTGTTTTTGTTGCTTATTTGACGTTGTTGTTATTGTTGTTGTTTATTTGACGTTGTTGTTGTTGTTGTTTATTTGACGTTGTTGTTGTTGTTGTTTATTTGACGTTGTTGTTGTTTATTTGACGTTGTTGTTGTTGTTGACGTTGTTGTTGTTGTTGTTTATTTGACGTTGTTATTGTTGTTGTTGTTGTTTATTTGACGTTGTTGTTGTCGTTGTTGTTGTTTATTTGACGTTGTTGTTGTTGTTTACTTGACGTTGTTGTTGTTGTTGTTTATTTGACGTTGTTGTTGTTGTTGTTTATTTGACGTTGTTGTTGTTGTTTATTTGACATTGGTGTTGTTGTTATTGACGTTGTTGTTGTTGTTGTTGTTTATTTGACATTGTTGTTGTTGTTGTTGTTGGTGGTGTTGTTGTTTATTTGACGTTGTTGTTGTTGTTGCTGTTGTTTATTTGACGTTGTTTTAGTTGTTGTTGTTTATTTGACGTTGTTGTTGTTGTTTATTTGACGTTGTTGTTATATATTTTACGTTGTTGATGTTGTTATTGTTTATTTGACGTTGTTGTTGTTGTTGTTTATTTGACGTTGTTGTTGTTGTTATTGTTGTTGTTGTTGTTTATTTGACGTTGTTGTTGTTATTTATTTGACGTTGTTGTTGTTGTTGTTTTTTTGACGTTGTTGTTGTTGTTGTTGTTTATTTGACGTTGTTGTTGTTGTTGTTGTTGTTTATTTGACGTTGTTGTTGTTATTTATTTGACGTTGTTGTTGTTGTTGTTTATTTGACATTGTTGTTGTTGTTGTTGTTTATTTGACGTTGTTGTTGTTGTTGTTTATTTGACGTTGTTGTTGTTGTTGTTTATTTGACGTAGTTGTTGTTGTTGACGTTGTTGTTGTTGTTATTGTTTGTTTATTTAACGATTTTGTTGTTGTTGTTGTTGTTGTTTACTTGACGTTGTTGTTGTTGTTGTTTATTTGACGTTGTTGTTGTTGTTGACGTTGTTGTTGTTGTTTTGTTTGACGTTGTTGTTGTTGTTGTTATTGTTGTTGTTTTTTTGACGTTGTTGTTGTTGTTTATTTGATGTTGTTGTTGTTGTTTATTTGACGTTGGTGTTGTTGTTGTTTATTTGACGTTGTTGATGTTATTTATTTGACGTTGTTGTTGTTATTGTTTATTTGACGTTGTTGTTGTTGTTGTTGTTTATTTGACGTTGTTATTGTTGTTTATTTGACGTTATTTTTGTTATTTGATGTTGTTGTTGTTGTTGTATTTGTTGTTGTTGTTATTGTTGCTTATTTGACGTTGTTGTTATTGTTGTTGTTTATTTGACGTTGTTGTTGCTGTTGTTTATTTGACGTTGTTGTTGTTGTTTATTTGACGTTGTTGTTGTTATTGTTTATTTGACGTTGTTGTTGTTGTTGACGTAGTTGTTGTTGTTGTTTATTTGACGTTGTTATTGTTGTTGTTGTTGTTTATTTGACGTTGTTGTTGTCGTTGTTGTTGTTTATTTGACGTTGTTGTTGTTGTAATTTATTTGACGTTGTTGTTGTTGTTCTTATTTATTTGACGTTGTTGTTGTTGTTTATTTGACATTGTTATTGTTGTTTATTTGACGTTGTTGTTGTTGTTGTTTATTTGACGTTGTTGTTGTTGTTTATTTGACATTGTTGTTGTTGTTGTTGTTGACGTTGTTGTTGTTATTTATTTGACATTGTTGTTGTTGGTGTTGTTGTTTATTTGACGTTGTTGTTGTTGTTGTTTATTTGACGTTGTTTTAGTTGTTGTTGTTTATTTGGCGTTGTTGTTGTTTATTTGACATTGTTGTTATTGACATTGTTGTTGTTGTTGTTTATTTGACGTAGTTGTTGTTGATGACGTTGTTGTTGTTGTTGTTGTTGTTTATTTGATGTTTTTGTTGTTGTTGATGTTGTTGTTGTTGTTTATTTGACGTTGTTGTTGTTGTTGTTGTTTATTTGACGTTGTTGTTGTTGTTATTGTTGTTGTTTATTTGACGTTTTGTTGTTATTGTTGTTTATTTGATGATGTTGTTGTTGTTGTTTATTTGACATTGTTGTTGTTTATTTGACGTTGTTGTTGTTATTGTTGTTGTTTATTTGACGTTGTTGTTGTTGTTTATTGGACGTTGTTGTTGTTGTTGTATATTTGACGGTGTTGTTGTTGTTTATTTGACGTTGTTGTTGTTGTTGTTGTTTATTTGACGTTGTTGTTGTTGTTGACGTTGTTGTTGTTGTTTATTTGGTTGTTGTTGTTGTTGACATAGTTGTTGTTATTGTTGTTTATTTCACGTTGTTGATGTTGTTGTTTATTTAACGTTGTAGTTGTTGTTTATTTGACGTTGTTGTTGTTGACATTGTTGTTGTTGTTCTTTATTTGATGTTGTTGTTGTTTATTTAACATTGTTGTTGTTGTTGACGTTGTTGTTGTTGTTGTTTATTTGACATTGTTGTTGTTGTTGTTGACGTTGTTGTTTTTTTTGTTTATTTGACGTTGTTGTTGTTGTTGTTTATTTGACGTTGTTTTAGTTGTTGTTGTTTATGTGACATTGTCGTTGTTGTTGTTTATTTGACGTTGTTGTTGTTGACATTGTTGTTGTTGTTGTTTATTTGACGTAGTTATTGTTGACGTTGTTGTTGTTGTTTATTTGACGTTTTTGTTGTTGTTGATGTTGTTGTTGTTGTTTATTTGACGTTGTTGTTATTGTTGTTTATTTGACGTTGTTGTTGTTGTTTACATGACGTTGTTGTTGTTGTTATTATTGTTGTTTATTTAACGTTGTTGTTGTTGTTGTTTATTTGATGTTGTTGTTGTTGTTGTTGTTTATTTGACATTGTTGTTGTTGTTGACGTTGTTGTTGTTGTTGTTTATTTGACATTGTTGTTGTTGTTGTTGACGTTGTTGGTGTTGTTGTTTATTTGACGTTGTTGTTGTTGTTGTTTATTTGACGTTGTTTTGGTTGTTGTTGTTTATTTGACGTTGTTGTTTATTTGACGTTGTTGTTGTTTATTTGACGTTGTTGTTGTTGACATTGTTGTTGTTGTTGTTTATTTAACGTTGTTTTTGTTGTTATTGTTTATTTGGCGTTGTTGTTGTTGTTTATTTGACATTGTTGTTGTTGACATTGTTGTTGTTGTTGTTTATTTGACGTAGTTATTGTTGTTGACGTTGTTGTTGTTGTTTATTTGACGTTTTTATTGTTGTTGATGTTGTTGTTGTTGTTTATTTGACGTTGTTGTTGTTGTTGTTTATTTGACGTTGTTGTTGTTGTTCATTTGACGTTGTTGTTGTTGTTGTTTATTTGACGTTGTTGTTGTTGTTGTTGTTTATTTGACGTTGTTGTTGTTGTTCATTTGACGTTGTTGTTGTTGTTGTTTATTTGACGTTGTTGTTGTTATTGATGTTGTTTATTTGACGTTGTTGTTGTTGTTGTCTATTTAATGGTGTTGTTGTTGTTTATTTGACATTGTTGTTGTTGTTGACGTTGTTGTTGTTGTTTATTTGACATTGATGTTGTTGTTGTTGTTGTTGTTGACGTTGTTGGTGTTGTTGTTTATTTGACGTTGTTGTTGTTGTTTATTTGACGTTGTTTTAGATGTTGTTGTTTATTTGACATTGTTGTTGTTGTTGTTTATTTAACGTTGTTTTAGATGTTGTTGTTTATTTGACAGTGTTGTTGTTTATTTGACATTGTTGTTGTTGTTGACGTTGTTGTTGTTTATTTGACATTGTTGTTGTTGTTTGTTGTTGTTGACGTTGTTGGTGTTGTTGTTTATTTGACGTTGTTGTTGTTGTTGTTTATTTGACGTTGTTTTAGTCGTTGTTGTTTATTTGACGTTGTTGTTGTTGTTTATTTGACGTTTTTGTTTTTGTTGTTTATTTGATGTTGTTGTTGTTGTTTATTTGACGTTGGTGTTGTTGTTGTTTATTTGACGTTGTTGTTGTTATTTATTTGACGTTGTTGTTGTTATTGTTTAATTGACGTTGTTGTTGTTGTTGTTTATTTGACGTTGTTATTGTTGTTTATTTGATGTTGTTTTTGTTATTTGATGTTGTTGTTGTTGTTGTTGTTGTTGTATTTGTTGTTGTTGTTGTTGTTGCTTATTTGACGTTGTTGTTATTGTTGTTGTTTATTTGACGTTGTTGTTGCTGTTGTTTATTTGACGTTGTTGTTGTTGTTTATTTGACGTTGTTGTTGTTATTGTTTATTTGACGTTGTTGTTGTTGTTGACGTTGTTGTTGTTGTTGTTTATTTGACGTTGTTATTGTTGTTGTTGTTGTTTATTTGACGTTGTTGTTGTCGTTGTTGTTGTTTATTTGACGTTGTTGTTGTTGTTATTGTTGTTGTTGTTGTTTATTTGACGTTGTTGTTGTTGTTCTTATTTATTTGACGTTGTTGTTGTTCTTGTTGTTTATTTGACGTTGTTGTTGTTATTGTTTATTTGACGTTGTTGTTGTTGTTGTTTATTTGACGTTGTTGTTGTTGTTGTTTCTTTGACATTGTTGTTGTTGTTGACGTTGTTGTTGTTGTTGTTTATTTGACATTATTGTTGTTGGTGTTGTTGTTTATTTGACGTTGTTGTTGTTGTTGTTGTTGTTGTTTATTTGACGTTGTTTTAGTTGTTGTTGTTTATTTGGCGTTGTTGTTGTTTATTTGACATTGTTGTTGTTGACATTGTTGTTGTTGTTGTTTATTTGACGTAGTTGTTATTGTTGACGTCGTTGTTGTTGTTGTTGTTTATTAGACGTTTTTGTTGTTGTTGATGTTGTTGTTGTTGTTGTTTATTTGACGTTGTTGTTGTTGTTTATTTGACGTTGTTGTTGTTGTTGTTGTTTATTTGACGTTGTTGTTGTTGTTTATTTGATGATGTTGTTGTTGTTGTTTATTTGACATTGTTGTTGTTTATTTGACTTGTTGTTGTTGTTGTTTATTTGACGTTGTTGTTGTTGTTGTTTTTTATTGGACGTTGTTGTTGTTGTTGTATATTTGACGGTGTTGTTGTTGTTTATTTGACGTTGTTGTTGTTGTTGTTTATTTGACGTTGTTGTTGTTGTTGACGTTGTTGTTGTTGTTGTTGTTGTGTATTTGACGTTGTTGTTGTTGTAGACATATTTGTTGTTGTTGTTGTTTATTTTACGTTGTTGATGTTGTGGATGTTGTTGTTTATTTGACGTTGTAGTTGTTGTTTATTTGACGTTGTTGTTGTTGTTGTTGACATTGTTGTTGTTGTTTATTTGATGTTGTTGTTGTTTATTTGACGTTGTTGTTGTTGTTGTTGTTGTTGTTGTTTATTTGACGTTGTTGTTGTTGTTGTTTATTGGACGTTGTTGTTGTTGTTGTATATTTGACGGTGTTGTTGTTGTTTATTTGACGTTGTTGTTGTTGTTGTTTATTTGACGTTGTTGTTGTTGTTGACGTTGTTGTTGTTGTTGTTTATTTGACGTTGTTGTTGTTGTTGACATAGTTGTTGTTGTTGTTTATTTCACATTGTTGATGTTGTTGTTTATTTGACGTTGTAGTTATTGTTTATTTGACGTTGTTGTTGTTGTTGACATTGTTGTTGTTGTTGTTTATTTGATGTTGTTGTTATTGTTTATTTGACATTGTTGTTGTTGTTGACGTTGTTGTTGTTGTTGTTTATTTGACATTGTTGTTGTTGTTGTTGTTGTTGTTGACGTTGTTGGTTTTTTTGTTTATTTGACGTTGTTGTTGTTGTTGTTTATTTGACGTTGTTTTAGTTGTTGTTGTTTATGTGACGTTGTTGTTGTTGTTGTTTTTTATTTGACGTTGTTGTTGTTGACATTGTTGTTGTTGTTGTTTATTTGACGTAGTTATTGTTGACGTTGTTCTTGTTGTTGTTTATTTGACGTTTTTGTTGTTGTTGATGTAATTGTTGTTGTTTATTTGACGTTGTTGTTATTGTTGTTTATTTGACGTTGTTGTTGTTGTTGTTGTTTATATGACGTTGTTGTTGTTGTTGTTATTGTTGTTGTTTATTTGACGTTGTTGTTGTTGTTGTTTATTTGATGTTGTTGTTGTTGTTTATTTGACATTGTTGTTGTTGACGTTGTTGTTGTTGTTGTTTATTTGACATTGTTGTTGTTGTTGTTGACGTTGTTGGTGTTGTTGTTTATTTGACGTTGTTGTTGTTGTTGTTGTTGTTCTTTATTTGACGTTGTTTTAGTTGTTGTTGATTATTTGACGTTGTTTTAGTTGTTGTTATTGTTTATTTGACGTTGTTGTTGTTGTTGTTGTTGTTTATTTGACGTTGTTATTGTTGTTTATTTGACGTTGTTTTTATTATTTGACGTTGTTGTTGTTATTATTATATTTGTTGTTGTTGTTGTTGCTTATTTGACGTTGTTGTTATTGTTGTTGTTTATTTGACGTTGTTGTTGTTGTTGTTGTTTATTTGACGTTGTTGTTGTTTATTTGACGTTATTGTTGTTGTTGTTGACGTTGTTGTTGTTGTTGTTGTTTATTTGACGTTGTTATTGTTGTTGTTGTTGTTTATTTGACGTTGTTGTTGTCGTTGTTGTTGTTTATTTGACGTTGTTGTTGTTGTTTACTTGACGTTGCTGTTGTTGTTGTTTATTTGACGTTGTTGTTGTTGTTGTTTATTTGACGTTGTTGTTGTTGTTTATTTGACATTGGTGTTGTTGTTATTGACGTTGTTGTTGTTGTTGTTTATTTGACATTGTTGTTGTTGTTGTTGTTGGTGGTGTTGTTGTTTATTTGACGTTGTTGTTGTTGTTGTTGTTGCTGTTGTTTATTTGACGTTGTTTTAGTTGTTGTTGTTTATTTGACGTTGTTGTTGTTGTTTATTTGACGTTGTTGTTATATATTTTAAGTTGTTGATGTTGTTATTGTTTATTTGACGTTGTTGTTGTTGTTGTTTATTTGACGTTGTTGTTGTTGTTGTTGACGTTGTTGTTGTTGACGTTGTTGTTGTTTATTTGACGCTGTTGTTGTTGTTGTTGTTTATTTGACGTTGTTGTTGTTGTTGTTTATTTGACGTTGTTGTTGTTGTTGTTTATTTGACGGTGTTGTTGTGGTTGTTTATTTGACGTTGTTGTTGTTGTTGACGTTGTTGTTATTGTTGTTGTTGTTTATTTGACGTTGTTGTTGTTATTTATTTGACGTTGTTGTTGTTGTTGTTGTTTATTTGACATTGTTGTTGTTGTTGTTGTTTATTTGACGTTGTTGTTGTTGACGTTGTTGTTGTTGTTGTTTATTTGACGTTGTTGTTGTTGTTGTTTATTTGACGTAGTTGTTGTGGTTGACGTTGTTGTTGTTGTTGTTATTGTTTGTTTATTTAACGATTTTGTTGTTGTTGTTGTTGTTTACTTGACGTTGTTGTTGTTGTTGTTGTTGTTTATTTGACGTTGTTGTTGTTGTTGACGTTGTTGTTGTTGTTTTGTTTGACGTTGTTGTTGTTGTTGTTTATTTGACGTTGTTGTTGTTGTTGTTTATTTGATGTTGTTGTTGTTGTTTATTTGACGTTGGTGTTGTTGTTGTTTATTTGACGTTGTTGATGTTATTTATTTGACGTTGTTGTTGTTATTGTTTATTTGACGTTGTTGTTGTTGTTGTTGTTGTTGTTTATTTGACGTTGTTATTGTTGTTTATTTGACGTTTTTTTTGTTATTTGATGTTGTTGTTGTTGTTGTATTTGTTGTTGTTGTTGTTGCTTATTTGACGTTGTTGTTATTGTTGTTGTTTATTTGACGTTGTTGTTGCTGTTGTTTATTTGACGTTGTTGTTGTTGTTGTTTATTTGACGTTGTTGTTGTTGTTATTGTTTATTTGACGTTGTTGTTGTTGTTGACGTTGTTGTTGTTGTTGTTGTTTATTTGACGTTGTTATTGTTGTTGTTGTTGTTTATTTGACGTTGTTGTTGTCGTCGTTGTTGTTTATTTGACGTTGTTGTTGTTGTAATTTATTTGACGTTGTTGTTGTTGTTCTTATTTATTTGACGTTGTTGTTGTTGTTTATTTGACGTTGTTATTGTTGTTTATTTGACGTTGTTGTTGTTGTTTATTTGACGTTGTTGTTGTTGTTTATTTGACATTGTTGTTGTTGTTGTTGACGTTGTTGTTATTTATTTGACATTGTTGTTGTTGGTGTTGTTGTTTATTTGACGTTGTTGTTGTTGTTGTTTATTTGACGTTGTTTTAGTTGTTGTTGTTTATTTGGCGTTGTTGTTGTTTATTTGACATTGTTGTTATTGACATTGTTGTTGTTGTTGTTGTTTATTTGACGTAGTTGTTGTTGTTGACGTTGTTGTTGTTGTTGTTGTTGTTGTTTATTTGACGTTTTTGTAGTTGTTGATGTTGTTGTTGTTGTTTATTTGACGTTGTTGTTGTTGTTTATTTGACGTTGTTGTTGTTGTTTATTTGACGTTGTTGTTGTTGTTGTTATTGTTGTTGTTTATTTGACGTTTTGTTGTTGTTGTTGTTTATTTGATGATGTTGTTGTTGTTGTTTATTTGACATTGTTGTTGTTTATTTGACGTTGTTGTTGTTGTTGTTGTTTATTTGACGTTGTTGTTGTTGTTTATTGGACGTTGTTGTTGTTGTTGTATATTTGACGGTGTTGTTGTTGTTTATTTGACGTTGTTGTTGTTTTGTTGTTGTTTATTTGACGTTGTTGTTGTTGTTGACGTTGTTGTTGTTGTTGTTTATTTGACGTTGTTGTTGTTGTTGACATAGTTGTTGTTGTTGTTTTTTATTTCACGTTGTTGATGTTGTTGATGTTGTTGTTTATTTGACGTTGTAGTTGTTTTTTTTTTGACGTTGTTGTTGTTGTTGACATTGTTGTTGTTGTTCTTTATTTGATGTTGTTGTTGTTGTTTATTTGACATTGTTGTTGTTGTTGACGTTGTTGTTGTTGTTTATTTGACATTGTTGTTGTTGTTGTTGACGTTGTTGGTTTTTTTGTTTATTTGACGTTGTTGTTGTTGTTGTTTATTTGATGTTGTTTTAGTTGTTGTTGTTTATGTTACATTGTCGTTGTTGTTGTTGTTTATTTGACGTTGTTGTTGTTGACATTGTTGTTGTTGTTGTTTATTTGACGTAGTTATTGTTGACGTTGTTGTTGTTGTTGTTTATTTGACGTTGTTGTTGTTGTTGTTATT
Source organism: Vicia faba (assembly GCA_948472305.1). Classification (NCBI taxonomy): domain Eukaryota; kingdom Viridiplantae; phylum Streptophyta; class Magnoliopsida; order Fabales; family Fabaceae; genus Vicia; species Vicia faba. The sequence goes on along the minus strand of OX451737.1, from coordinate 366,081,784 downwards.
GTTGTTGTTGTTTATTTGACGTTGTTGTTGTTATTTATTTGACGTTGTTGTTGTTGTTGTTGTTTTTTTACGTTGTTGTTGTTGTTATTTATTTGACGTTGTTGTTGTTGTTGTTTATTTGACGTTGTTGTTGTTATTTATTTGACGTTGTTGTTGTTGTTGTTGTTTATTTGACATTGTTGTTGTTGTTGTTTATTTGACGTTGTTGTTGTTGTTGTTTATTTGACGTTGTTGTTGTTGTTGTTTATTTGACGTAGTTGTTGTTGTTGACGTTGTTGTTGTTGTTGTTATTGTTTGTTTATTTAACGATTTTGTTGTTGTTGTTGTTGTTTACTTGACGTTGTTGTTGTTGTTGTTTATTTGACGTTGTTGTTGTTGTTGACGTTGTTGTTGTTGTTTTGTTTGACGTTGTTGTTGTTGTTATTATTGTTGTTTATTTGACGTTGTTGTTGTTGTTGTTTATTTGATGTTGTTGTTGTTGTTTATTTGACGTTGGTGTTGTTGTTGTTTATTTGACGTTGTTGATGTTATTTATTTGACGTTGTTGTTGTTATTGTTTATTTGACGTTGTTGTTGTTGTTGTTGTTTATTTGACGTTGTTGTTGTTGTTGTTTATTTGACGTTGTTGTTGTTATTTATTTGACGTTGTTGTTGTTGTTGTTGTTGTTTATTTGACATTGTTGTTGTTGTTGTTGTTTATTTGACGTTGTTGTTGTTGACGTTGTTGTTGTTGTTGTTTATTTGACGTTGTTGTTGTTGTTGTTTATTTGACGTAGTTGTTGTTGTTGACGTTGTTGTTGTTGTTGTTGTTATTGTTTGTTTATTTAACGATTTTGTTGTTGTTGTTGTTTACTTGACGTTGTTGTTGTTGTTGTTGTTGTTTATTTGACGTTGTTGTTGTTGTTGACGTTGTTGTTGTTGTTTTGTTTGACGTTGTTGTTGTTGTTGTTGTTTATTTGACGTTGTTGTTGTTGTTGTTGTTTATTTGATGTTGTTGTTGTTGTTTATTTGACGTTGTTGTTGTTGTTTTGTTTGACGTTGTTGTTGTTGTTATTATTGTTGTTTATTTGACGTTGTTGTTGTTGTTGTTGTTTATTTGATGTTGTTGTTGTTGTTTATTTGACGTTGTTGTTGTTGGTTTTTATTTGACGTTGTTGTTGTTGTTTATTTGACATTGGTGTTGTTGTTATTGACGTTGTTGTTGTTGTTGTTTATTTGACATTGTTGTTGTTGTTGTTGTTTATTTGACGTTGTTGTTGTTGTTGTTGCTGTTGTTTATTTGACGTTGTTTTAGTTGTTGTTGTTTATTTGACGTTGTTGTTGTTGTTTATTTGACGTTGTTGTTATATATTTGACGTTGTTGATGTTGTTATTGTTTATTTGACGTTGTTGTTGTTGTTGTTTATTTGACGTTGTTGTTGTTGTTGTTGACGTTGTTGTTGTTGACGTTGTTGTTGTTTATTTGACGCTGTTGTTGTTGTTGTTGTTTATTTGACGTTGTTGTTATTGTTGTTTATTTGACGTTGTTGTTGTTGTTGTTTATTTGACGGTGTTGTTGTGGTTGTTTATTTGACGTTGTTGTTGTTGTTGACGTTGTTGTTATTGTTGTTGTTGTTTATTTGACGTTTTTGTTGTTGTTGATGTTGTTGATGTTGTTGTAGTTTTTGTAGTTGTTTATTTGACGTTGTTGTTATTTATTTGACGTTGTTGTTGTTGTTGTTGTTGTTTATTTGACGTTGTTGTTGTTGTTGTTATTGTTGTTGTTGTTGTTTATTTGACGTTGTTGTTGTTATTTATTTGACGTTGTTGTTGTTGTTGTTGTTTTTTTGACGTTGTTGTTGTTGTTGTTGTTTATTTGACGTTGTTGTTGTTGTTGTTTATTTGACGTTGTTGTTGTTATTTATTTGACGTTGTTGTTGTTGTTGTTGTTTATTTGACATTGTTGTTGTTGTTGTTGTTTATTTGACGTTGTTGTTGTTGACGTTGTTGTTGTTGTTGTTTATTTGACGTTGTTGTTGTTGTTGTTGTTTATTTGACGTAGTTGTTGTTGTTGACGTTGTTGTTGTTGTTGTTATTGTTTGTTTATTTAACGATTTTGTTGTTGTTGTTGTTGTTTACTTGACGTTATTGTTGTTGTTGTTGTTTATTTGACGTTGTTGTTGTTGTTGACGTTGTTGTTGTTGTTTTGTTTGACGTTGTTGTTGTTGTTGTTTATTTGACGTTGTTGTTGTTGTTGTTGTTTATTTGATGTTGTTGTTGTTGTTTATTTGACGTTGGTGTTGTTGTTGTTTATTTGACGTTGTTGATGTTATTTATTTGACGTTGTTGTTGTTATTGTTTATTTGACGTTGTTGTTGTTGTTGTTGTTTATTTGACGTTGTTATTGTTGTTTATTTGACGTAATTTTTGTTATTTGATGTTGTTGTTGTTGTTGTTGTTGTATTTGTTGTTGTTGTTGTTGCTTATTTGACGTTGTTGTTATTGTTGTTGTTTATTTGACGTTGTTGTTGTTGTTGTTTATTTGACGTTGTTGTTGTTGTTTATTTGACGTTGTTGTTGTTATTGTTTATTTGACGTTGTTGTTGTTGTTGACGTTGTTGTTGTTGTTGTTTATTTGACGTTGTTATTGTTGTTGTTGTTTATTTGACGTTGTTGTTGTTTATTTGACGTTGTTGTTGTTGTAATTTATTTGACGTTGTTGTTGTTGTTCTTATTTATTTGACGTTGTTGTTGTTGTTTATTTGACGTTGTTATTGTTGTTTATTTGACGTTGTTGTTGTTTATTTGACGTTGTTGTTGTTGTTTATTTGACATTGTTGTTGTTGTTGTTGACGTTGTTGTTATTTATTTGACATTGTTGTTGTTGGTGTTGTTGTTTATTTGACGTTGTTGTTGTTGTTGTTTATTTGACGTTGTTTTAGTTGTTGTTGTTTATTTGGCGTTGTTGTTGTTTATTTGACATTGTTGTTATTGACATTGTTGTTGTTGTTGTTGTTTATTTGACGTAGTTGTTGTTGTTGACGTTGTTGTTGTTGTTGTTGTTGTTGTTTATTTGACGTTTTTGTTGTTGTTGATGTTGTTGTTGTTGTTTATTTGACGTTGTTGTTGTTGTTGTTTATTTGACGTTGTTGTTGTTGTTGTTATTGTTGTTGTTTATTTGACGTTTTGTTGTTGTTGTTGTTTATTTGATGATGTTGTTGTTGTTGTTTATTTGACATTGTTGTTGTTTATTTGACGTTGTTGTTGTTGTTGTTGTTGTTTATTTGACGTTGTTGTTGTTGTTTATTGGACGTTGTTGTTGTTGTTGTATATTTGACGGTGTTGTTGTTGTTTATTTGACGTTGTTGTTATTGTTGACATAGTTGTTGTTGTTGTTTTTTATTTCACGTTGTTGATGTTGTTGATGTTGTTGTTTATTTGACGTTGTAGTTGTTGGTTATTTGACGTTGTTATTGTTGTTGACATTATTGTTGTTGTTCTTTATTTGATGTTGTTGTTGTTGTTTATTTGACATTGTTGTTGTTGTTGACGTTGTTGTTGTTGTTTATTTGACATTGTTGTTGTTGTTGTTGACGTTGTTGATTTTTTTGTTTATTTGACGTTGTTGTTGTTGTTGTTGTTTATTTGACGTTGTTTTAGTTGTTGTTGTTTATGTGACATTGTCGTTGTTGTTGTTGTTTATTTGACGTTGTTGTTGTTGACATTGTTGTTATTGTTGTTTATTTGACGTAGTTATTGTTGACGTTGTTGTTGTTGTTGTTTATTTGACGTTGTTGTTGTTTTTGTTATTGTTGTTGTTGTTTATTTGACGTTGTTGTTGCTATTTATTTGACGTTGTTGTTGTTGTTGTTTTTTTGACGTTGTTGTTGTTGTTGTTGTTTATTTGACGTTGTTGTTGTTGTTGTTGTTTATTTGACGTTGTTGTTGTTATTTATTTGACGTTGTTGTTGTTGTTGTTGTTTATTTGACATTGTTGTTGTTGTTGTTTATTTGACGTTGTTGTTGTTGACGTTGTTGTTGTTGTTGTTTATTTGACGTTGTTGTTGTTGTTGTTTATTTGACGTAGTTGTTGTGGTTGACGTTGTTGTTGTTGTTGTTATTGTTTGTTTATTTAACGATTTTGTTGTTGTTGTTGTTGTTTACTTGACGTTGTTGTTGTTGTTGTTTATTTGACGTTGTTGTTGTTGTTGACGTTGTTGTTGTTGTTTTGTTTGACGTTGTTGTTGTTGTTGTTATTATTGTTGTTTATTTGACGTTGTTGTTGTTGTTGTTTATTTGATGTTGTTGTTGTTGTTTATTTGACGTTGGTGTTGTTGTTGTTTATCTGACGTTGTTGATGTTATTTATTTGACGTTGTTGTTGTTATTGTTAATTTGACGTTGTTGTTGTTGTTGTTTATTTGACGTTGTTATTGTTGTTTATTTGACGTTATTTTTGTTATTTGATGTTGTTGTTGTTGTATTTGTTGTTGTTGTTGTTGTTGCTTATTTGACGTTGTTGTTATTGTTGTTGTTTATTTGACGTTGTTGTTGCTGTTGTTTATTTGACGTTGTTGTTGTTGTTGTTTATTTGACGTTGTTGTTGTTATTGTTTATTTGACGTTGTTGTTGTTGTTGACGTTGTTGTTGTTGTTGTTGTTGTTGTTTATTTGACGTTGTTATTGTTGTTGTTGTTGTTTATTTGACGTTGTTGTTGTCGTTGTTGTTGTTTATTTGACGTTGTTGTTGTTGTAATTTATTTGACGTTGTTGTTGTTGTTCTTATTTATTTGACGTTGTTGTTGTTGTTTATTTGACGTTGTTATTGTTGTTTATTTGACGTTGTTGTTGTTGTTGTTTATTTGACGTTGTTGTTGTTGTTTATTTGACATTGTTGTTGTTGTTGTTGACGTTGTTGTTGTTATTTATTTGACATTGTTGTTGTTGGTGTTGTTGTTTATTTGACGTTGTTGTTGTTGTTGTTTATTTGACGTTGTTGTTGTTATTTATTTGACGTTGTTGTTGTTGTTGTTGTTGTTTATTTGACATTGTTGTTGTTGTTGTTGTTTATTTGACGTTGTTGTTGTTGTTGTTTATTTGACGTTGTTGTTGTTGTTGTTTATTTGACGTAGTTGTTGTTGTTGACGTTGTTGTTGTTGTTGTTATTGTTTGTTTATTTAACGATTTTGTTGTTGTTGTTGTTGTTTACTTGACGTTGTTGTTGTTGTTGTTGTTGTTTATTTGACGTTGTTGTTGTTGTTGACGTTGTTGTTGTTGTTTTGTTTGACGTTGTTGTTGTTGTTGTTTATTTGACGTTGTTGTTGTTGTTGTTTATTTGATGTTGTTGTTGTTGTTTATTTGACGTTGTTGTTGTTGTTTTGTTTGACATTGTTGTTGTTGTTATTATTGTTGTTTATTTGACGTTGTTGTTGTTGTTGTTGTTTATTTGATGTTGTTGTTGTTGTTTATTTGACGTTGTTGTTGTTGTTGTTGTTTATTTGACGTTGTTGTTGTTGTTTATTTGACATTGGTGTTGTTGTTATTGACGTTGTTGTTGTTGTTGTTTATTTGACATTGTTGTTGTTGTTGTTGGTGGTGGTGTTGTTGTTTATTTGACGTTGTTGTTGTTGTTGTTGCTGTTGTTTATTTGACGTTGTTTTTGTTGTTGTTGTTTATTTGACGTTGTTGTTATATATTTGACGTTGTTGATGTTGTTATTGTTTATTTGACGTTGTTGTTGTTGTTGTTTATTTGACGTTGTTGTTGTTGTTGTTGACGTTGTTGTTGTTGACGTTGTTGTTGTTTATTTGACGCTGTTGTTGTTGTTGTTGTTTATTTGACGTTGTTGTTGTTGTTGTTTATTTGACGTTGATGTTGTTGTTGTTTATTTGATGGTGTTGTTGTGGTTGTTTATTTGACGTTGTTGTTGTTGTTGACGTTGTTGTTATTGTTGTTGTTGTTTATTTGACGTTTTTGTTGTTGTTGATGTTGTTGATGTTGTTGTAGTTTTTGTAGTTGTTTATTTGACGTTGTTGTTGTTGTTGTTTATTTGAAGTTGTTGTTGTTGTTGTTATTGTTGTTGTTGTTGTTTATTTGACGTTGTTGTTGTTATTTATTTGACGTTGTTGTTGTTGTTGTTGTTGTTGTTTTTGACGTTGTTGTTGTTGTTGTTGTTTATTTGACGTTGTTGTTGTTGTTGTTTATTTGACGTTTTTGTTGTTATTTATTTGACGTTGTTGTTGTTGTTGTTGTTTATTTGACATTGTTGTTGTTGTTGTTGTTTATTTGACGTTGTTGTTGTTGACGTTGTTGTTGTTGTTGTTTATTTGACGTTGTTGTTGTTGTTGTTGTTTATTTGACGTAGTTGTTGTTGTTGACGTTGTTGTTGTTGTTGTTATTGTTTGTTTATTTAACGATTTTGTTGTTGTTGTTGTTGTTTACTTGACGTTGTTGTTGTTGTTGTTGTTTATTTGACGTTGTTGTTGTTGTTGACGTTGTTGTTGTTGTTTTGTTTGACGTTGTTGTTGTTGTTGTTTATTTGACGTTGTTGTTGTTGTTGTTTATTTGATGTTGTTGTTGTTGTTTATTTGACGTTGGTGTTGTTGTTTTTTATTTGACGTTGTTGATGTTATTTATTTGACGTTGTTGTTGTTATTGTTTATTTGACGTTGTTGTTGTTGTTGTTGTTGTTTATTTGACGTTGTTATTGTTGTTTATTTGACGTTATTTTTGTTATTTGATGTTGTTGTTGTTGTTGTTGTTGTTGTATTTGTTGTTGTTGTTGCTTATTTGACTTTGTTGTTATTGTTGTTGTTTATTTGACGTTGTTGTTGCTGTTGTTTATTTGACGTTGTTGTTGTTGTTGTTTATTTGACGTTGTTGTTGTTATTGTTTATTTGACGTTGTTGTTGTTGTTGACGTTGTTGTTGTTGTTGTTGTTGTTGTTTATTTGACGTTGTTATTGTTGTTGTTGTTGTTTATGTGACGTTGTTGTTGTCGTTGTTGTTGTTTATTTGACATTGTTGTTGTTGTAATTTATTTGACGTTGTTGTTGTTGTTCTTATTTATTTGACGTTGTTGTTGTTGTTTATTTGACGTTGTTATTGTTGTTTATTTGA
>OX451737.1:366052189-366069689 GCA_948472305.1 Vicia faba | reverse complement strand
ATTTGACGTTGTTGTTGTTGTTGTTGTTGTTGTTGTTTATTTGACGTTGTTGTTGTTGTTGACGTTGTTGTTGTTGTTGTTTATTTGACGTTGTTGTTGTTGTTGACATAGTTGTTGTTGTTGTTTTTTATTTCACGTTGTTGATGTTGTTGATGTTGTTGTTTATTTGACGTTGTAGTTGTTGTTTATTTGACGTTGTTATTGTTGTTGACATTGTTGTTGTTGTTCTTTATTTGATGTTGTTGTTGTTGTTTATTTGACATTGTTGTTGTTGTTGACGTTGTTGTTGTTGTTTATTTGACATTGTTGTTGTTGTTGTTGTTGACGTTGTTGGTTTTTTTGTTTATTTGACGTTGTTGTTGTTGTTGTTTATTTGACGTTGTTTTAGTTGTTGTTGTTTATGTGACATTGTCGTTGTTGTTGTTGTTTATTTGACGTTGTTGTTGTTGACATTGTTGTTGTTGTTGTTTATTTGACGTAGTTATTGTTGACGTTGTTGTTGTTGTTATTTATTTGACGTTGTTGTTGTTGTTGTTATTGTTGTTGTTGTTTATTTGACGTTGTTGTTGTTATTTATTTGACGTTGTTGTTGTTGTTGTTTTTTTGACGTTGTTGTTGTTGTTGTTGTTTATTTGACGTTGTTGTTGTTGTTGTTGTTTATTTGACGTTGTTGTTGTTATTTATTTGACGTTGTTGTTGTTGTTGTTGTTTATTTGACATTGTTGTTGTTGTTGTTTATTTGACGTTGTTGTTGTTGTTGTTTATTTGACGTTGTTGTTGTTGTTGTTTATTTGACGTAGTTGTTGTTGTTGACGTTGTTGTTGTTGTTGTTATTGTTTGTTTATTTAACGATTTTGTTGTTGTTGTTGTTATTTACTTGACGTTGTTGTTGTTGTTGTTTATTTGACGTTGTTGTTGTTGTTGACGTTGTTGTTGTTGTTTTGTTTGACGTTGTTGTTGTTGTTATTATTGTTGTTTATTTGACGTTGTTGTTGTTGTTGTTTATTTGATGTTGTTGTTGTTGTTTATTTGACGTTGGTGTTGTTGTTGTTTATTTGACGTTGTTGATGTTATTTATTTGACGTTGTTGTTGTTATTGTTTATTTGACGTTGTTGTTGTTGTTGTTGTTTATTTGACGTTGTTATTGTTGTTTATTTGACGTTATTTTTGTTATTTGATGTTGTTGTTGTTGTTGTTGTTGCTTATTTGACGTTGTTGTTATTGTTGTTGTTTATTTGACGTTGTTGTTGCTGTTGTTTATTTGACGTTGTTGTTGTTGTTGTTTATTTGACGTTGTTGTTGTTATTGTTTATTTGACGTTGTTGTTGTTGACGTTGTCGTTGTTGTTGTTGTTGTTGTTTATTTGACGTTGTTATTGTTGTTGTTGTTGTTTATTTGACGTTGTTGTTGTCGTTGTTGTTGTTTATTTGACGTTGTTGTTGTTGTAATTTATTTGACGTTGTTGTTGTTGTTCTTATTTATTTGACGTTGTTGTTGTTGTTTATTTGACGTTGTTATTGTTGTTTATTTGACGTTGTTGTTGTTGTTGTTTATTTGACGTTGTTGTTGTTGTTTATTTGACATTGTTGTTGTTGTTGTTGACGTTGTAGTTGTTATTTATTTGACATTGTTGTTGTTGGTGTTGTTGTTTATTAGACGTTGTTGTTGTTGTTGTTTATTTGACGTTGTTTTAGTTGTTGTTGTTTATTTGGCGTTGTTGTTGTTTATTTGACATTGTTGTTATTGACATTGTTGTTGTTGTTGTTGTTTATTTGACGTAGTTGTTGTTGTTGACGTTGTTGTTGTTGTTGTTTATTTGACGTTTTTGTTGTTGTTGATGTTGTTGTTGTTGTTTATTTGACGTTGTTGTTGTTGTTGTTGTTTATTTGACGTTGTTGTTGTTGTTGTTGTTTATTTGACGTTGTTGTTGTTGTTGTTATTGTTGTTGTTTATTTGACGTTTTGTTGTTGTTGTTGTTTATTTGATGATGTTGTTGTTGTTGTTTATTTGACATTGTTGTTGTTTATTTGACGTTGTTGTTGTTGTTGTTGTTTATTTGACGTTGTTGTTGTTGTTTATTGGACGTTGTTGTTGTTGTTGTATATTTGACGGTGTTGTTGTTGTTTATTTGACGTTGTTGTTGTTGTTGTTTATTTGACGTTGTTGTTGTTGTTGACGTTGTTGTTGTTGTTGTTTATTTGACGTTGTTGTTGTTGTTGACATAGTTGTTGTTGTTGTTGTTTATTTCACGTTGTTGATGTTGTTGATGTTGTTGTTTATTTGACGTTGTAGTTGTTGTTTATTTGACGTTGTTGTTGTTGTTGACATTGTTGTTGTTGTTCTTTATTTGATGTTGTTGTTGTTGTTGTTGTTTATTTGACATTGTTGTTGTTGTTGACGTTGTTGTTGTTGTTGTTTATTTGACATTGTTGTTGTTGTTGTTGACGTTGTTGGTTTTTTTGTTTATTTGACGTTGTTGTTGTTGTTGTTTATTTGACGTTGTTTTAGTTGTTGTTGTTTATGTGACATTGTCGTTGTTGTTGTTTATTTGACGCTGTTGTTGTTTACATTGTTGTTGTTGTTGTTGTTTATTTGACGTATTTATTGTTGACGTTGTTGTTGTTGTTTATTTGACGTTTTTGTTGTTGTTGATGTTGTTGTTGTTGTTTATTTGACGTTGTTGTTATTGTTGTTTATTTGACGTTGTTGTTGTTGTTGTTTATATGACGTTGTTGTTGTTGTTATTGTTGTTGTTTATTTAACGTTGTTGTTGTTGTTTATTTGATGTTGTTGTTGTTGTTGTTTATTTGACATTGTTGTTGTTGTTGACGTTGTTGTTGTTGTTTATTTGACATTGTTGTTGTTGTTGTTGACGTTGTTGGTGTTGTTGTTTATTTGACGTTGTTGTTGTTGTTGTTGTTTATTTGACGTTGTTTTAGTTGTTGTTGTTTATTTGACGTTGTTGTTTATTTGACGTTGTTGTTGTTTATTTGACGTTGTTGTTGTTGACATTGTTGTTGTTGTTGTTTATTTGACGTTGTTTTTGTTGTTATTGTTTATTTGGCGTTGTTGTTGTTGTTCATTTGACGTTGTTGTTGTTGTTGTTGTTTATTTGACGTTGTTGTTGTTATTGATGTTGTTTATTTGACGTTGTTGTTGTTGTTGTTTATTTAATGGTGTTGTTATTGTTTATTTGACATTGTTGTTGTTGTTGACGTTGTTGTTGTTGTTGTTTATTTGACATTGATGTTGTTGTTGTTGTTGTTGTTGACGTTGTTGGTGTTGTTGTTGTTGTTTATTTGACGTTGTTTTAGATGTTGTTGTTTATTTGACATTGTTGTTGTTGTTGTTTATTTAACGTTGTTTTAGATGTTGTTGTTTATTTGACATTGTTGTTGTTGTTTGTTGTTGTTGACGTTGTTGGTGTTGTTGTTTATTTGACGTTGTTGTTGTTGTTGTTGTTTATTTGACGTTGTTTTAGTTGTTGTTGTTTATTTGACGTTGTTGTTGTTGTTTATTTGACGTTTTTGTTTTTGTTGTTTATTTGATGTTGTTGTTGTTGTTTATTTGACGTTGGTGTTGTTGTTTTTTATTTGACGTTGTTGATGTTATTTATTTGACGTTGTTGTTGTTATTGTTTATTTGACGTTGTTGTTGTTATTGTTTATTTGACGTTGTTATTGTTGTTTATTTGATGTTGTTTTTGTTATTTGATGTTGTTGTTGTTGTTGTTGTTGTATTTGTTGTTGTTGCTGTTGCTTATTTGACGTTGTTGTTATTGTTGTTGTTTATTTGACGTTGTTGTTGCTGTTGTTTATTTGACGTTGTTGTTGTTGTTTATTTGACGTTGTTGTTGTTATTGTTTATTTGACGTTGTTGTTGTTGTTGACGTTGTTGTTGTTGTTGTTGTTTATTTGACGTTGTTATTGTTGTTGTTGTTGTTTATTTGACATTGTTGTTGTCGTTGTTGTTGTTTATTTGACGTTGTTGTTGTTGTTGTTATTGTTGTTGTTGTTGTTTATTTGACGTTGTTGTTGTTGTTCTTATTTATTTGACGTTGTTGTTGTTCTTGTTGTTTATTTGACGTTGTTGTTGTTATTGTTTATTTGACGTTGTTGTTGTTGTTGTTTATTTGACGTTGTTGTTGTTGTTTATTTGACATTGTTGTTGTTGTTGTTGACGTTGTTGTTGTTGTTTATTTGACATTATTGTTGTTGGTGTTGTTGTTTATTTGACGTTGTTGTTGTTGTTGTTGTTGTTTATTTGACGTTGTTTTAGTTGTTGTTGTTTATTTGGCGTTGTTGTTGTTTATTTGACATTGTTGTTGTTGACATTGTTGTTGTTGACATTGTTGTTGTTGTTGTTTATTTGACGTAGTTGTTGTTGTTGACGTCGTTGTTGTTGTTGTTTATTAGACGTTTTTGTTGTTGTTGATGTTGTTGTTGTTGTTGTTTATTTGACGTTGTTGCTGTTGTTTATTTGACGTTGTTGTTGTTGTTGTTTATTTGACGTTGTTGTTGTTGTTTATTTGATGATGTTGTTGTTGTTGTTTATTTGACATTGTTGTTGTTTATTTGACGTTGTTGTTGTTGTTGTTGTTGTTGTTGTTTATTTGACGTTGTTGTTGTTGTTGTTTATTGGACGTTGTTGTTGTTGTTGTTGTATATTTGACGATGTTGTTGTTGTTTATTTGACGTTGTTGTTGTTGTTGTTTATTTGACGTTGTTGTTGTTGTTGACGTTGTTGTTGTTGTTGTTGTTTATTTGACGTTGTTGTTGTTGTAGACATATTTGTTGTTGTTGTTATTTATTTCACGTTGTTGATGTTGTTGATGTTGTTGTTTATTTGACGTTGTAGTTGTTGTTTATTTGACGTTGTTGTTGTTGTTGTTGACATTGTTGTTGTTGTTTATTTGATGTTGTTGTTGTTTATTTGACGTTGTTGTTGTTGTTGTTGTTTATTGGTCTTTGTTGTTGTTGTATATTTGACGGTGTTGTTGTTGTTTATTTGACGTTGTTGTTGTTGTTGTTGTTTATTTGACGTTGTTGTTGTTGTTGACGTTGTTGTTGTTGTTGTTTATTTGACGTTGTTGTTGTTGTTGACATAGTTGTTGTTGTTGTTTATTTCACGTTGTTGATGTTGTTGTTTATTTGACGTTGTAGTTGTTGTTTATTTGACGTTGTTGTTGTTGTTGTTGACATTGTTGTTGTTGTTGTTTATTTGATGTTGTTGTTGTTGTTTATTTGACATTGTTGTTGTTGTTGACGTTGTTGTTGTTGTTGTTGTTGTTGACGTTGTTGGTTTTTTTGTTTATTTGACGTTGTTGTTGTTGTTTATTTTACGTTGTTTTAGTTGTTGTTGTTTATGTGACGTTGTTGTTGTTGTTGTTTATTTGACGTTGTTGTTGTTGACATTGTTGTTGTTGTGGTTTATTTGACGTAGTTATTGTTGACGTTGTTGTTGTTGTTGTTTATTTGACGTTTTTGTTGTTGTTGATGTAATTGTTGTTGTTTATTTGACGTTGTTGTTATTGTTGTTTATTTGACATTGTTGTTGTTGTTTGTTGTTGTTGACGTTGTTGGTGTTGTTGTTTATTTGACGTTGTTGTTGTTGTTGTTTATTTGACGTTGTTTTAGTTGTTGTTGTTTATTTGACGTTGTTGTTGTTGTTTATTTGACGTTTTTGTTTTTGTTGTTTATTTGATGTTGTTGTTGTTGTTTATTTGACGTTGGTGTTGTTGTTTTTTATTTGACGTTGTTGTTGTTATTTATTTGACGTTGTTGTTGTTATTGTTTAATTGACGTTGTTGTTGTTGTTGTTTATTTGACGTTGTTATTGTTGTTTATTTGATGTTGTTTTTGTTATTTGATGTTGTTGTTGTTGTTGTATTTGTTGTTGTTGTTGTTGCTTATTTGACGTTGTTGTTATTGTTGTTGTTTATTTGACGTTGTTGTTGCTGTTGTTTATTTGACGTTGTTGTTGTTGTTTATTTGACGTTGTTGTTGTTATTGTTTATTTGACGTTGTTGTTGTTGTTGACGTTGTTGTTGTTGTTGTTGTTGTTTATTTGACGTTGTTATTGTTGTTGTTGTTGTTTATTTGACGTTGTTGTTGTCGTTGTTGTTGTTTATTTGACGTTGTTTTTGTTGTTGTTATTGTTGTTGTTGTTGTTGTTTATTTGACGTTGTTGTTGTTGTTCTTATTTATTTGACGTTGTTGTTGTTCTTGTTGTTTATTTGACGTTGTTGTTGTTATTGTTTATTTGACGTTGTTGTTGTTGTTGTTTATTTGACGTTGTTGTTGTTGTTTATTTGACATTGTTGTTGTTGTTATTGACGTTGTTGTTGTTGTTTATTTGACATTATTGTTGTTGGTGTTGTTGTTTATTTGACGTTGTTGTTGTTGTTGTTGTTTATTTGACGTTGTTTTTGTTATTTGATGTTGTTGTTGTTGTTGTTGTTGTATTTGTTGTTGTTGTTGTTGCTTATTTGACGTTGTTGTTATTGTTGTTGTTTATTTGACATTGTTGTTGTTGTTGTTTATTTGACGTAGTTGTTGTTGTTGACGTCGTTGTTGTTGTTGTTTATTAGACGTTTTTGTTGTTGTTGATGTTGTTGTTATTGTTGTTTATTTGACGTTGTTGCTGTTGTTTATTTGACGTTGTTGTTGTTGTTGTTGTTGTTTATTTGACGTTGTTGTTGTTGTTTATTTGATGATGTTGTTGTGGTTGTTTATTTGACATTGTTGTTGTTTATTTGACGTTGTTGTTGTTGTTGTTTATTGGACGTTGTTGTTGTTTTTGTATATTTGACGGTGTTGTTGTTGTTTATTTGACGTTGTTGTTGTTGTTGTTTATTTGACGTTGTTGTTGTTGTTGACGTTGTTGTTGTTGTTGTTTATTTGACGTTGTTGTTGTTGTAGACATATTTGTTGTTGTTGTTATTTATTTCACGTTGTTGATGTTGTTGATGTTGTTGTTTATTTGACGTTGAGTTGTTGTTTATTTGACGTTGTTGTTGTTGTTGTTGACATTGTTGTTGTTGTTTATTTGATGTTGTTGTTGTTTATTTGACGTTGTTGTTGTTGTTGTTGTTGTTTATTGGACGTTGTTGTTGTTGTATATTTGACGGTGTTGTTGTTGTTTATTTGACGTTGTTGTTGTTGTTGTTGTTTATTTGACGTTGTTGTTGTTGTTGACGTTGTTGTTGTTGTTGTTGTTTATTTGACGTTGTTGTTGTTGTTGACATAGTTGTTGTTGTTGTTTATTTCACGTTGTTGATGTTGTTGTTTATTTGACGTTGTAGTTGTTGTTTATTTGACGTTGTTGTTGTTGTTGACATTGTTGTTGTTGTTGTTTATTTGATGTTGTTGTTGTTTATTTGACATTGTTGTTGGTTTTGACGTTGTTGTTGTTGTTGTTTATTTGACATTGTTGTTGTTGTTGTTGACGTTGTTGGTTTTTTTGTTTATTTGACGTTGTTGTTGTTGTTTATTTGACGTTGTTTTAGTTGTTGTTGTTTATGTGACGTTGTTGTTGTTGTTGTTGTTTATTTGACGTTGTTGTTGTTGACATTGTTGTTGTTGTTGTTTATTTGACGTAGTTATTGTTGACGTTGTTGTTGTTGTTGTTTATTTGACGTTTTTGTTGTTGTTGATGTAATTGTTGTTGTTTATTTGACGTTGTTGTTATTGTTGTTTATTTGACGTTGTTGTTGTTGTTTATATGACGTTGTTGTTGTTGTTGTTATTGTTGTTGTTTATTTGACGTTGTTGTTGTTGTTGTTGTTTATTTGATGTTGTTGTTGTTGTTTATTTGACATTGTTGTTGTTGACGTTGTTGTTGTTGTTGTTTATTTGACATTGTTGTTGTTGTTGTTGACGTTATTGGTGTTGTTGTTTATTTGACGTTGTTGTTGTTGTTGTTGTTGTTTATTTGACGTTGTTTTAGTTGTTGTTGTTTATTTGACGTTGTTTTAGTTGTTGTTATTGTTTATTTGACGTTGTTGTTGTTGTTGTTGTTTATTTGACATTGTTATTGTTGTTTATTTTACGTTGTTTTTATTATTTGACGTTGTTGTTGTTGTTATTATATTTGTTGTTATTGTTGTTGCTTATTTGATGTTGTTGTTATTGTTGTTGTTTATTTGACGTTGTTGTTTTTTGTTGTTGTTTATTTGACGTTGTTGTTGTTGTTGTTTATTTGACGTTGTTGTTGTTGTTGTTGACGTTGTTGTTGTTGTTGTTGTTTATTTGACGTTGTTATTGTTGTTGTTGTTGTTTATTTGACGTTGTTGTTGTCGTTGTTGTTGTTTATTTGACGTTGTTGTTGTTTACTTGACGTTGTTGTTGTTGTTGTTTATTTGACGTTGTTATTGTTGTTGTTTATTTGACGTTGTTGTTGTTGTTTATTTGACATTGGTGTTGTTGTTATTGACGTTGTTGTTGTTGTTTATTTGACATTGTTGTTGTTGTTGTTGTTGTTGGTGGTGTTGTTGTTTATTTGACGTTGTTGTTGTTGTTGTTGTTTATTTGACGTTGTTTTAGTTGTTGTTGTTTATTTGACGTTGTTGTTGTTGTTTATTTGACGTTGTTGTTATATATTTGACGTTGTTGATGTTGTTATTGTTTATTTGACGTTGTTGTTGTTATTGTTTATTTGACGTTGTTGTTGTTGTTGTTGACGTTGTTGTTGTTGACGTTGTTGTTGTAGTTGTTTATTTGACGATGTTGTTGTTGTTGTTTATTTGACGTTGTTGTTGTTGTTGTTTATTTGACGTTGTTGTTGTTGTTGTTGTTTATTTGACGGTGTTGTTGTGGTTGTTTATTTGACGTTGTTGTTGTTGTTGACGTTGTTGTTATTGTTGTTGTTGTTTATTTGACGTTTTTGTTGTTGTTGATGTTGTTGATGTTGTTGTAGTTTTTGTAGTTGTTTATTTGACGTTGTTGTTGTTTATTTGACGTTGTTGTTGTTGTTGTTTATTTGACGTTGTTGTTGTTGTTGTTATTGTTGTTGTTGTTGTTTATTTGACGTTGTTGTTGTTATTTATTTGACGTTGTTGTTGTTGTTGTTTTTTTGACGTTGTTGTTGTTGTTGTTGTTGTTTATTTGACGTTGTTGTTGTTGTTGTTGTTTATTTGACGTTGTTGTTGTTATTTATTTGGCGTTGTTGTTGTTGTTGTTTATTTGACATTGTTGTTGTTGTTGTTGTTTATTTGACGTCGTTGTTGTTGACGTTGTTGTTGTTGGTGTTGTTTATTTGACGTTGTTGTTGTTGTTGTTTATTTGACGTAGTTGTTGTTGTTGTTGACGTTGTTGTTGTTGTTATTGTTTGTTTATTTAACGATTTTGTTGTTGTTGTTGTTGTTTACTTGACGTTGTTGTTGTTGTTGTTTATTTGACGTTGTTGTTGTTGTTGACGTTGTTGTTGTTTTGTTTGACGTTGTTGTTGTTGTTATTGTTGTTGTTTATTTGACGTTGTTGTTGTTGTTGTTTATTTGATGTTGTTGTTGTTGTTTATTTGACGTTGGTGTTGTTGTTATTTATTTGACGTTGTTGATGTTATTTATTTGACGTTGTTGTTGTTATTGTTTATTTGACGTTGTTGTTGTTGTTGTTGTTGTTGTTTATTTGACGTTGTTATTGTTGTTTATTTGACGTTATTTTTGTTATTTGATGTTGTTGTTGTTGTTGTTGTATTTGTTGTTGTTGTTGTTGCTTATTTGACGTTGTTGTTATTGTTGTTGTTTATTTGACGTTGTTGTTGCTGTTGTTTATTTGACGTTGTTGTTGTTGTTGTTTATTTGACGTTGTTGTTGTTATTGTTTATTTGACGTTGTTGTTGTTGTTGACGTTGTTGTTGTTGTTGTTGTTTATTTGACATTGTTATTGTTGTTGTTGTTGTTTATTTGACGTTGTTGTTGTCGTTGTTGTTGTTTATTTGACGTTGTTGTTGTTGTAATTTATTTGACGTTGTTGTTGTTGTTCTTATTTATTTGACGTTGTTGTTGTTGTTGTTTATTTGACGTTGTTATTGTTGTTTATTTGACGTTGTTGTTGTTGTTGTTTATTTGACGTTGTTGTTGTTGTTTATTTGACATTGTTATTGTTGTTGTTGACGTTGTTGTTGTTATTTATTTGACATTGTTGTTGTTGGTGTTGTTGTTTATTTGACGTTGTTGTTGTTGTTGTTTATTTGACGTTGTTTTAGTTGTTGTTGTTTATTTGGCGTTGTTGTTGTTTATTTGACATTGTTGTTATTGACATTGTTGTTGTTGTTGTTGTTTATTTGACGTAGTTGTTGTTGTTGACGTTGTTGTTGTTGTTGTTGTTGTTTATTTGACGTTTTTGTTGTTGTTGATGTTGTTGTTGTTGTTGTTTTGACGTTGTTGTTGTTGTTGTTGTTTATTTGACGTTGTTGTTGTTGTTGTTGTTATTGTTGTTGTTTATTTGACGTTTTGTTGTTGTTGTTGTTTATTTGATGATGTTGTTGTTGTTGTTTATTTGACATTGTTGTTGTTTATTTGACGTTGTTGTTGTTGTTGTTGTTGTTTATTTGACGTTGTTGTTGTTGTTTATTGGACGTTGTTGTTGTTGTTGTATATTTGACGGTGTTGTTGTTGTTTATTTGACGTTGTTGTTGTTGTTGTTGTTTATTTGACGTTGTTGTTGTTGTTTATTTGACGTTGTTGTTGTTGTTGACATAGTTGTTGTTGTTGTTGTTGTTTATTTCACGTTGTTGATGTTGTTGATGTTGTTGTTTATTTGACGTTGTAGTTGTTGTTTATTTGACGTTGTTGTTGTTGTTGACATTATTGTTGTTGTTCTTTATTTGATGTTGTTGTTGTTGTTTATTTGACATTGTTGTTGTTGTTGACGTTGTTGTTGTTGTTTATTTGACATTGTTGTTGTTGTTGTTGACGTTGTTGGTTTTTTTTGTTTATTTGACGTTGTTGTTGTTGTTGTTTATTTGACGTTGTTTTAGTTGTTGTTGTTTATGTGACATTGTCGTTGTTGTTGTTTATTTGACGTTGTTGTTGTTGACATTGTTGTTGTTGTTGTTTATTTGACGTAGTTATTGTTGACGTTGTTGTTGTTGTTGTTTATTTGACGTTGTTGTTTTTATTGTTATTGTTGTTGTTGTTGTTTATTTGACGTTGTTGTTGTTATTTATTTGACGTTGTTGTTGTTGTTGTTTTTTTGACGTTGTTGTTGTTGTTGTTGTTTATTTGACGTTGTTGTTGTTGTTGTTGTTTATTTGACGTTGTTGTTGTTATTTATTTGACGTTGTTGTTGTTGTTGTTGTTTATTTGACATTGTTGTTGTTGTTGTTGTTTATTTGACGTTGTTGTTGTTGACGTTGTTGTTGTTGTTGTTTATTTGACGTTGTTGTTGTTGACGTTGTTGTTGTTGTTGTTTATTTGACGTTGTTGTTGTTGTTGTTTATTTGACGTAGTTGTTGTTGTTGTTTATTTGACGTTGTTGTTGTTTATTTGACGTAGTTGTTGTTGTTGACGTTGTTGTTGTTGTTGTTGTTATTGTTTGTTTATTTAACGATTTTGTTGTTGTTGTTGTTGTTTACTTGACGTTGTTGTTATTGTTGTTTATTTGACGTTGTTGTTGTTGTTGACGTTGTTGTTGTTGTTTTGTTTGACGTTGTTGTTGTTGTTATTGTTGTTGTTTATTTGACGTTGTTGTTGTTGTTTATTTGATGTTGTTGTTGTTGTTTATTTGACGTTGGTGTTGTTGTTGTTTATTTGACGTTGTTGATGTTATTTATTTGACGTTGTTGTTGTTATTATTAATTTGACGTTGTTGTTGTTGTTGTTGTTTATTTGACGTTGTTATTGTTGTTTATTTGACGTTATTTTTGTTATTTGATGTTGTTGTTGTTGTTGTTGTTGCTTATTTGACGTTGTTGTTATTGTTGTTGTTTATTTGACGTTGTTGTTGCTGTTTTTTATTTGACGTTGTTGTTGTTGTTGTTTATTTGACATTGTTGTTGTTATTGTTTATTTGACGTTGTTGTTGTTGTTGACGTTGTTGTTGTTGTTGTTGTTGTTTATTTGACGTTGTTATTGTTGTTGTTGTTGTTTATTTGACGTTGTTGTTGTCGTTGTTGTTGTTTATTTGACGTTGTTGTTGTTGTAATTTATTTGACGTTGTTGTTGTTCTTATTTATTTGACGTTGTTGTTGTTGTTTATTTGAAGTTGTTATTGTTGTTTATTTGACGTTGTTGTTGTTGTTGTTTATTTGACGTTGTTGTTGTTGTTTATTTGACATTGTTGTTGTTGTTGTTGACGTTGTTGTTGTTATTTATTTGACATTGTTGTTGTTGGTGTTGTTGTTTATTTGACGTTGTTGTTGTTGTTGTTTATTTGACGTTGTTTTAGTTGTTGTTGTTTATTTGGCGTTGTTGTTGTTTATTTGACATTGTTGTTATTGACATTGTTGTTGTTGTTGTTGTTGTTTATTTGACGTAGTTGTTGTTGTTGACGTTGTTGTTGTTGTTGTTTATTTGACGTTTTTGTTGTTGTTGATGTTGTTGTTGTTGTTTATTTGACGTTGTTGTTGTTGTTGTTGTTTATTTGACATTGTTGTTGTTGTTGACGTTGTTGTTGTTGTTTATTTGACATTGTTGTTGTTGTTGTTGACGTTGTTGGTTTTTTTGTTTATTTGACGTTGTTGTTGTTGTTGTTTATTTGAAGTTATTTTAGTTGTTGTTGTTTATGTGACATTGTCGTTGTTGTTGTTTATTTGACGTTGTTGTTGTTGTTGTTTATTTGATGTTGTTGTTGTTGTTTATTTGACGTTGGTGTTGTTGTTATTTATTTGACGTTGTTGATGTTATTTATTTGACGTTGTTGTTGTTATTGTTTATTTGACGTTGTTGTTGTTGTTGTTGTTGTTGTTTATTTGACGTTGTTATTGTTGTTTATTTGACGTTATTTTTGTTATTTGATGTTGTTGTTGTTGTTGTTGTATTTGTTGTTGTTGTTGCTTATTTGACGTTGTTGTTATTGTTGTTGTTTATTTGACGTTGTTGTTGCTGTTGTTTATTTGACGTTGTTGTTGTTGTTGTTTATTTGACGTTGTTGTTGTTATTGTTTATTTGACGTTGTTGTTGTTGTTGACGTTGTTGTTGTTGTTGTTGTTTATTTGACATTGTTATTGTTGTTGTTGTTGTTTATTTGACGTTGTTGTTGTCGTTGTTGTTGTTTATTTGACGTTGTTGTTATTGTAATTTATTTGACGTTGTTGTTGTTGTTCTTATTTATTTGACGTTGTTGTTGTTGTTGTTTATTTGACGTTGTTATTGTTGTTTATTTGACGTTGTTGTTGTTGTTGTTTATTTGACGTTGTTGTTGTTGTTTATTTGACATTGTTATTGTTGTTGTTGACGTTGTTGTTGTTATTTATTTGACATTGTTGTTGTTGGTGTTGTTGTTTATTTGACGTTGTTGTTGTTGTTGTTTATTTGACGTTGTTTTAGTTGTTGTTGTTTATTTGGCGTTGTTGTTGTTTATTTGACATTGTTGTTATTGACATTGTTGTTGTTGTTGTTGTTTATTTGACGTAGTTGTTGTTGTTGACGTTGTTGTTGTTGTTGTTGTTGTTTATTTGACGTTTTTGTTGTTGTTGATGTTGTTGTTGTTGTTGTTTTGACGTTGTTGTTGTTGTTGTTGTTTATTTGACGTTGTTATTGTTGTTGTTGTTATTGTTGTTGTTTATTTGACGTTTTGTTGTTGTTGTTGTTTATTTGATGATGTTGTTGTTGTTGTTTATTTGACATTGTTGTTGTTTATTTGACGTTGTTGTTGTTGTTGTTGTTGTTTATTTGACGTTGTTGTTGTTGTTTATTGGACGTTGTTGTTGTTGTTGTATATTTGACGGTGTTGTTGTTGTTTATTTGACGTTGTTGTTGTTGTTGTTGTTTATTTGACGTTGTTGTTGTTGTTTATTTGACGTTGTTGTTGTTGTTGACATAGTTGTTGTTGTTGTTGTTGTTTATTTCACGTTGTTGATGTTGTTGATGTTGTTGTTTATTTGACGTTGTAGTTGTTGTTTATTTGACGTTGTTGTTGTTGTTGACATTATTGTTGTTGTTCTTTATTTGATGTTGTTGTTGTTGTTTATTTGACATTGTTGTTGTTGTTGACGTTGTTGTTGTTGTTTATTTGACATTGTTGTTGTTGTTGTTGACGTTGTTGGTTTTTTTTGTTTATTTGACGTTGTTGTTGTTGTTGTTTATTTGACGTTGTTTTAGTTGTTGTTGTTTATGTGACATTGTCGTTGTTGTTGTTTATTTGACGTTGTTGTTGTTGACATTGTTGTTGTTGTTGTTTATTTGACGTAGTTATTGTTGACGTTGTTGTTGTTGTTGTTTATTTGACGTTGTTGTTTTTATTGTTATTGTTGTTGTTGTTGTTTATTTGACGTTGTTGTTGTTATTTATTTGACGTTGTTGTTGTTGTTGTTTTTTTGACGTTGTTGTTGTTGTTGTTGTTTATTTGACGTTGTTGTTGTTGTTGTTGTTTATTTGACGTTGTTGTTGTTATTTATTTGACGTTGTTGTTGTTGTTGTTGTTTATTTGACATTGTTGTTGTTGTTGTTGTTTATTTGACGTTGTTGTTGTTGACGTTGTTGTTGTTGTTGTTTATTTGACGTTGTTGTTGTTGTTGTTTATTTGACGTTGTTGTTGTTGTTGTTGTTTATTTGACGTAGTTGTTGTTGTTGTTTATTTGACGTTGTTGTTGTTGTTGTTTATTTGACGTAGTTGTTGTTGTTGACGTTGTTGTTGTTGTTGTTATTGTTTGTTTATTTAACGATTTTGTTGTTGTTGTTGTTGTTTACTTGACGTTGTTGTTATTGTTGTTTATTTGACGTTGTTGTTGTTGTTGACGTTGTTGTTGTTGTTTTGTTTGACGTTGTTGTTGTTGTTATTGTTGTTGTTTATTTGACGTTGTTGTTGTTGTTTATTTGATGTTGTTGTTGTTGTTTATTTGACGTTGGTGTTGTTGTTGTTTATTTGACGTTGTTGATGTTATTTATTTGACGTTGTTGTTGTTATTATTAATTTGACGTTGTTGTTGTTGTTGTTTATTTGACGTTGTTATTGTTGTTTATTTGACGTTATTTTTGTTATTTGATGTTGTTGTTGTTGTTGTTGTTGCTTATTTGACGTTGTTGTTATTGTTGTTGTTTATTTGACGTTGTTGTTGCTGTTTTTTATTTGACGTTGTTGTTGTTGTTGTTTATTTGACATTGTTGTTGTTATTGTTTATTTGACGTTGTTGTTGTTGTTGACGTTGTTGTTGTTGTTGTTGTTGTTTATTTGACGTTGTTATTGTTGTTGTTGTTGTTTATTTGACGTTGTTGTTGTCGTTGTTGTTGTTTATTTGACGTTGTTGTTGTTGTAATTTGTTTGACGTTGTTGTTGTTCTTATTTATTTGACGTTGTTGTTGTTGTTTATTTGAAGTTGTTATTGTTGTTTATTTGACGTTGTTGTTGTTGTTGTTTATTTGACGTTGTTGTTGTTGTTTATTTGACATTGTTGTTGTTGTTGTTGACGTTGTTGTTGTTATTTATTTGACATTGTTGTTGTTGGTGTTGTTGTTTATTTGACGTTGTTGTTGTTGTTGTTTATTTGACGTTGTTTTAGTTGTTGTTGTTTATTTGGCGTTGTTGTTGTTTATTTGACATTGTTGTTATTGACATTGTTGTTGTTGTTGTTGTTTATTTGACGTAGTTGTTGTTGTTGACGTTGTTGTTGTTGTTGTTTATTTGACGTTTTTGTTGTTGTTGATGTTGTTGTTGTTGTTTATTTGACGTTGTTGTTGTTGTTGTTGTTTATTTGACATTGTTGTTGTTGTTGACGTTGTTGTTGTTGTTTATTTGACATTGTTGTTGTTGTTGTTGACGTTGTTGGTTTTTTTGTTTATTTGACGTTGTTGTTGTTGTTGTTTATTTGAAGTTATTTTAGTTGTTGTTGTTTATGTGACATTGTCGTTGTTGTTGTTTATTTGACGTTGTTGTTGTTGACATTGTTGTTGTTGTTGTTTATTTGACGTAGTTATTGTTGACGTTGTTGTTGTTGTTGTTTATTTGACGTTGTTGTTTTTATTGTTATTGTTGTTGTTGTTGTTTATTTGACGTTGTTGTTGTTATTTATTTGACGTTGTTGTTGTTGTTGTTTTTTTGACGTTGTTGTTGTTGTTGTTTATTTGACGTTGTTGTTGTTGTTGTTTATTTGACGTTGTTGTTGTTATTTATTTGACGTTGTTGTTGTTGTTGTTGTTTATTTGACATTGTTGTTGTTGTTGTTGTTTATTTGACGTTGTTGTTGTTGACGTTGTTGTTGTTGTTTATTTGACGTTGTTGTTGTTGTTGTTTATTTGACGTAGTTGTTGTTGTTGACGTTGTTGTTGTTGTTGTTGTTATTGTTTGTTTATTTAACGATTTTGTTGTTGTTGTTGTTTACTTGACGTTGTTGTTGTTGTTGTTTATTTGACGTTGTTGTTGTTGTTGACGTTGTTGTTGTTGTTTTGTTTGACGTTGTTGTTGTTGTTATTGTTGTTGTTTATTTGACGTTGTTGTTGTTGTTTATTTGATGTTGTTGTTGTTGTTTATTTGACGTTGGTGTTGTTGTTGTTTATTTGACGTTGTTGATGTTATTTATTTGACGTTGTTGTTGTTATTATTAATTTGACGTTGTTGTTGTTGTTGTTGTTTATTTGACGTTGTTATTGTTGTTTATTTGACGTTATTTTTGTTATTTGATGTTGTTGTTGTTGTTGTTGTTGTTGCTTATTTGACGTTGTTGTTATTGTTGTTGTTTATTTGACGTTGTTGTTGCTGTTTTTTATTTGACGTTGTTGTTGTTGTTGTTTATTTGACATTGTTGTTGTTATTGTTTATTTGACGTTGTTGTTGTTGTTGACGTTGTTGTTGTTGTTGACGTTGTTGTTGTTGTTGTTGTTTATTTGACGTTGTTATTGTTGTTGTTGTTGTTTATTTGACGTTGTTGTTGTCGTTGTTGTTGTTTATTTGACGTTGTTGTTGTTGTAATTTATTTGACGTTGTTGTTGTTCTTATTTATTTGACGTTGTTGTTGTTGTTTATTTGAAGTTGTTATTGTTGTTTATTTGACGTTGTTGTTGTTGTTGTTTATTTGACGTTGTTGTTGTTGTTTATTTGACATTGTTGTTGTTGTTGTTGACGTTGTTGTTGTTATTTATTTGACATTGTTGTTGTTGGTGTTGTTGTTTATTTGACGTTGTTGTTGTTGTTGTTTATTTGACGTTGTTTTAGTTGTTGTTGTTTATTTGGCGTTGTTGTTGTTTATTTGACATTGTTGTTATTGACATTGTTGTTGTTGTTGTTGTTTATTTGACGTAGTTGTTGTTGTTGACGTTGTTGTTGTTGTTGTTGTTTATTTGACGTTTTTGTTGTTGTTGATGTTGTTGTTGTTGTTTATTTGACGTTGTTGTTGTTGTTGTTG
>OX451737.1:366044689-366047189 GCA_948472305.1 Vicia faba | reverse complement strand
GTTGTTGTTGTTGTTGTTGTTGTTTATTTGACATTGTTGTTGTTGTTGTTGTTTATTTGACGTTGTTGTTGTTAACGTTGTTGTTGTTGTTGTTTATTTGACGTTGTTGTTGTTGTTGTTTATTTGACGTAGTTGTTGTTGTTGACGTTGTTGTTGTTGTTGTTATTGTTTGTTTATTTAACGATTTTGTTGTTGTTGTTGTTGTTTACTTGACGTTGTTGTTGTTGTTGTTTATTTGACGTTGTTGTTGTTGTTGACGTTGTTGTTGTTGTTTTGTTTGACGTTGTTGTTGTTGTTATTGTTGTTGTTTATTTGACGTTGTTGTTGTTGTTTATTCGATGTTGTTGTTGTTGTTTATTTGACGTTGGTGTTGTTGTTGTTTATTTGACGTTGTTGATGTTATTTTTTTGAAGTTGTTGTTGTTATTATTTATTTGACGTTGTTGTTGTTGTTGTTGTTTATTTGACGTTGTTATTGTTGTTTATTTGACGTTATTTTTGTTATTTGATGTTGTTGTTGTTGTTGTTGTTGTTGTATTTGTTGTTGTTGTTGTTGTTGCTTATTTGACGTTGTTGTTATTGTTGTTTTTTATTTGACGTTGTTGTTGCTGTTGTTTATTTGACGTTGTTGTTGTTGTTGTTTATTTGACGTTGTTGTTGTTATTGTTTATTTGACGTTGTTGTTGTTGTTGACGTTGTTGTTGTTGTTGTTGTTGTTGTTTATTTGACGTTGTTATTGTTGTTGTTGTTGTTGTTTATTTGACGTTGTTGTTGTCGTTGTTGTTGTTTATTTGACGTTGTTGTTGTTGTAATTTATTTGACGTTGTTGTTGTTGTTCTTATTTATTTGACGTTATTGTTGTTGTTTATTTGACGTTGTTATTGTTGTTTATTTGACGTTGTTGTTGTTATTGTTTATTTGACGTTGTTGTTGTTGTTTATTTGACGTTGTTATTGTTGTTTATTTGACGTTATTTTTGTTATTTGATGTTGTTGTTGTTGTTGTTGTATTTGTTGTTGTTGTTGTTGCTTATTTGACGTTGTTGTTATTGTTGTTGTTTATTTAACGTTGTTGTTGCTGTTGTTTATTTGACGTTGTTGTTGTTGTTGTTGTTTATTTGATGTTGTTGTTGTTATTGTTTATTTGACGTTGTTGTTGTTGTTGACGTTGTTGTTGTTGTTGTTGTTTATTTGACGTTGTTATTGTTGTTGTTGTTGTTGACGTTGTTGTTGTTATTTATTTGACATTGTTGTTGTTGGTGTTGTTGTTTATTTGACGTTGTTGTTGTTGTTGTTTATTTGACGTTGTTTTAGTTGTTGTTTATTTGGCGTTGTTGTTGTTTATTTGACATTGTTGTTATTGACATTGTTGTTGTTGTTGTTGTTTATTTGACGTAGTTGTTGTTGTTGACGTTGTTGTTGTTGTTGTTGTTTATTTGACGTTTTTGTTGTTGTTGATGTTGTTGTTGTTGTTTATTTGACGTTGTTGTTGTTGTTGTTTATTTGACGTTGTTGTTGTTGTTGTTGTTGTTGTTTATTTGACGTTTTGTTGTTGTTGTTGTTTATTTGATGATGTTGTTGTTGTTGTTTATTTGACGTTGTTGTTGTTGTTGTTGTTTATTTGACGTTGTTGTTGTTGTTGTTGTTGTTTATTTGACGTTGTTGTTGTTGTTTATTGGACGTTGTTGTTGTTGTTGTATATTTGACGGTGTTGTTGTTGTTTATTTGACGTTGTTGTTGTTGTTGTTGTTGTTTATTTGACGTTGTTGTTGTTGTTGTTGACGTTGTTGTTGTTGTTGTTGTTTATTTGACGTTGTTGTTGTTGACATAGTTGTTGTTGTTGTTGTTGTTTATTTCACGTTGTTGATGTTGTTGATGTTGTTGTTTATTTGACGTTGTAGTTGTTGTTTATTTGACGTTGTTGTTGTTGTTGACATTGTTGTTGTTGTTCTTTATTTGATGTTGTTGTTGTTGTTGTTTATTTGACATTGTTGTTGTTGTTGACGTTGTTGTTGTTGTTGTTTATTTGACATTGTTGTTGTTGTTGTTGACGTTGTTGGTTTTTTTGTTTATTTGACGTTGTTGTTGTTGTTTATTTGACGTTGTTTTAGTTGTTGTTGTTTATGTGACATTGTCGTTGTTGTTGTTTATTTGACGTTGTTGTTGTTGACATTGTTGTTGTTGTTGTTTATTTGACGTAGTTATTGTTGACGTTGTTGTTGTTGTTGTTGTTGTTTATTTGACGTTTTTGTTGTTGTTGATGTTGTTGTTGTTGTTTATTTGACGTTGTTGTTATTGTTGTTTATTTGACGTTGTTGTTGTTGTTGTTGTTTATATGACGCTGTTGTTGTTGTTATTGTTGTTGTTTATTTAACGTTGTTGTTGTTGTTGTTTATTTGATGTTGTTGTTGTTGTTGTTGTTTATTTGACATTGTTGTTGTTGTTGACGTTGTTGTTGTTGTTTATTTGACATTGTTGTTGTTGTTGTTGACGTTGTTGGTG
>OX451737.1:366037189-366039689 GCA_948472305.1 Vicia faba | reverse complement strand
ATTTGATGTTGTTGTTGTTGTTGTTGTATTTGTTGTTGTTGTTGTTGCTTATTTGACGTTGTTGTTATTGTTGTTGTTTATTTAACGTTGTTGTTGCTGTTGTTTATTTGACGTTGTTGTTGTTGTTGTTGTTTATTTGATGTTGTTGTTGTTATTGTTTATTTGACGTTGTTGTTGTTGTTGACGTTGTTGTTGTTGTTGTTGTTTATTTGACGTTGTTATTGTTGTTGTTGTTGTTGACGTTGTTGTTGTTATTTATTTGACATTGTTGTTGTTGGTGTTGTTGTTTATTTGACGTTGTTGTTGTTGTTGTTTATTTGACGTTGTTTTAGTTGTTGTTTATTTGGCGTTGTTGTTGTTTATTTGACATTGTTGTTATTGACATTGTTGTTGTTGTTGTTGTTTATTTGACGTAGTTGTTGTTGTTGACGTTGTTGTTGTTGTTGTTGTTTATTTGACGTTTTTGTTGTTGTTGATGTTGTTGTTGTTGTTTATTTGACGTTGTTGTTGTTGTTGTTTATTTGACGTTGTTGTTGTTGTTGTTGTTGTTGTTTATTTGACGTTTTGTTGTTGTTGTTGTTTATTTGATGATGTTGTTGTTGTTGTTTATTTGACGTTGTTGTTGTTGTTGTTGTTTATTTGACGTTGTTGTTGTTGTTGTTGTTGTTTATTTGACGTTGTTGTTGTTGTTTATTGGACGTTGTTGTTGTTGTTGTATATTTGACGGTGTTGTTGTTGTTTATTTGACGTTGTTGTTGTTGTTGTTGTTGTTTATTTGACGTTGTTGTTGTTGTTGTTGACGTTGTTGTTGTTGTTGTTGTTTATTTGACGTTGTTGTTGTTGACATAGTTGTTGTTGTTGTTGTTGTTTATTTCACGTTGTTGATGTTGTTGATGTTGTTGTTTATTTGACGTTGTAGTTGTTGTTTATTTGACGTTGTTGTTGTTGTTGACATTGTTGTTGTTGTTCTTTATTTGATGTTGTTGTTGTTGTTGTTTATTTGACATTGTTGTTGTTGTTGACGTTGTTGTTGTTGTTGTTTATTTGACATTGTTGTTGTTGTTGTTGACGTTGTTGGTTTTTTTGTTTATTTGACGTTGTTGTTGTTGTTTATTTGACGTTGTTTTAGTTGTTGTTGTTTATGTGACATTGTCGTTGTTGTTGTTTATTTGACGTTGTTGTTGTTGACATTGTTGTTGTTGTTGTTTATTTGACGTAGTTATTGTTGACGTTGTTGTTGTTGTTGTTGTTGTTTATTTGACGTTTTTGTTGTTGTTGATGTTGTTGTTGTTGTTTATTTGACGTTGTTGTTATTGTTGTTTATTTGACGTTGTTGTTGTTGTTGTTGTTTATATGACGCTGTTGTTGTTGTTATTGTTGTTGTTTATTTAACGTTGTTGTTGTTGTTGTTTATTTGATGTTGTTGTTGTTGTTGTTGTTTATTTGACATTGTTGTTGTTGTTGACGTTGTTGTTGTTGTTTATTTGACATTGTTGTTGTTGTTGTTGACGTTGTTGGTGTTGTTGTTTATTTGACGTTGTTGTTGTTGTTGTTTATTTGACGTTGTTTTAGTTGTTGTTGTTTATTTGACGTTGTTGTTTATTTGACGTTGTTGTTGTTTATTTGACGTTGTTGTTGTTGACATTGTTGTTGTTGTTGTTTATTTGACGTTTTTGTTGTTGTTGATGTTGTTGTTGTTGTTTATTTGACGTTGTTGTTGTTTATTTGACGTTGTTGTTGTTGTTCATTTGACGTTGTTGTTGTTGTTGTTTATTTGACGTTGTTGTTGTTGTTGTTTATTTGACGTTGTTGTTGTTGTTCATTTGACGTTGTTGTTGTTGTTGTTGTTTATTTGACGTTGTTGTTGTTATTGATGTTGTTTATTTGACGTTGTTGTTGTTGTTGTTTATTTAATGGTGTTGTTGTTGTTGTTTATTTGACATTGTTGTTGTTGTTGACGTTGTTGTTGTTGTTGTTGTTTATTTGACATTGATGTTGTTGTTGTTGTTGTTGACGTTGTTGGTGTTGTTGTTTATTTGACGTTGTTGTTGTTGTTTATTTGACGTTGTTTTAGATGTTGTTGTTTATTTGACATTGTTGTTGTTGTTTATTTAACGTTGTTTTAGATGTTGTTGTTTATTTGACAGTGTTGTTGTTTATTTGACATTGTTGTTGTTGTTGACGTTGTTGTTGTTTATTTGACATTGTTGTTGTTGTTTGTTGTTGTTGACGTTGTTGGTGTTGTTGTTTATTTGACGTTGTTGTTGTTGTTGTTTATTTGACGTTGTTTTAGTTGTTGTTGTTTATTTGACGTTGTTGTTGTTGTTTATTTGATGTTTTTGTTTTTGTTGTTTATTTGATGTTGTTGTTGTTGTTTATTTGGCGTTGGTGTTGTTGTTGTTTATTTGACGTTGTTGTTGTTATTTATTTGACGTTGTTGTTGTTATTGTTTAATTGACGTTGTTGTTGTTGTTGTTGTTGTTGTTTATTTGACGTTGTT
>OX451737.1:366032189-366034689 GCA_948472305.1 Vicia faba | reverse complement strand
ATGTTGTTGATGTTGTTGTTTATTTGACGTTGTAGTTGTTGTTTATTTGACGTTGTTGTTGTTGTTGACATTGTTGTTGTTGTTCTTTATTTGATGTTGTTGTTGTTGTTTATTTGACATTGTTATTGTTGTTGACGTTGTTGTTGTTGTTTATTTGACATTGTTGTTGTTGTTGTTGACGTTGTTGGTTTTTTTGTTTATTTGACGTTGTTGTTGTTGTTGTTTATTTGACGTTGTTTTAGTTGTTGTTGTTTATGTGACATTGTCGTTGTTGTTGTTTATTTGACGTTGTTGTTGTTGACATTGTTGTTGTTGTTGTTTATTTGACGTAGTTATTGTTGACGTTGTTGTTGTTGTTGTTTATTTGACGTTGTTGTTGTTATTGTTATTGTTGTTATTGTTGTTTATTTGACGTTGTTGTTGTTATTTATTTGACGTTGTTGTTGTTGTTGTTGTTTTTTTGACGTTGTTGTTGTTGTTGTTGTTTATTTGACGTTGTTGTTGTTGTTGTTTATTTGACGTTGTTGTTGTTATTTATTTGACGTTGTTGTTGTTGTTGTTGTTGTTTATTTGACATTGTTGTTGTTGTTGTTGTTTATTTGACGTTGTTGTTGTTAACGTTGTTGTTGTTGTTGTTTATTTGACGTTGTTGTTGTTGTTGTTTATTTGACGTAGTTGTTGTTGTTGACGTTGTTGTTGTTGCTGTTATTGTTTGTTTATTTAACGATTTTGTTGTTGTTGTTGTTGTTTACTTGACGTTGTTGTTGTTGTTGTTTATTTGACGTTGTTGTTGTTGTTGACGTTGTTGTTGTTGTTTTGTTTGACGTTGTTGTTGTTGTTATTGTTGTTGTTTATTTGACGTTGTTGTTGTTGTTTATTCGATGTTGTTGTTGTTGTTTATTTGACGTTGGTGTTGTTGTTGTTTATTTGACGTTGTTGATGTTATTTTTTTGAAGTTGTTGTTGTTATTATTTATTTGACGTTGTTGTTGTTGTTGTTGTTTATTTGACGTTGTTATTGTTGTTTATTTGACGTTATTTTTGTTATTTGATGTTGTTGTTGTTGTTGTTGTTGTTGTATTTGTTGTTGTTGTTGTTGTTGCTTATTTGACGTTGTTGTTATTGTTGTTTTTTATTTGACGTTGTTGTTGCTGTTGTTTATTTGACGTTGTTGTTGTTGTTGTTTATTTGACGTTGTTGTTGTTATTGTTTATTTGACGTTGTTGTTGTTGTTGACGTTGTTGTTGTTGTTGTTGTTGTTGTTTATTTGACGTTGTTATTGTTGTTGTTGTTGTTGTTTATTTGACGTTGTTGTTGTCGTTGTTGTTGTTTATTTGACGTTGTTGTTGTTGTAATTTATTTGACGTTGTTGTTGTTGTTCTTATTTATTTGACGTTATTGTTGTTGTTTATTTGACGTTGTTATTGTTGTTTATTTGACGTTGTTGTTGTTATTGTTTATTTGACGTTGTTGTTGTTGTTTATTTGACGTTGTTATTGTTGTTTATTTGACGTTATTTTTGTTATTTGATGTTGTTGTTGTTGTTGTTGTATTTGTTGTTGTTGTTGTTGCTTATTTGACGTTGTTGTTATTGTTGTTGTTTATTTAACGTTGTTGTTGCTGTTGTTTATTTGACGTTGTTGTTGTTGTTGTTGTTTATTTGATGTTGTTGTTGTTATTGTTTATTTGACGTTGTTGTTGTTGTTGACGTTGTTGTTGTTGTTGTTGTTTATTTGACGTTGTTATTGTTGTTGTTGTTGTTGACGTTGTTGTTGTTATTTATTTGACATTGTTGTTGTTGGTGTTGTTGTTTATTTGACGTTGTTGTTGTTGTTGTTTATTTGACGTTGTTTTAGTTGTTGTTTATTTGGCGTTGTTGTTGTTTATTTGACATTGTTGTTATTGACATTGTTGTTGTTGTTGTTGTTTATTTGACGTAGTTGTTGTTGTTGACGTTGTTGTTGTTGTTGTTGTTTATTTGACGTTTTTGTTGTTGTTGATGTTGTTGTTGTTGTTTATTTGACGTTGTTGTTGTTGTTGTTTATTTGACGTTGTTGTTGTTGTTGTTGTTGTTGTTTATTTGACGTTTTGTTGTTGTTGTTGTTTATTTGATGATGTTGTTGTTGTTGTTTATTTGACGTTGTTGTTGTTGTTGTTGTTGTTTATTTGACGTTGTTGTTGTTGTTGTTGTTGTTTATTTGACGTTGTTGTTGTTGTTTATTGGACGTTGTTGTTGTTGTTGTATATTTGACGGTGTTGTTGTTGTTTATTTGACGTTGTTGTTGTTGTTGTTGTTGTTTATTTGACGTTGTTGTTGTTGTTGTTGACGTTGTTGTTGTTGTTGTTGTTTATTTGACGTTGTTGTTGTTGACATAGTTGTTGTTGTTGTTGTTGTTTATTTCACGTTGTTGATGTTGTTGATGTTGTTGTTTATTTGACGTTGTAGTTGTTGTTTATTTGACGTTGTTGTTGTTGTTGACATTGTTGTTGTTGTTCTTTAT
>OX451737.1:365959689-366027189 GCA_948472305.1 Vicia faba | reverse complement strand
TGTTGTTTATTTGACGTTGTTGTTGTTGTTGTTGTTTATTTGACGTTGTTTTAGTTGTTGTTGTTTATTTGACGTTGTTGTTGTTGTTTATTTGACGTTTTTGTTTTTGTTGTTTATTTGATGTTGTTGTTGTTGTTTATTTGACGTTGGTGTTGTTGTTGTTTATTTGACGTGGTTGTTGTTATTTATTTGACGTTGTTGTTGTTATTGTTTAATTGACGTTGTTGTTGTTGTTGTTGTTGTTGTTTATTTGACGTTGTTATTGTTGTTTATTTGATGTTGTTTTTGTTATTTGATGTTGTTGTTGTTGTTGTTGTTGTTGTATTTGTTGTTGTTGTTGTTGCTTATTTGACGTTGTTGTTATTGTTGTTGTTTATTTGACGTTGTTGTTGCTGTTGTTTATTTGACGTTGTTGTTGTTGTTTATTTGATGTTGTTGTTGTCGTTGTTGTTGTTTATTTGACGTTGTTGTTGTTGTTATTGTTGTTGTTGTTGTTTATTTGACGTTGTTGTTGTTGTTGTTCTTATTTATTTGACGTTGTTGTTGTTCTTGTTGTTTATTTGACGTTGTTGTTGTTATTGTTTATTTGACGTTGTTGTTGTTGTTGTTTATTTGACGTTGTTGTTGTTGTTTATTTGACATTGTTGTTGTTGTTGTTGACGTTGTTGTTGTTGTTTATTTGACATTATTGTTGTTGGTGTTGTTGTTTATTTGACGTTGTTGTTGTTGTTGTTTATTTGACGTTGTTTTAGTTGTTGTTGTTTATTTGGCGTTGTTGTTGTTTATTTGACATTGTTGTTGTTGACATTGTTGTTGTTGTTGTTTATTTGACGTAGTTGTTGTTGTTGACGTTGTTGTTGTTGTTGTTGTTGTTGTTGTTGTTGTTGTTTATTTGACGTTTTTGTTGTTGTTGATGTTGTTGTTGTTGTTTATTTGACGTTGTTGCTGTTGTTTATTTGACGTTGTTGTTGTTGTTGTTTATTTGACGTTGTTGTTGTTGTTTATTTGATGATGTTGTTGTTGTTGTTTATTTGACATTGTTGTTGTTTATTTGACGTTGTTGTTGTTGTTGTTTATTTGACGTTGTTGTTGTTGTTGTTTATTGGACGTTGTTGTTGTTGTTGTATATTTGACGGTGTTGTTGTTGTTTATTTGACGTTGTTGTTGTTGTTTATTTGACGTTGTTGTTGTTGTTGACGTTGTTGTTGTTGTTGTTGTTTATTTGACGTTGTTGTTGTTGTAGACATATTTGTTGTTGTTGTTGTTTATTTCACGTTGTTGATGTTGTTGATGTTGTTGTTTATTTGACGTTGTTGTTGTTGTTGTTGACATTGTTGTTGTTGTTTATTTGATGTTATTGTTGTTGTTTATTTGACATTGTTGTTGTTGTTGACGTTGTTGTTGTTGTTGTTGTTTATTTGACATTGTTGTTGTTGTTGTTGTTGACGTTGTTGGTTTTTTTGTTTATTTGACGTTGTTATTGTTGTTGTTTATTTGACGTTGTTTTAGTTGTTGTTGTTTATGTGACGTTGTTGTTGTTGTTGTTTATTTGACGTTGTTGTTGTTGACATTGTTGTTGTTGTTGTTGTTTATTTGACGTAGTCATTGGTGTTGTTGTTGTTGTTGTTTATTTAACGTTTTTGTTGTTGTTGATGTTGTTGTTGTTGTTTATTTGACGTTGTTGTTATTGTTGTTTATTTGACGTTGTTGTTGTTGTTGTTTATATGACGTTGTTGTTGTTGTTATTGTTGTTGTTTATTTGACGTTGTTGTTGTTGTTTATTTGATGTTGTTGTTGTTGTTGTTTATTTGACATTGTTGTTGTTGTTGACGTTGTTGTTTTTGTTTATTTGACATTGTTGTTGTTGTTGTTGACGTTGTTGGTGTTGTTGTTTATTTGACGTTGTTGTTGTTGTTGTTTATTTGACGTTGTTTTAGTTGTTTTTGTTTATTTGACGTTGTTGTTGTTGTTGTTTATTTGACGTTGTTGTTGTTTATTTGACGTTGTTGTTGTTGACATTGTTGTTGTTGTTTATTTGACGTTGTTTTTGTTGTTGTTGTTTATTTGACATTGTTGTTGTTGACATTGTTGTTGTTGTTGTTTATTTGACGTAGTTTTTGTTGTTGACATTGTTGTTGTTGTTGTTGTTTATTTGACGTAGTTTTTGTTGTTGACATTGTTGTTGTTGTTGTTGTTGTTTATTTGACGTTTTTGTTGTTGTTGATGTTGTTGTTGTTGTTGTTTATTTGACGTTGTTGTTGTTGTTGTTTATTTGACGTTGTTGTTGTTGTTGTTGCTCATTTGACGTTGTTGTTGTTGTTGTTTATTTGACGTTGTTGTTGTTTATTTGACGTTGTTGTTGTTGTTTATTTGACGTTGTTGTTGTTGTTGTTTATTTGACATTGTTGTTGTTGTTGTTGACGTTGTTGTTGTTGTTTATTTGACATTGGTGTTGTTGTTGTTGGTGTTGTTGTTTATTTGACATTGGTGTTGTTGTTGTTATTGATGTTGTTTACTTGACGTTGTTGTTGTTGTTGTTTATTTAATGTTGTTGTTGTTGTTGTTAATTTGACATTGTTGTTGTTGTTGACGTTGTTGTTGTTTATTTGACATTGTTGTTGTTGTTGACGTTGTTGGTGCTGTTGTTTATTTGACGTTGTTGTTGTTGTTGTTGTTGTTGTTGTTTATTTGACGTTGTTTTAGATGTTGTTGTTTATTTGACATTGTTGTTGTTGTTGTTGTTGTTTATTTAACGTTGTTTTAGATGTTGTTGTTTATTTGACAGTGTTGTTGTTTATTTGACATTGTTGTTGTTGTTTATATGACGTTGTTGTTGTTGTTGTTTATTTGACATAGTTGTTGTTGTTGTTGACGTTGTTGTTGTTGTTGTTTATTTGACGTTGTTTTAGTTGTTGTTGTTTATTTGGCGTTGTTGTTATTTATTTGACATATTGTTGTTGTTGTTGTTTATTTGACGTAGTTGTTGTTGTTGACGTTGTTGTTGTTGTTGTTGTTGTTTATTTGACGTTTTTGTTGTTGTTGATGTTGTTGTTGTTGTTGTTTATTTGACGTTGTTGTTGTTATTTATTTGACGTTGTTGTTGTTGTTATTGTTGTTGTTTATTTGACGTTGTTGTTGTTGTTTATTTGATGTTGTTGTTGTTTATTTGACATTGTTGTTGTTTATTTAACATTGTTGTTGTTGTTGTTTATTTGACGTTGTTGTTGTTGTTTATTGGACGTTGTTGTTGTTGTTGTATATTTGACGGTGTTGTTGTTGTTGTTATTTATTTGACGTTGTTTTTGTTTTTGTTGTTGTTTATTTGACGTTGTTGTTGTTGTTGTTGTTTATTTGACGTTGTTTTAGTTGTTGTTGTTTTTTTGGCGTTGTTGTTGTTTATTTGACATTGTTGTTGTTGCCATTGTTGTTGTTGTTGTTGTTTATTTGACGTAGTTGTTGTTGTTGACGTTGTTGTTGTTGTTGTTGTTGTTGTTTATTTGACGTTTTTGTTGTTGTTGATGTTGTTGTTGTTGTTGTTTATTTGACGTTGTTGTTGTGGTTGTTTATTTGACGTTGTTGTTGTTGTAGTTGTTTATTTGACGTTGTTGTTGTCGTTTATTGGACGTTGTTGTTGTTGTTGTTGTTGTATATTTGACGGTGTTGTTCTTGTTTATTTGACGTTGTTGTTGTTGTTGTTGTTTATTTGACGTTGTTATTGTTGTTGACATTGTTGTTGTTGTTGTTTATTTGACGTTGTTGTTGTTGTTGTTGACGTTGTTGTTGTTGTTGTTGTTGTTTATTTGACGTTTTTGTTGTTGTTGATGTTGTTGTTGTTGTTGTTTATTTGACGTTGTTGTTATTGTTGTTTATTTGACGTTGTTGTTGTTGTTTATATGACATTGTTGTTGTTGTTATTGTTGTTGTTTATTTGACGTTGTTGTTGTTGTTGTTGTTGTTTATTTGACGTTGTTGTTGTTGTTGTTGTTGACGTTGTTGTTGTTGTTGTTGTTGTTGTTTATTTGACGTTGTTTTAGTTGTTGTTGTTTATTTGGCGTTGTTGTTGTTTATTTGACATTGTTGTTGTTGTTTATTTGACGTAGTTGTTGTTGTTGACGTTGTTGTTGTTGTTGTTGTTTATTTGACGTTTTTGTTGTTGTTGATGTTGTTTATTTGACGTTGTTGTTGTTGTTTATTGGACGTTGTTGTTGTTGTTGTTGTATATTTGACGGTGTTGTTGTTGTTTATTTGACGTTGTTGTTGTTGTTGTTGTTGTTTATCTGACGTTGTTGTTGTTGTTGTTGTTGACGATGTTGTTGTTGTTGTTTATTTGACGTTGTTGTTGTTGTTGACATAGTTGTTGTTGTTGTTGTTTATTTCACGTTGTTGATGTTGTTGATGTTGTTGTTTATTTGACGTTGTAGTTGTTGTTTATTTGACGTTGTTGTTGTTGTTGACATTGTTGTTGTTGTTGTTGTTTATTTGATGTTGTTGTTGTTGTTGTTTATTCTACATTGTTGTTGTTGTTGACGTTGTTGTTGTTGTTGTTGTTTATTTCACATTGTTGTTGTTGTTGTTGACGTTGTTGGTTTTTTTGTTTATTTGACGTTGTTGTTGTTGTTGTTTATTTGACGTTGTTTTAGTTGTTGTTGTTTATGTGACGTTGTTGTTGTTGTTGTTTATTTGACGCTGTTGTTGTTGACATTGTTGTTGTTGTTGTTGTTGTTGTTTATTTGACGTAGTTATTGTTGACGTTGTTGTTATTGTTGTTTATTTGACGTTTTTGTTGTTGTGTATGTTGTTGTTGTTGTTTATTTGACGTTGTTGTTATTGTTGTTTATTTGACGTTGTTGTTGTTGTTGTTGTTGTTGTTTATATGACGTTGTTGTTGTTGTTATTGTTGTTGTTTATTTGACGTTGTTGTTGTTGTTGTTTATTTGACGTTGTTGTTGTTGTTGTTTATTTGACGTTGTTTTAGTTGTTGTTGTTTATTTGACGTTGTTGTTGTTGTTTATTTGACGTTGTTGTTGTTTATTTGACGTTGTTGTTGTTGTTGTTGTTTATTTGACATTGTTGTTGTTGTTGTTGACGTTGTTGTTGTTGTTTATTTGACATTGGTGTTGTTGTTGTTGGTGTTGTTGTTTATTTGACATTGGTGTTGTTGTTGTTATTGATGTTGTTTACTTGACGTTGTTGTTGTTGTTGTTTATTTAATGTTGTTGTTGTTGTTGTTTATTTGACATTGTTGTTGTTGTTGACGTTGTTGTTGTTTATTTGACATTGTTGTTGTTGTTGACGTTGTTGGTGCTGTTGTTTATTTGACGTTGTTGTTGTTGTTGTTGTTGTTGTTTATTTGACGTTGTTTTAGATGTTGTTGTTTATTTGACATTGTTGTTGTTGTTGTTGTTGTTTATTTAACGTTGTTTTAGATGTTGTTGTTTATTTGACAGTGTTGTTGTTTATTTGACATTGTTGTTGTTGTTTATATGACGTTGTTGTTGTTGTTGTTTATTTGACATAGTTGTTGTTGTTGTTGACGTTGTTGTTGTTGTTGTTTATT
This sequence comes from Vicia faba, assembly GCA_948472305.1. Classification (NCBI taxonomy): domain Eukaryota; kingdom Viridiplantae; phylum Streptophyta; class Magnoliopsida; order Fabales; family Fabaceae; genus Vicia; species Vicia faba. The sequence continues at coordinate 366,021,632 of OX451737.1, read as the reverse complement.
TGACGTTGTTTTAGTTGTTGTTGTTTATTTGGCGTTGTTGTTATTTATTTGACATATTGTTGTTGTTGTTGTTTATTTGACGTAGTTGTTGTTGTTGACGTTGTTGTTGTTGTTGTTGTTTATTTGACGTTTTTGTTGTTGTTGATGTTGTTGTTGTTGTTGTTCATTTGACGTTGTTGTTGTTATTCTTTTGACGTTGTTGTTGTTGTTATTGTTGTTGTTTATTTGACGTTGTTGTTGTTGTTGTTTATTTGACATTGTTGTTGTTTATTTAACATTGTTGTTGTTGTTGTTTATTTGACGTTGTTGTTGTTGTTTATTGGACGTTGTTGTTGTTGTTGTATATTTGACGGTGTTGTTGTTGTTGTTATTTATTTGACGTTGTTTTTGTTTTTGTTGTTGTTTATTTGACGTTGTTGTTGTTGTTGTTGTTGTTTATTTGACGTTGTTTTAGTTGTTGTTGTTTTTTTGGCGTTGTTGTTGTTTATTTGACATTGTTGTTGTTGCCATTGTTGTTGTTGTTGTTGTTGTTGTTTATTTGACGTAGTTGTTGTTGTTGTTGACGTTGTTGTTGTTGTTGTTGTTTATTTGACGTTTTTGTTGTTGTTGATGTTGTTGTTGTTGTTGTTGTTTATTTGACGTTGTTGTTGTGGTTGTTTATTTGACGTTGTTGTTGTTGTAGTTGTTTATTTGACGTTGTTGTTGTTGTTTATTGGACGTTGTTGTTGTTGTTGTTGTTGTATATTTGACGGTGTTGTTCTTGTTTATTTGACGTTGTTGTTGTTGTTGTTGTTTATTTGACGTTGTTATTGTTGTTGACATTGTTGTTGTTGTTGTTGTTTATTTGACGTTGTTGTTGTTGTTGACATTGTTGTTGTTGTTGTTGTTGTTTATTTGACGTTTTTGTTGTTGTTGATGTTGTTGTTGTTGTTGTTTATTTGACGTTGTTGTTATTGTTGTTTATTTGACGTTGTTGTTGTTGTTTATATGACATTGTTGTTGTTGTTATTGTTGTTGTTTATTTGACGTTGTTGTTGTTGTTGTTGTTGTTGTTTATTTGACGTTGTTGTTGTTGTTGTTGACGTTGTTGTTGTTATTTATTTGACATTGTTGTTGTTGGTGTTGTTGTTGTTGTTGTTGTTTATTTGACGTTTTTGTTGTTGTTGATGTTGTTTATTTGACGTTGTTGTTGTTGTTTATTGGACGTTGTTGTTGTTGTTGTATATTTGACGGTGTTGTTGTTGTTTATTTGACGTTGTTGTTGTTGTTGTTGTTGTTTATTTGATGTTGTTGTTGTTGTTGTTTATTCTACATTGTTGTTGTTGTTGACGTTGTTGTTGTTGTTGTTGTTTATTTCACATTGTTGTTGTTGTTGTTGACGTTGTTGGTTTTTTTGTTTATTTGACGTTGTTGTTGTTGTTTATTTGACGTTGTTTTAGTTGTTGTTGTTTATGTGACGTTGTTGTTGTTGTTGTTTATTTGACGCTGTTGTTGTTGACATTGTTGTTGTTGTTGTTGTTGTTGTTTATTTGACGTAGTTATTGTTGACGTTGTTGTTATTGTTGTTTATTTGACGTTTTTGTTGTTGTGTATGTTGTTGTTGTTGTTTATTTGACGTTGTTGTTATTGTTGTTTATTTGACGTTGTTGTTGTTGTTGTTGTTGTTGTTTATATGACGTTGTTGTTGTTGTTATTGTTGTTGTTTATTTGACGTTGTTGTTGTTGTTGTTTATTTGACGTTGTTGTTGTTGTTGTTTATTTGACGTTGTTTTAGTTGTTGTTGTTTATTTGACGTTGTTGTTGTTGTTTATTTGACGTTGTTGTTGTTTATTTGACGTTGTTGTTGTTGTTGTTGTTTATTTGACATTGTTGTTGTTGTTGTTGACGTTGTTGTTGTTGTTTATTTGACATTGGTGTTGTTGTTGTTGGTGTTGTTGTTTATTTGACATTGTTGTTGTTGTTGTTATTGATGTTGTTTACTTGACGTTGTTGTTGTTGTTGTTTATTTAATGTTGTTGTTGTTGTTGTTTATTTGACATTGTTGTTGTTGTTGACGTTGTTGTTGTTTATTTGACATTGTTGTTGTTGTTGACGTTGTTGGTGCTGTTGTTTATTTGACGTTGTTGTTGTTGTTGTTGTTGTTTATTTGACGTTGTTTTAGATGTTGTTGTTTATTTGACATTGTTGTTGTTGTTGTTGTTGTTTATTTAACGTTGTTTTAGATGTTGTTGTTTATTTGACAGTGTTGTTGTTTATTTGACATTGTTGTTGTTGTTTATATGACGTTGTTGTTGTTGTTGTTTATTTGACATAGTTGTTGTTGTTGTTGACGTTGTTGTTGTTGTTGTTTATTTGACGTTGTTTTAGTTGTTGTTGTTTATTTGGCGTTGTTGTTATTTATTTGACATATTGTTGTTGTTGTTGTTGTTTATTTGACGTAGTTGTTGTTGTTGACGTTGTTGTTGTTGTTGTTGTTTATTTGACGTTTTTGTTGTTGTTGATGTTGTTGTTGTTGTTGTTCATTTGACGTTGTTGTTGTTATTCTTTTGACGTTGTTGTTGTTGTTATTGTTGTTGTTTATTTGACGTTGTTGTTGTTGTTGTTTATTTGACATTGTTGTTGTTTATTTAACATTGTTGTTGTTGTTGTTTATTTGACGTTGTTGTTGTTGTTTATTGGACGTTGTTGTTGTTGTATATTTGACGGTGTTGTTGTTGTTGTTATTTATTTGACGTTGTTTTTGTTTTTGTTGTTGTTTATTTGACGTTGTTGTTGTTGTTGTTGTTGTTTATTTGACGTTGTTTTAGTTGTTGTTGTTTTTTTGGCGTTGTTGTTGTTTATTTGACATTGTTGTTGTTGCCATTGTTGTTGTTGTTGTTGTTGTTGTTTATTTGACGTAGTTGTTGTTGTTGTTGACGTTGTTGTTGTTGTTGTTGTTTATTTGACGTTTTTGTTGTTGTTGATGTTGTTGTTGTTGTTGTTGTTGTTTATTTGACGTTGTTGTTGTGGTTGTTTATTTGACGTTGTTGTTGTTGTAGTTGTTTATTTGACGTTGTTGTTGTTGTTTATTGGACGTTGTTGTTGTTGTTGTTGTTGTATATTTGACGGTGTTGTTCTTGTTTATTTGACGTTGTTGTTGTTGTTGTTGTTGTTTATTTGACGTTGTTATTGTTGTTGACATTGTTGTTGTTGTTGTTGTTTATTTGACGTTGTTGTTGTTGTTGACATTGTTGTTGTTGTTGTTGTTGTTTATTTGACGTTTTTGTTGTTGTTGATGTTGTTGTTGTTGTTGTTTATTTGACGTTGTTGTTATTGTTGTTTATTTGACGTTGTTGTTGTTGTTTATATGACATTGTTGTTGTTGTTATTGTTGTTGTTTATTTGACGTTGTTGTTGTTGTTGTTGTTGTTGTTTATTTGACGTTGTTGTTGTTGTTGTTGTTGACGTTGTTGTTGTTATTTATTTGACATTGTTGTTGTTGGTGTTGTTGTTTATTTGATGTTGTTGTTGTTGTTGTTTATTTGACGTTGTTTTAGTTGTTGTTGTTGTTTATTTGGCGTTGTTGTTGTTTATTTGACATTGTTGTTGTTGTTTATTTGACGTAGTTGTTGTTGTTGACGTTGTTGTTGTTGTTGTTGTTTATTTGACGTTTTTGTTGTTGTTGATGTTGTTTATTTGACGTTGTTGTTGTTGTTTATTGGACGTTGTTGTTGTTGTTGTATATTTGACGGTGTTGTTGTTGTTTATTTGACGTTGTTGTTGTTGTTGTTGTTGTTGTTTATCTGACGTTGTTGTTGTTGTTGACGATGTTGTTGTTGTTGTTTATTTGACGTTGTTGTTGTTGTTGACATAGTTGTTGTTGTTGTTGTTTATTTCACGTTGTTGATGTTGTTGATGTTGTTGTTTATTTGACGTTGTAGTTGTTGTTTATTTGACGTTGTTGTTGTTGTTGACATTGTTGTTGTTGTTGTTGTTTATTTGATGTTGTTGTTGTTGTTGTTTATTCTACATTGTTGTTGTTGTTGACGTTGTTGTTGTTGTTGTTGTTTATTTCACATTGTTGTTGTTGTTGTTGACGTTGTTGGTTTTTTTGTTTATTTGACGTTGTTGTTGTTGTTGTTTATTTGACGTTGTTTTAGTTGTTGTTGTTTATGTGACGTTGTTGTTGTTGTTGTTTATTTGACGCTGTTGTTGTTGACATTGTTGTTGTTGTTGTTGTTGTTGGTTATTTGACGTAGTTATTGTTGACGTTGTTGTTATTGTTGTTTATTTGACGTTTTTGTTGTTGTTGATGTTGTTGTTGTTGTTTATTTGACGTTGTTGTTATTGTTGTTTATTTGACGTTGTTGTTGTTGTTGTTGTTGTTTATATGACGTTGTTGTTGTTGTTATTGTTGTTGTTTATTTGACGTTGTTGTTGTTGTTGTTTATTTGACGTTGTTGTTGTTGTTGTTTATTTGACGTTGTTTTAGTTGTTGTTGTTTATTTGACGTTGTTGTTGTTGTTTATTTGACGTTGTTGTTGTTTATTTGACGTTGTTGTTGTTGACATTGTTGTTGTTGTTGTTGTTTATTTGACGTTGTTTTTGTTGTTTTTGGTTATTTGGCGTTGTTGTTGTTGTTTATTTGACATTGTTGTTGTTGACATTGTTGTTGTTGTTGTTTATTTGACGTAGTTTTTGTTGTTGACGTTGTTGTTGTTGTTGTTGTTTATTTGACGTTTTTGTTGTTGTTGATGTTGATGTTGTTGTTTATTTGACGTTGTTGTTGTTGTTTATTTGACGTTGTTGTTGTTGTTCATTTGACGTTGTTGTTGTTGTTGTTTATTTGACGTTGTTGTTGTTATTGATGTTGTTTATTTGACGTTGTTGTTGTTGTTGTTTATTTAATGTTGTTGTTGTTGTTTATTTGACATTGTTGTTGTTGTTGACGCTGTTGTTGTTGTTGTTTATTTGACATTGTTGTTGTTGTTGTTGTTGACGTTGTTGGTGTTGTTGTTTATTTGACGTTGTTGTTGTTGTTGTTTATTTGACGTTGTTTTAGATGTTGTTGTTTATTTGACATTGTTGTTGTTGTTGTTGTTTATTTAACGTTGTTTTAGATGTTGTTGTTTATTTGACAATGTTGTTGTTTATTTGACATTGTTGTTGTTGTTGACGTTGTTGTCGTTTATTTGACATTGTTGTTGTTGTTGTTGTTGTTGACGTTGTTGGTGTTGTTGTTTATTTGACGTTGTTGTTACTGTTGTTGTTTATTTGACGTTGTTTTAGTTGTTGTTGTTTATTTGACGTTGTTGTTGTTGTTTATATTACGTTTTTGTTTTTGTTGTTTATTTGATGTTGTTGTTGTTGTTTATTTGACGTTGGTGTTGTTGTTGTTTATTTGACGTTGTTGTTGTTATTTATTTGACGTTGTTGTTATTATTGTTTATTTGACGTTGTTGTTGTTGTTGTTGTTGTTGTTTATTTGACGTTGTTATTGTTGTTTATTTGATGTTGTTTTTGTTATTTGATGTTGTTGTTGTTGTTGTTGTATTTGTTGTTGTTGTTGTTGTTGCTTATTTGACGTTGTTGTTATTGTTGTTGTTTATTTGAAGTTGTTGTTGTTTATTTGACGTTGTTGTTGTTGTTTATTTGACGTTGTTGTTGTTATTGTTTATTTGACGTTGTTGTTGTTGACGTTGTTGTTGTTGTTGTTGTTTATTTGACGTTGTTATTGTTGTTGTTGTTGTTTATTTGACGTTGTTGTTGTCGTTGTTGTTGTTTATTTGACGTTGTTGTTGTTGTTGTTGTTGTTTATTTGACGTTGTTGTTGTTGTTCTTATTTATTTTACGTTGTTGTTGTTGTTGTTTATTTGACATTGTTGTTGTTGTTTATTTGACGTTGTTGTTGTTGTTTATTTGACATTGTTGTTGTTGTTGTTGACGTTGTTGTTGTTGTTTATTTGACATTGTTGTTGTTGGTGTTGTTGTTTATTTGACGTTGTTGTTGTTGTTGTTGTTTATTTGACGTTGTTGTTGTTGTTGTTTATTTGACGTTGTTTTAGTTGTTGTTGTTTATTTGGCGTTGTTGTTGTTTATTTGACATTGTTGTTGTTGACATTGTTGTTGTTGTTGTTTATTTGACGTAGTTGTTGTTGTTGACGTTGTTGTTGTTGTTGTTGTTTATTTGACGTTTTTGTTTTTGTTGATGTTGTTGTTGTTGTTGTTGTTTATTTGACGTTGTTGTTGTTGTTTATTTGACGTTGTTGTTGTTGTTGTTTATTTGACGTTGTTGTTGTTGTTTATTTGATGATGTTGTTGTTGTTGTTTATTTGACATTGTTGTTGTTTATTTGACGTTGTTGTTGTTGTTGTTGTTTATTTGACGTTGTTGTTGTTGTCGTTTATTGGACGTTGTTGTTGTTGTATATTTGACGGTGTTATTGTTGTTTATTTGACGTTGTTGTTGTTGTTTATTTGACGTTGTTGTTGTTGTTGACGTTGTTGTTGTTGTTGTAGTTGTTTATTTGACGTTGTTGTTGTTGTTGACATAGTTTTTGTTGTTGTTGTTGTTGTTTATTTCACGTTGTTGATGTTGTTGATGTTGTTGTTTATTTGACGTTGTAGTTGTTGTTTATTTGACGTTGATGTTGTTGTTGACATTGTTGTTGTTGTTGTTGTTTATTTGATGTTGTTGTTGTTGTTTATTTGACATTGTTGTTGTTGTTGACATTGTTGTTGTTCATTTGACATTGTTGTTGTTGTTGTTGTTGACGTTGTTGGTTTTTTTGTTTATTTGACGTTGTTATTGTTGTTGTTTATTTGACGTTGTTTTAGTTGTTGTTGTTTATGTGACGTTGTTGTTGTTGTTGTTTATTTGACGTTGTTGTTGTTGTTGTTTATTTGAGGTTGTTGTTGTTGTTTATTTGACATTGTTGTTGTTGTTGTTGTTTATTTGACATTGTTGTTGTTTATTTGACATTATTGTTGTTGGTGTTGTTGTTTATTTGACGTTGTTGTTGTTGTTGTTGTTTATTTGACGTTGTTTTAGTTGTTGTTGTTTATTTGGCGTTGTTGTTGTTTATTTGACATTGTTGTTGTTGACATTGTTGTTGTTGTTGTTTATTTGACGTAGTTGTTGTTGTTGACGTCGTTGTTGTTGTTGTTGTTTATTTGACGTTTTTGTTGTTGTTGATGTTGTTGTTGTTGTTGTTGTTTATTTGACGTTGTTGTTGTTGTTGTTTATTTGACGTTGTTGTTGTTGTTTATTTGATGATGTTATTGTTGTTGTTTATTTGACATTGTTGTTGTTTATTTGACGTTGTTGTTGTTGTTTATTTGACGTTGTTGTTGTTGTTGCTTATTGGACGTTGTTGTTGTTGTTGTATATTTGACGGTGTTGTTGTTGTTTATTTGACGTTGTTGTTGTTGTTGTTTATTTGACGTTGTTGTTGTTGTTGACGTTGTTGTTGTTGTTGTTGTTTATTTGACGTTGTTGTTGTTGTAGACATATTTGTTGTTGTTGTTGTTTATTTCACGTTGTTGATGTTGTTGATGTTGTTGTTTATTTGACGTTGTAGTTGTTGTTTATTTGACGTTGTTGTTGTTGTTGTTGACATTGTTGTTGTTGTTGTTTATTTGATGTTGTTATTGTTGTTTATTTGACATTGTTGTTGTTGTTGACGTTGTTCTTGTTGTTGTTTATTTGACATTGTTGTTGTTGTTGTTGACGTTGTTGGTTTTTGTTTATTTAACGTTGTTATTGTTGTTGTTTATTTGACGTTGTTTTAGTTGTTGTTGTTTATGTGACGTTGTTGTTGTTGTTGTTTATTTGACGTTGTTGTTGTTGACATTGTTGTTGTTGTTGTTGTTTATTTGACGTAGTTATTGTTGTTGTTGTTGTTGTTTATTTAACGTTTTTGTTTTTGTTGATGTTGTTGTTGTTGTTTATTTGACGTTGTTGTTATTGTTGTTTATTTGACGTTGTTGTTGTTGTTGTTTATATGACGTTGTTGTTGTTGTTATTGTTGTTGTTTATTTGACGTTGTTGTTGTTGTTTATTTGATGTTGTTGTTGTTGTTGTTTATTTGACATTGTTGTTGTTGTTGACGTTGTTGTTGTTGTTTATTTGACATTGTTGTTGTTGTTGTTGACGTTGTTGGTGTTGTTGTTTATTTGACGTTGTTGTTGTTGTTTATTTGACGTTGTTTTAGTTGTTTTTGTTTATTTGACGTTGTTGTTGTTGTTTATTTGACGTTGTTGTTGTTTATTTGACGTTGTTGTTGTTGACATTGTTGTTGTTGTTTATTTGACGTTGTTTTTGTTGTTGTTGTTTATTTGACGTTGTTGTTGTTGACATTGTTGTTGTTGTTGTTGTTTATTTGACGTAGTTTTTGTTGTTGACATTGTTGTTGTTGTTGTTGTTGTTTATTTGACGTTTTTGTTGTTGTTGATGTTATTGTTGTTGTTTATTTGACGTTGTTGTTGTTGTTGTTGTTTATTTGACGTTGTTGTTGTTGTTGTTGTTGTTCATTTGACGTTGTTGTTGTTGTTGTTTATTTGACGTTGTTGTTGTTATTGATGTTGTTTATTTGACGTTGTTGTTGTTGTTGTTTATTTAATGTTGTTGTTGTTGTTGTTTATTTGACATTGTTGTTGTTGTTGACGTTGTTGTTGTTTATTTGACATTGTTGTTGTTGTTGTTGACGTTGTTGGTGCTGTTGTTTATTTGACGTTGTTGTTGTTGTTGTTGTTGTTTATTTGACGTTGTTTTAGATGTTGTTGTTTATTTGACATTGTTGTTGTTGTTGTTGTTGTTGTTTATTTAACGTTGTTTTAGATGTTGTTGTTTATTTGACAGTGTTGTTGTTTATTTGACATTGTTGTTGTTGTTGTTGTTGTTTATATGACGTTGTTGTTGTTGTTGTTGTTTATTTGACATAGTTGTTGTTGTTGTTGTTGACGTTGTTGTTGTTGTTGTTTATTTGACGTTGTTTTAGTTGTTGTTGTTTATTTGGCGTTGTTGTTATTTATTTGACATATTGTTGTTGTTGTTGTTTATTTGACGTAGTTGTTGTTGTTGACGTTGTTGTTGTTGTTGTTGTTTATTTGACGTTTTTGTTGTTGTTGATGTTGTTGTTGTTGTTGTTTATTTGACGTTGTTGTTGTTGTTTATTTGACGTTGTTGTTGTTGTTATTGTTGTTGTTTATTTGACGTTGTTGTTGTTGTTGTTGTTTATTTGATGTTGTTGTTGTTTATTTGACATTGTTGTTGTTTATTTAACATTGTTGTTGTTGTTGTTTATTTGACGTTGTTGTTGTTGTTTATTGGACGTTGTTGTTGTTGTTGTATATTTGACGGTGTTGTTGTTGTTATTTATTTGACGTTGTTGTTGTTGTTGTTGTTTATTTGACGTTGTTGTTGACGTTGTTGTTGTTGTTGTTTATTTGACGTTGTTTTAGTTGTTGTTGTTTTTTTGGCGTTGTTGTTGTTTATTTGACATTGTTGTTGTTGCCATTGTTGTTGTTGTTGTTGTTTATTTGACGTAGTTGTTGTTGTTGACGTTGTTGTTGTTGTTGTTGTTTATTTGACGTTTTTGTTGTTGTTGATGTTGTTGTTGTTGTTGTTGTTGTTTATTTGACGTTGTTGTTGTGGTTGTTTATTTGACGTTGTTGTTGTAGTTGTTTATTTGACGTTGTTGTTGTTGTTGTTTATTGGACGTTGTTGTTGTTGTTGTATATTTGACGGTGTTGTTGTTGTTTATTTGACGTTGTTGTTGTTGTTGTTGTTTATTTGACGTTGTTGTTGTTGTTGACGTTGTTGACGTTGTTGTTGTTGTTGTTTATTTGACGTTGTTGTTGTTGTTGACATTGTTGTTGTTGTTGTTGTTGTTGTTTATTTGTCGTCTTTGTTGTTGTTGATGTTGTTGTTTTTGTTGTTTATTTGACGTTGTTGTTATTGTTGTTTATTTGACGTTGTTGTTGTTGTTGTTGTTGTTTATATGACATTGTTGTTGTTGTTGTTATTGTTGTTGTTTATTTGACGTTGTTGTTGTTGTTGTTGTTGTTGTTGTTCATTTGACCTTGTTGTTGTTGTTGTTGACGTTGTTGTTGTTATTTATTTGACATTGTTGTTGTTGGTGTTGTTGTTTATTTGATGTTGTTGTTGTTGTTGTTGTTTATTTGACGTTGTTTTAGTTGTTGTTGTTTATTTGGCGTTGTTGTTGTTTATTTGACATTGTTGTTGTTGACATTGTTGTTGTTGTTGTTTATTTGACGTAGTTGTTGTTGACGTTGTTGTTGTTATTGTTGTTTATTTGACGTTTTTGTTGTTGTTGATGTTGTTGTTGTTGTTGTTTATTTGACGTTGTTGTTGTTGTTTATTTGACGTTGTTGTTGTTGTTGTTATTGTTGTTGTTTATTTGACGTTGTTGTTGTTGTTTATTTGATGATGTTGTTGTTGTTGTTTATTTGACATTGTTGTTGTTTATTTGACGTTGTTGTTGTTGTTGTTGTTTATTTGACGTTGTTGTTGTTGTTGTTTATTGGACGTTGTTGTTGTTGTTGTATATTTGACGGTGTTGTTGTTGTTTATTTGACGTTGTTGTTGTTGTTGTTGTTGTTTATTTGACGTTGTTGTTGTTGTTGACGTTGTTGTTGTTGTTGTTTATTTGACGTTGTTGTTGTTGTTGACATAGTTGTTGTTGTTGTTGTTTATTTCACGTTGTTGATGTTGTTGATGTTGTTGTTGTTGTTGTTTATTTGATGTTGTTGTTGTTTATTTGACATTGTTGTTGTTGTTGACGTTGTTGTTGTTGTTGTTTATTTGACATTGTTGTTGTTGTTGACGTTGTTGGTTTTTTTGTTTATTTGACGTTGTTGTTGTTGTTTATTTGACGTTGTTTTAGTTGTTGTTGTTTATGTGACGTTGTTGTTGTTGTTGTTTATTTGACGTTGTTGTTGTTGACATTGTTGTTGTTGTTGTTGTTTATTTGACGTAGTTATTGTTGACGTTGTTGTTGTTGTTGTTTATTTGACGTTTTTGTTGTTGTTGTTTCTTTGACGTTGTTGTTATTGTTGTTTATTTGACGTTGTTGTTGTTGTTTATATGACGTTGTTGTTGTTGTTATTGTTGTTGTTTACTTGACGTTGTTCTTGTTGTTTATTTGATGTTGTTGTTGTTGTTGTTTATTTGACATTGTTGTTGTTGTTGACGTTGTTGTTGTTGTTTATTTGACATAGTTGTTGTTGTTGTTGACGTTGTTGGTGTTGTTGTTTATTTGACGTTGTTGTTGTTGTTGTTTATTTGACGTTGTTTTAGTTGTTGTTGTTTATTTGAGGTTGTTGTTGTTGTTTATTTGACGTTGTTGTTGTTTATTTGACGTTGTTGTTGTTGACATTGTTGTTGTTGTTGTTTATTTGACGTTGTTTTTGTTGTTTTTGTTTATTTGGCGTTGTTGTTGTTGTTTATTTGACATTGTTGTTGTTGACATTGTTGTTGTTGTTGTTTATTTGACATAGTTTTTGTTGTTGGCGTTGTTGTTGTTGTTGTTTATTTGACGTTTTTGTTGTTGTTGATGTTGTTGTTGTTGTTTATTTGACGTTGTTGTTGTTTATTTGACGTTGTTGTTGTTGTTCATTTGACATTGTTGTTGTTGTTGTTTATTTGACGTTGTTGTTGTTATTGATGTTGTTTATTTGACGTTGTTGTTGTTGTTGTTTATTTAATGTTGTTGTTTTTGTTTATTTGACATTGTTGTTGTTGTTGACGCTGTTGTTGTTGTTGTTTATTTGACATTGTTGTTTTTGTTGTTGTTGTTGTTGACGTTGTTGGTGTTGTTGTTTATTTGACGTTGTTGTTGTTGTTCTTTATTTGACGTTGTTTTAGATATTGTTGTTTATTTGACATTGTTGTTGTTGTTGTTGTTTATTTAACGTTGTTTTAGATGTTGTTGTTTATTTGACAATGTTGTTGTTTATTTGACATTGTTGTTGTTGTTGACGTTGTTGTTGTTTATTTGACATTGTTGTTGTTGTTGTTGTTGACGTTGTTGGTGTTGTTGTTTATTTGACGTTGTTGTTGTTGTTGTTGTTTATTTGACGTTGTTTTAGTTGTTGTTGTTTATTTGACGTTGTTGTTGTTGTTTATTTGACGTTTTTGTTTTTGTTGTTTATTTGATGTTGTTGTTGTTGTTTATTTGACGTTGGTGTTGTTGTTGTTTATTTGACGTTGTTGTTGTTATTTATTTGACGTTGTTGTTATTATTGTTTATTTGACGTTGTTGTTGTTGTTGTTGTTTATTTGACGTTGTTATTGTTGTTTATTTGACGTTGTTTTTGTTATTTGATGTTGTTGTTGTTGTTGTATTTGTTGTTGTTGTTGTTGTTGCTTATTTGACGTTGTTGTTATTGTTGTTGTTTATTTGACGTTGTTGTTGCTGTTGTTTATTTGACGTTGTTGTTGTTGTTTATTTGACGTTGTTGTTGTAATTGTTTATTTGACGATGTTGTTGTTGACGTTGTTGTTGTTGTTGTTATTGTTTATTTGATGTTGTTATTGTTGTTGTTGTTTATTTGACGTTGTTGTTGTCGTTGTTGTTGTTTATTTGACGTTGTTGTTGTTGTTGTTGTAGTTTATTTGACGTTGTTGTTGTTGTTCTTATTTATTTTACGTTGTTGTTGTTGTTGTTTATTTGACGTTGTTGTTGTTGTATATTTGACGTTGTTGTTGTTGTTTATTTGACACTGTTGTTGTTGTTGTTGTTGTTTATTTGACATTGTTGTTGTTGGTGTTGTTGTTTATTTGACGGTGTTGTTGTTGTTGTTGTTTATTTGACGTTGTTGTTGTTGTTGTTGTTTATTTGACGTTGTTTTAGTTGTTGTTGTTTATTTGGCGTTGTTGTTGTTTATTTGACATTGTTGTTGTTGACATTGTTGTTGTTGTTGTTTATTTTACGTAGTTATTGTTGTTGACGTTGTTGTTGTTGTTGTTGTTATTTATTTGACGTTTTTGTTGTTGTTGTTGTTTATTTGACGTTGTTGTTGTTGTTTATTTGACGTTGTTGTTGTTGTTGTTTATTTGACGTTGTTGTTGTTGTTTATTTGATGATGTTGTTGTTGTTGTTTATTTGACATTGTTGTTGTTTATTTGACGTTGTTGTTGTTGTGGTTTATTTGACGTTGTTGTTATTGTCGTTTATTGGACGTTGTTGTTGTTGTTGTATATTTGACGGTGTTGCTGTTGTTTATTTGACGTTGTTGTTGTTGTTGTTTATTTGACGTTGTTGTTGTTGTTGACGTTGTTGTTGTTGTTGTTGTTTATTTGACGTTGTTGTTGTTGTTGTTGTTGTTTATTTCACGTTGTTGATGTTGTTGATGTTGTTGTTTATTTGACGTTGTAGTTGTTGTTTATTTGACGTTGTTGTTGTTGTTGTTGACATTGTTGTTGTTGTTGTTTATTTGATGTTGTTGTTGTTGTTTATTTGACATTGTTGTTGTTGTTGACATTGTTGTTGTTCATTTGACATTGTTGTTGTTGTTGTTGTTGACGTTGTTGGTTTTTTTGTTTATTTGACGTTGTTATTGTTGTTGTTTATTTGACGTTGTTTTAGTTGTTGTTGTTTATGTGACGTTGTTGTTGTTGTTGTTTATTTGACGTTGTTGTTGTTGTTGTTTATTTGAGGTTGTTGTTGTTGTTTATTTGACATTGTTGTTGTTGTTGTTGTTTATTTGACATTGTTGTTGTTTATTTGACATTATTGTTGTTGGTGTTGTTGTTTATTTGACGTTGTTGTTGTTGTTGTTGTTTATTTGACGTTGTTTTAGTTGTTGTTGTTTATTTGGCGTTGTTGTTGTTTATTTGACATTGTTGTTGTTGACATTGTTGTTGTTGTTGTTTATTTGACGTAGTTGTTGTTGTTGACGTCGTTGTTGTTGTTGTTGTTTATTTGACGTTTTTGTTGTTGTTGATGTTGTTGTTGTTGTTGTTGTTTATTTGACGTTGTTGTTGTTGTTGTTTATTTGACGTTGTTGTTGTTGTTTATTTGATGATGTTATTGTTGTTGTTTATTTGACATTGTTGTTGTTTATTTGACGTTGTTGTTGTTGTTTATTTGACGTTGTTGTTGTTGTTGCTTATTGGACGTTGTTGTTGTTGTTGTATATTTGACGGTGTTGTTGTTGTTTATTTGACGTTGTTGTTGTTGTTGTTTATTTGACGTTGTTGTTGTTGTTGACGTTGTTGTTGTTGTTGTTGTTTATTTGACGTTGTTGTTGTTGTAGACATATTTGTTGTTGTTGTTGTTTATTTCACGTTGTTGATGTTGTTGATGTTGTTGTTTATTTGACGTTGTAGTTGTTGTTTATTTGACGTTGTTGTTGTTGTTGTTGACATTGTTGTTGTTGTTGTTTATTTGATGTTGTTATTGTTGTTTATTTGACATTGTTGTTGTTGTTGACGTTGTTCTTGTTGTTGTTTATTTGACATTGTTGTTGTTGTTGTTGACGTTGTTGGTTTTTGTTTATTTAACGTTGTTATTGTTGTTGTTTATTTGACGTTGTTTTAGTTGTTGTTGTTTATGTGACGTTGTTGTTGTTGTTGTTTATTTGACGTTGTTGTTGTTGACATTGTTGTTGTTGTTGTTGTTTATTTGACGTAGTTATTGTTGTTGTTGTTGTTGTTTATTTAACGTTTTTGTTTTTGTTGATGTTGTTGTTGTTGTTTATTTGACGTTGTTGTTATTGTTGTTTATTTGACGTTGTTGTTGTTGTTGTTTATATGACGTTGTTGTTGTTGTTATTGTTGTTGTTTATTTGACGTTGTTGTTGTTGTTTATTTGATGTTGTTGTTGTTGTTGTTTATTTGACATTGTTGTTGTTGTTGACGTTGTTGTTGTTGTTTATTTGACATTGTTGTTGTTGTTGTTGACGTTGTTGGTGTTGTTGTTTATTTGACGTTGTTGTTGTTGTTTATTTGACGTTGTTTTAGTTGTTTTTGTTTATTTGACGTTGTTGTTGTTGTTTATTTGACGTTGTTGTTGTTTATTTGACGTTGTTGTTGTTGACATTGTTGTTGTTGTTTATTTGACGTTGTTTTTGTTGTTGTTGTTTATTTGACGTTGTTGTTGTTGACATTGTTGTTGTTGTTGTTGTTTATTTGACGTAGTTTTTGTTGTTGACATTGTTGTTGTTGTTGTTGTTGTTTATTTGACGTTTTTGTTGTTGTTGATGTTATTGTTGTTGTTTATTTGACGTTGTTGTTGTTGTTGTTGTTTATTTGACGTTGTTGTTGTTGTTGTTGTTGTTCATTTGACGTTGTTGTTGTTGTTGTTTATTTGACGTTGTTGTTGTTATTGATGTTGTTTATTTGACGTTGTTGTTGTTGTTGTTTATTTAATGTTGTTGTTGTTGTTGTTTATTTGACATTGTTGTTGTTGTTGACGTTGTTGTTGTTTATTTGACATTGTTGTTGTTGTTGTTGACGTTGTTGGTGCTGTTGTTTATTTGACGTTGTTGTTGTTGTTGTTGTTGTTGTTTATTTGACGTTGTTTTAGATGTTGTTGTTTATTTGACATTGTTGTTGTTGTTGTTGTTGTTGTTTATTTAACGTTGTTTTAGATGTTGTTGTTTATTTGACAGTGTTGTTGTTTATTTGACATTGTTGTTGTTGTTGTTGTTTATATGACGTTGTTGTTGTTGTTGTTGTTTATTTGACATAGTTGTTGTTGTTGTTGTTGACGTTGTTGTTGTTGTTGTTTATTTGACGTTGTTTTAGTTGTTGTTGTTTATTTGGCGTTGTTGTTATTTATTTGACATATTGTTGTTGTTGTTGTTTATTTGACGTAGTTGTTGTTGTTGACGTTGTTGTTGTTGTTGTTGTTTATTTGACGTTTTTGTTGTTGTTGATGTTGTTGTTGTTGTTGTTTATTTGACGTTGTTGTTGTTGTTTATTTGACGTTGTTGTTGTTGTTATTGTTGTTGTTTATTTGACGTTGTTGTTGTTGTTGTTGTTTATTTGATGTTGTTGTTGTTTATTTGACATTGTTGTTGTTTATTTAACATTGTTGTTGTTGTTGTTTATTTGACGTTGTTGTTGTTGTTTATTGGACGTTGTTGTTGTTGTTGTATATTTGACGGTGTTGTTGTTGTTATTTATTTGACGTTGTTGTTGTTGTTGTTGTTTATTTGACGTTGTTGTTGACGTTGTTGTTGTTGTTGTTTATTTGACGTTGTTTTAGTTGTTGTTGTTTTTTTGGCGTTGTTGTTGTTTATTTGACATTGTTGTTGTTGCCATTGTTGTTGTTGTTGTTGTTTATTTGACGTAGTTGTTGTTGTTGACGTTGTTGTTGTTGTTGTTGTTTATTTGACGTTTTTGTTGTTGTTGATGTTGTTGTTGTTGTTGTTGTTGTTTATTTGACGTTGTTGTTGTGGTTGTTTATTTGACGTTGTTGTTGTAGTTGTTTATTTGACGTTGTTGTTGTTGTTGTTTATTGGACGTTGTTGTTGTTGTTGTATATTTGACGGTGTTGTTGTTGTTTATTTGACGTTGTTGTTGTTGTTGTTGTTTATTTGACGTTGTTGTTGTTGTTGACGTTGTTGACGTTGTTGTTGTTGTTGTTTATTTGACGTTGTTGTTGTTGTTGACGTTGTTGTTGTTGTTGTTGTTGTTGTTTATTTGTCGTCTTTGTTGTTGTTGATGTTGTTGTTTTTGTTGTTTATTTGACGTTGTTGTTATTGTTGTTTATTTGACGTTGTTGTTGTTGTTGTTGTTGTTTATATGACATTGTTGTTGTTGTTGTTATTGTTGTTGTTTATTTGACGTTGTTGTTGTTGTTGTTGTTGTTGTTGTTCATTTGACCTTGTTGTTGTTGTTGTTGACGTTGTTGTTGTTATTTATTTGACATTGTTGTTGTTGGTGTTGTTGTTTATTTGATGTTGTTGTTGTTGTTGTTGTTTATTTGACGTTGTTTTAGTTGTTGTTGTTTATTTGGCGTTGTTGTTGTTTATTTGACATTGTTGTTGTTGACATTGTTGTTGTTGTTGTTTATTTGACGTAGTTGTTGTTGACGTTGTTGTTGTTATTGTTGTTTATTTGACGTTTTTGTTGTTGTTGATGTTGTTGTTGTTGTTGTTTATTTGACGTTGTTGTTGTTGTTTATTTGACGTTGTTGTTGTTGTTGTTATTGTTGTTGTTTATTTGACGTTGTTGTTGTTGTTTATTTGATGATGTTGTTGTTGTTGTTTATTTGACATTGTTGTTGTTTATTTGACGTTGTTGTTGTTGTTGTTGTTTATTTGACGTTGTTGTTGTTGTTGTTTATTGGACGTTGTTGTTGTTGTTGTATATTTGACGGTGTTGTTGTTGTTTATTTGACGTTGTTGTTGTTGTTGTTGTTGTTTATTTGACGTTGTTGTTGTTGTTGACGTTGTTGTTGTTGTTGTTTATTTGACGTTGTTGTTGTTGTTGACATAGTTGTTGTTGTTGTTGTTTATTTCACGTTGTTGATGTTGTTGATGTTGTTGTTGTTGTTGTTTATTTGATGTTGTTGTTGTTTATTTGACATTGTTGTTGTTGTTGACGTTGTTGTTGTTGTTGTTTATTTGACATTGTTGTTGTTGTTGACGTTGTTGGTTTTTTTGTTTATTTGACGTTGTTGTTGTTGTTTATTTGACGTTGTTTTAGTTGTTGTTGTTTATGTGACGTTGTTGTTGTTGTTGTTTATTTGACGTTGTTGTTGTTGACATTGTTGTTGTTGTTGTTGTTTATTTGACGTAGTTATTGTTGACGTTGTTGTTGTTGTTGTTTATTTGACGTTTTTGTTGTTGTTGTTTCTTTGACGTTGTTGTTATTGTTGTTTATTTGACGTTGTTGTTGTTGTTTATATGACGTTGTTGTTGTTGTTATTGTTGTTGTTTACTTGACGTTGTTCTTGTTGTTTATTTGATGTTGTTGTTGTTGTTGTTTATTTGACATTGTTGTTGTTGTTGACGTTGTTGTTGTTGTTTATTTGACATAGTTGTTGTTGTTGTTGACGTTGTTGGTGTTGTTGTTTATTTGACGTTGTTGTTGTTGTTGTTTATTTGACGTTGTTTTAGTTGTTGTTGTTTATTTGAGGTTGTTGTTGTTGTTTATTTGACGTTGTTGTTGTTTATTTGACGTTGTTGTTGTTGACATTGTTGTTGTTGTTGTTTATTTGACGTTGTTTTTGTTGTTTTTGTTTATTTGGCGTTGTTGTTGTTGTTTATTTGACATTGTTGTTGTTGACATTGTTGTTGTTGTTGTTTATTTGACATAGTTTTTGTTGTTGGCGTTGTTGTTGTTGTTGTTTATTTGACGTTTTTGTTGTTGTTGATGTTGTTGTTGTTGTTTATTTGACGTTGTTGTTGTTTATTTGACGTTGTTGTTGTTGTTCATTTGACATTGTTGTTGTTGTTGTTTATTTGACGTTGTTGTTGTTATTGATGTTGTTTATTTGACGTTGTTGTTGTTGTTGTTTATTTAATGTTGTTGTTTTTGTTTATTTGACATTGTTGTTGTTGTTGACGCTGTTGTTGTTGTTGTTTATTTGACATTGTTGTTTTTGTTGTTGTTGTTGTTGACGTTGTTGGTGTTGTTGTTTATTTGACGTTGTTGTTGTTGTTCTTTATTTGACGTTGTTTTAGATATTGTTGTTTATTTGACATTGTTGTTGTTGTTGTTGTTTATTTAACGTTGTTTTAGATGTTGTTGTTTATTTGACAATGTTGTTGTTTATTTGACATTGTTGTTGTTGTTGACGTTGTTGTTGTTTATTTGACATTGTTGTTGTTGTTGTTGTTGACGTTGTTGGTGTTGTTGTTTATTTGACGTTGTTGTTGTTGTTGTTGTTTATTTGACGTTGTTTTAGTTGTTGTTGTTTATTTGACGTTGTTGTTGTTGTTTATTTGACGTTTTTGTTTTTGTTGTTTATTTGATGTTGTTGTTGTTGTTTATTTGACGTTGGTGTTGTTGTTGTTTATTTGACGTTGTTGTTGTTATTTATTTGACGTTGTTGTTATTATTGTTTATTTGACGTTGTTGTTGTTGTTGTTGTTTATTTGACGTTGTTATTGTTGTTTATTTGACGTTGTTTTTGTTATTTGATGTTGTTGTTGTTGTTGTATTTGTTGTTGTTGTTGTTGTTGCTTATTTGACGTTGTTGTTATTGTTGTTGTTTATTTGACGTTGTTGTTGCTGTTGTTTATTTGACGTTGTTGTTGTTGTTTATTTGACGTTGTTGTTGTAATTGTTTATTTGACGATGTTGTTGTTGACGTTGTTGTTGTTGTTGTTATTGTTTATTTGATGTTGTTATTGTTGTTGTTGTTTATTTGACGTTGTTGTTGTCGTTGTTGTTGTTTATTTGACGTTGTTGTTGTTGTTGTTGTAGTTTATTTGACGTTGTTGTTGTTGTTCTTATTTATTTTACGTTGTTGTTGTTGTTGTTTATTTGACGTTGTTGTTGTTGTATATTTGACGTTGTTGTTGTTGTTTATTTGACACTGTTGTTGTTGTTGTTGTTGTTTATTTGACATTGTTGTTGTTGGTGTTGTTGTTTATTTGACGGTGTTGTTGTTGTTGTTGTTTATTTGACGTTGTTGTTGTTGTTGTTGTTTATTTGACGTTGTTTTAGTTGTTGTTGTTTATTTGGCGTTGTTGTTGTTTATTTGACATTGTTGTTGTTGACATTGTTGTTGTTGTTGTTTATTTTACGTAGTTATTGTTGTTGACGTTGTTGTTGTTGTTGTTGTTATTTATTTGACGTTTTTGTTGTTGTTGTTGTTTATTTGACGTTGTTGTTGTTGTTTATTTGACGTTGTTGTTGTTGTTGTTTATTTGACGTTGTTGTTGTTGTTTATTTGATGATGTTGTTGTTGTTGTTTATTTGACATTGTTGTTGTTTATTTGACGTTGTTGTTGTTGTTGTTTATTTGACGTTGTTGTTATTGTCGTTTATTGGACGTTGTTGTTGTTGTTGTATATTTGACGGTGTTGCTGTTGTTTATTTGACGTTGTTGTTGTTGTTGTTTATTTGACGTTGTTGTTGTTGTTGACGTTGTTGTTGTTGTTGTTGTTTATTTGACGTTGTTGTTGTTGTTGTTGTTGTTTATTTCACGTTGTTGATGTTGTTGATGTTGTTGTTTATTTGACGTTGTAGTTGTTGTTTATTTGACGTTGTTGTTGTTGTTGTTGACATTGTTGTTGTTGTTGTTTATTTGATGTTGTTGTTGTTGTTTATTTGACATTATTGTTGTTGTTGACGTTGTTGTTGTTGTTGTTTATTTGACATTGTTGTTGTTGTTGTTATTGTTGTTGACGTTGTTGGTTTTTTTGTTTATTTGACGTTGTTATTGTTGTTGTTTATTTGACGTTGTTTTAGTTGTTGTTGTTTATGTGACGTTGTTGTTGTTGTTGTTGTTTATTTGACGTTGTTGTTGTTGTTGTTTATTTGACGTAGTTATTGTTGACGTTGTTGTTGTTGTTGTTTATTTAACGTTTTTGTTGTTGTTGATGTTGTTGTTGTTGTTTATTTGATGTTGTTGTTATTGTTGTTTATTTGACGTTGTTGTTGTTGTTGTTGTTTATATGACGTTGTTGTTGTTGTTATTGTTGTTGTTTATTTGACGTTGTTGTTGTTGTTTATTTGATGTTGTTGTTGTTGTTGTTTATTTGACATTGTTGTTGTTGTTGACGTTGTTGTTGTTGTTTATTTGACATTGTTGTTGTTGCTGTTGACGTTGTTGGTGTTCTTGTTTATTTGACGTTGTTGTTGTTGTTTATTTGACGTTGTTTTAGTTGTTGTTGTTTATTTGACGTTGTTGTTGTTGTTGTTGTTTATTTGACGTTGTTGTTGTTTATTTGACGTTGTTGTTGTTTATTTGACGTTGTTGTTGTTGACATTGTTGTTGTTGTTGTTGTTTATTTGACGTTGTTTTTGTTGTTGTTGTTTATTTGGCGTTGTTGTTGTTGTTTATTTGACATTGTTGTTGTTGACATTGTTGTTGTTGTTGTTGTTTATTTGACGTAGTTTTTGTTGTTGACATTGTTGTTGTTGTTGTTGTTTATTTGACGTAGTTTTTGTTGTTGACATTGTTGTTGTTGTTGTTGTTGTTTATTTGACGTTTTTGTTGTTGTTGATGTTGTTATTGTTGTTTATTTGACGTTGTTGTTGTTGTTGTTTATTTGACGTTGTTGTTGTTGTTGTTGTTCATTTGACGTTGTTGTTGTTGTTGTTTATTTGACGTTGTTGTTGTTATTGATGTTGTTTATTTGACGTTGTTGTTGTTGTTGTTGTTTATTTAATGTTGTTGTTATTGTTGTTTATTTGACATTGTTGTTGTTGTTGACGTTGTTGTTGTTGTTGTTGTTTATTTGACATTGTTGTTGTTGTTGTTGACGTTGTTGGTGTTGTTGTTTATTTGACGTTGTTGTTGTTGTTGTTGTTTATTTGACGTTGTTTTAGATGTTGTTGTTTATTTGACATTGTTGTTATTGTTGTTGTTTATTTAACGTTGTTTTAGATGTTGTTGTTTATTTGACAGTGTTGTTGTTTATTAGACATTGTTGTTGTTGTTGACGTTGTTGTTGTTTATTTGAAAGTGTTGTTGTTGTTGTTGTTGACGTTGACGTTGTTGTTGTTTATTTGACGTTGTTGTTGTTTATTTGATGTTGTTTTAGTTGTTGTTGTTTATTTGACGTTGTTGCTGTTGTTGTTTATTTGAGGTTTTTGTTTTTGACATTGTTGTTGTTGTTGTCGTTTATATGACGTTGTTGTTGTTGTTGTTTATTTGACATAGTTGTTGTTGTTGACGTTGTTGTTGTTGTTGTTGTTTATTTGACGTTGTTTTAGTTGTTGTTGTTTATTTGGCGTTGTTGTTATTTATTTGACATATTGTTGTTGTTGTTGTTTATTTGACATAGTTGTTGTTGTTGACGTTGTTGTTGTTGTTTTTTATTTGACGTTTTTGTTGTTGTTGATGTTGTTGTTGTTGTTTATTTGACGTTGTTGTTGTTGTTTATTTGACGTTGTTGTTGTTGTTTATTTGACGTTGTTGTTGTTGTTGTTGTTTATTTGATGTTGTTGTTGTTTATTTGACATTGTTGTTGTTTATTTAACGTTGTTGTTGTTGTTGTTTATTTGATGTTGTTGTTGTTGTTTATTGGATGTTGTTGTTGTTGTTGTATATTTGACGGTGTTGTTGTTGTTTATTTGACGTTGTTGTTTATTTGACGTTGTTGTTGTTGTTGACGTTGTTGTTGTTGTTGTTTATTTGACGTTGTTTTAGTTGTTGTTGTTTTTTTGGCGTTGTTGTTGTTTTTTTGACATTGTTGTTGTTGACATTGTTGTTGTTGTTGTTTATTTGACGTAGTAGTTGTTGTTGACGTTGTTGTTGTTGTTGTTGTTTATTTGACGTTTTTGTTGTTGTTGATGTTGTTGTTGTTGTTGTTGTTTATTTGACGTTGTTGTTGTTGTAGTTGTTTATTTGACGTTGTTGTTGTTGTTTATTGGACGTTGTTGTTGTTGTTGTATATTTGACGGTGTTGTTGTTGTTTATTTGACGTTGTTGTTGTTGTTGTTTATTTGACGTTGTTGTTGTTGTTGACGTTGTTATTGTTGTTTATTTGACGTTGTTGTTGTTGTTGACGTTGTTGTTGTTGTTGTTGTTTATTTGACGTTTTTGTTGTTATTGATGTTGTTGTTGTTGTTGTTGTTTATTTGACGTTGTTGTTATTGTTGTTTATTTGACGTTGTTGTTGTTGTTGTTTATATGACATTGTTGTTGTTGTTATTGTTGTTGTTTATTTGACGTTGTTGTTTTTGTTGTTTATTTGATGTTGTTGTTGTTGTTGTTGTTGTTGTTTATTTGACATTGTTGTTGTTGTTGACGTTGTTGTTGTTGTTTATTTGACATTGTTGTTGTTGTTGTTGACGTTGTTTGTGTTGTTGTTTATTTGACGTTGTTGTTGTTGTTTATTTAATGTTGTTTTAGTTGTTGTTGTTTATTTGACGTTGTTGTTGTTGTTTATTTGACGTTGTTGTTGTTGACATTGTTGTTGTTGTTGTTGTTTTTTTGACGTTGTTTTTGTTGTTGTTGTATATTTGGCGTTGTTGTTGTTGTTTATTTGACATTGTTGTTGTTGTTGACATTGTTGTTGTTGTTGTTTATTTGACGTAGTTTTTGTTGTTGACGTTGTTGTTGTTGTTGTTTATTTGACGTTTTTGTTGTTGTTGATGTTGTTGTTGTTGTTTATTTGACGTTGTTGTTGTTGTTCATTTGACGTTGTTGTTGTTGTTGTTGTTGTTTATTTGACGTTGTTGTTGTTGTTCATTTGACGTTGTTGTTGTTGTTGTGTTTGTTGTTTATTTGACGTTGTTGTTGTTATTGATGTTGTTTATTTGACGTTGTTGTTGTTGTTGTTGTTTATTTAATGTTGTTGTTGTTGTTTTTGTTTATTTGACATTGTTGTTGTTGTTGACGTTGTTGTTGTTGTTGTTGTTTATTTGACATTGTTGTTGTTGTTGTTGTTGACGTTGTTGGTGTTGTTGTTTATTTGACGTTGTTGTTGTTGTTGTTGTTGTTTATTTGACGTTGTTTTAGATGTTGTTGTTTATTTGACGTTGTTGTTGTTGTTTATTTAACGTTGTTTTAGATGTTGTTGTTTATTTGACGGTGTTGTTGTTTATTTGACATTGTTGTTGCTGTTGACGTTGTTGTTGTTGTTGACGTTGTTGTTGTTGTTGTTGTTTATTTGACATTGTTGTTGTTGTTGTTGACGTTGTTGGTGTTGTTGTTTATTTGACATTGTTGTTGTTGTTGTTTATTTGACGTTGTTTTAGTTGTTGTTGTTTATTTGACGTTGTTGTTGTTGTTGTCGTTTATTGGACGTTGTTGTTGTTGTTGTATATTTGACGGTGTTGTTGTTGTTTATTTGACGTTGTTGTTGTTGTTGTTTATTTGACGTTGTTGTTGTTGTTGACGTTGTTGTTGTTGTTGTTGTTGTTTATTTGACGTTGTTGTTGTTGTTGACATAGTTGTTGTTGTTGTTGTTTATTTCACGTTGTTGATGTTGTTGATGTTGTTGTTTATTTGACGTTGTTGTTGTTGTTTATTTGACGTTGTTGTTGTTGTTGACATTGTTGTTGTTGTTTATTTGATGTTGTTGTTGTTGTTTATTTGACATTGTTGTTGTTGTTGTTTATTTGACATTGTTGTTGTTGTTGACGTTGTTGGTGTTTTTGTTTATTTGACGTTGTTATTGTTGTTGTTTATTTGACGTTGTTTTAGTTGTTGTTGTTTATGTGACATTGTTGTTGTTGTTGTTTATTTGACGTTGTTGTTGTTGTTGTTGTTTATTTGACGTAGTTATTGTTGACGTTGTTGTTGTTGTTGTTTATTTAACGTTTTTGTTGTTGTTGATGTTGTTGTTGGTTATTTGACGTTGTTGTTGCTGTTGTTTATTTGACGTTGTTGTTGTTGTTGTTGTTTATTTGACGTTGTTTTAGATATTGTTGTTTATTTGACATTGTTGTTGTTGTTGTTTATTTGACGTTGTTGTTATTGTTGTTTATTTGACGTTGTTTTAGTTGTTGTTGTTTATTTGAGGTTGTTGTTGTTGTTTATTTGACGTTGTTGTTGTTTATTTGACGTTGTTGTTGTTGACATTGTTGTTGTTGTTGTTTATTTGACGTTGTTTTTGTTGTTTTTGTTTATTTGGCGTTGTTGTTGTTGTTTATTTGACATTGTTGTTGTTGACATTGTTGTTGTTGTTGTTTATTTGACATAGTTTTTGTTGTTGACGTTGTTGTTGTTGTTGTTTATTTGACGTTTTTGTTGTTGTTGATGTTGTTGTTGTTGTTTATTTGACGTTGTTGTTGTTTATTTGACGTTGTTGTTGTTGTTCATTTGACATTGTTGTTGTTGTTGTTTATTTGACGTTGTTGTTGTTATTGATGTTGTTTATTTGACGTTGTTGTTGTTGTTGTTTATTTAATGTTGTTGTTTTTGTTTATTTGACATTGTTGTTGTTGTTGACGCTGTTGTTGTTGTTGTTTATTTGACATTGTTGTTTTTGTTGTTGTTGTTGTTGACGTTGTTGGTGTTGTCGTTTATTTGACGTTGTTGTTGTTGTTCTTTATTTGACGTTGTTTTAGATATTGTTGTTTATTTGACATTGTTGTTGTTGTTGTTTATTTAACGTTGTTTTAGATGTTTTTGTTTATTTGACAATGTTGTTGTTTATTTGACATTGTTGTTGTTGTTGACGTTGTTGTTATTTATTTGACATTGTTGTTGTTGTTGTTGTTGACATTGTTGGTGTTGTTGTTTATTTGACGTTGTTGTTGTTGTTGTTGTTTATTTGACGTTGTTTTAGTTGTTGTTGTTTATTTGACGTTGTTGTTGTTGTTTATTTGACGTTTTTGTTTTTGTTGTTTATTTGATGTTGTTGTTGTTGTTTATTTGACGTTGGTGTTGTTGTTGTTTATTTGACGTTGTTGTTGTTATTTATTTGACGTTGTTGTTATTATTGTTTATTTGACGTTGTTGTTGTTGTTGTTTATTTGACGTTGTTATTGTTGTTTATTTGACGTTGTTTTTGTTATTTGATGTTGTTGTTGTTGTTGTATTTGTTGTTGTTGTTGTTGCTTATTTGACGTTGTTGTTATTGTTGTTGTTTATTTGACGTTGTTGTTGTTGTTGTTTATTTGACGTTGTTGTTGTTGTTGTTTATTTGACGTTGTTGTTGTTGACGTTGTTGTTGTTGTTGTTTATTTGATGTTGTTATTGTTGTTGTTGTTTATTTGACGTTGTTGTTGTCGTTGTTGTTGTTTATTTGACGTTGTTGTTGTTGTTGTTGTTGTTTATTTGACGTTGTTGTTGTTGTTCTTATTTATTTTACGTTGTTGTTGTTGTTGTTTATTTGACGTTGTTGTTGTTGTATATTTGACGTTGTTGTTGTTGTTTATTTGACATTGTTGTTGTTGTTGTTGACGTTGTTGTTGTTGTTTATTTGACATTGTTGTTGTTGGTGTTGTTGTTTATTTGACGGTGTTGTTGTTGTTGTTGTTGTTTATTTGACGTTGTTGTTGTTGTTGTTTATTTGACGTTGTTTTAGTTGTTGTTGTTTATTTGGCGTTGTTGTTGTTTATTTGACATTGTTGTTGTTGACATTGTTGTTGTTGTTGTTTATTTTACGTAGTTGTTGTTGTTGACGTTGTTGTTGTTGTTGTTGTTATTTATTTGACGTTTTTGTTGTTGTTGTTGTTTATTTGACGTTGTTGTTGTTGTTTATTTGACGTTGTTGTTGTTGTTGTTTATTTGACGTTGTTGTTGTTGTTTATTTGATGATGTTGTTGTTGTTGTTTATTTGACATTGTTGTTGTTTATTTGACGTTGTTGTTATTGTTGTTTATTTGACGTTGTTGTTGTTGTCGTTTATTGGACGTTGTTGTTGTTGTTGTATATTTGACGTTGTTGCTGTTGTTTATTTGACGTTGTTGTTGTTGTTGTTGTTTATTTGACGTTGTTGTTGTTGTTGACGTTGTTGTTGTTGTTGTTGTTTATTTGACGTTGTTGTTGTTGTTGTTGTTGTTTATTTCACGTTGTTGATGTTGTTGATGTTGTTGTTTATTTGACGTTGTAGTTGTTGTTTATTTGACGTTGTTGTTGTTGTTGTTGACATTGTTGTTGTTGTTGTTTATTTGATGTTGTTGTTGTTGTTTATTTGACATTATTGTTGTTGTTGACGTTGTTGTTGTTGTTGTTTATTTGACATTGTTGTTGTTGTTGTTGTTGTTGACGTTGTTGGTTTTTTTGTTTATTTGACGTTGTTATTGTTGTTGTTTATTTGACGTTGTTTTAGTTGTTGTTGTTTATGTGACGTTGTTGTTGTTGTTGTTGTTTATTTGACGTTGTTGTTGTTGTTGTTTATTTGACGTAGTTATTGTTGACGTTGTTGTTGTTGTTGTTTATTTAACGTTTTTGTTGTTGTTGATGTTGTTGTTGTTGTTTATTTGATGTTGTTGTTGTTGTTTATTTGATGTTGTTGTTATTGTTGTTTATTTGACGTTGTTGTTGTTGTTGTTTATATGACGTTGTTGTTGTTGTTATTGTTGTTGTTTATTTGACGTTGTTGTTGTTGTTTATTTGATGTTGTTGTTGTTGTTGTTTATTTGACATTGTTGTTGTTGTTGATGTTGTTGTTGTTGTTTATTTGACATTGTTGTTGTTGCTGTTGACGTTGTTGGTGTTCTTGTTTATTTGACGTTGTTGTTGTTGTTTATTTGACGTTGTTTTAGTTGTTGTTGTTTATTTGACGTTGTTGTTGTTGTTGTTTATTTGACGTTGTTGTTGTTTATTTGACGTTGTTGTTGTTGACATTGTTGTTGTTGTTGTTGTTTATTTGACGTTGTTTTTGTTGTTGTTGTTTATTTGGCGTTGTTGTTGTTGTTTATTTGACATTGTTGTTGTTGACATTGTTGTTGTTGTTGTTTATTTGACGTAGTTTTTGTTGTTGACATTGTTGTTGTTGTTGTTTATTTGACGTAGTTTTTGTTGTTGACATTGTTGTTGTTGTTGTTGTTGTTTATTTGACGTTTTTGTTGTTGTTGATGTTGTTGTTGTTGTTTATTTGACGTTGTTGTTGTTGTTGTTTATTTGACGTTGTTGTTGTTGTTGTTGTTCATTTGACGTTGTTGTTGTTGTTGTTTATTTGACGTTGTTGTTGTTGTTGTTGTTTATTTGACGTAGTTATTGTTGACGTTGTTGTTGTTGTTGTTGTTTATTTAACGTTTTTGTTGTTGTTGATGTTGTTGTTGGTTATTTGACGTTGTTGTTGCTGTTGTTTATTTGACGTTGTTGTTGTTGTTGTTGTTTATTTGACGTTGTTTTAGATATTGTTGTTTATTTGACATTGTTGTTGTTGTTGTTTATTTGACGTTGTTGTTATTGTTGTTTATTTGACGTTGTTTTAGTTGTTGTTGTTTATTTGAGGTTGTTGTTGTTGTTTATTTGACGTTGTTGTTGTTTATTTGACGTTGTTGTTGTTGACATTGTTGTTGTTGTTGTTTATTTGACGTTGTTTTTGTTGTTTTTGTTTATTTGGCGTTGTTGTTGTTGTTTATTTGACATTGTTGTTGTTGACATTGTTGTTGTTGTTGTTTATTTGACATAGTTTTTGTTGTTGACGTTGTTGTTGTTGTTGTTTATTTGACGTTTTTGTTGTTGTTGATGTTGTTGTTGTTGTTTATTTGACGTTGTTGTTGTTGTTGACGTTGTTGTTGTTGTTGTTGTTTATTTGACGTTTTTGTTGTTATTGATGTTGTTGTTGTTGTTGTTTATTTGACGTTGTTGTTATTGTTGTTTATTTGACGTTGTTGTTGTTGTTGTTTATATGACATTGTTGTTGTTGTTATTGTTGTTGTTTATTTGACGTTGTTGTTTTTGTTGTTTATTTGATGTTGTTGTTGTTGTTGTTGTTGTTTATTTGACATTGTTGTTGTTGTTGACGTTGTTGTTGTTGTTGTTTATTTGACATTGTTGTTGTTGTTGTTGACGTTGTTTGTGTTGTTGTTTATTTGACGTTGTTGTTGTTGTTTATTTAACGTTGTTTTAGTTGTTGTTGTTTATTTGACGTTGTTGTTGTTGTTTATTTGACGTTGTTGTTGTTGACATTGTTGTTGTTGTTGTTGTTTTTTTGACGTTGTTTTTGTTGTTGTTGTTTATTTGGCGTTGTTGTTGTTGTTTATTTGACATTGTTGTTGTTGTTGACATTGTTGTTGTTGTTGTTGTTTATTTGACGTAGTTTTTATTGTTGACGTTGTTGTTGTTGTTGTTTATTTGACGTTTTTGTTGTTGTTGATGTTGTTGTTGTTGTTTATTTGACGTTGTTGTTGTTGTTCATTTGACGTTGTTGTTGTTGTTGTTGTTGTTGTTGTTGTTTATTTGACGTTGTTGTTGTTGTTCATTTGACGTTGTTGTTGTTGTTGTTGTTGTTTATTTGACGTTGTTGTTGTTATTGATGTTGTTTATTTGACGTTGTTGTTGTTGTTGTTGTTGTTTATTTAATGTTGTTGTTGTTGTTGTTGTTTATTTGACATTGTTGTTGTTGTTGACGTTGTTGTTGTTGTTGTTGTTTATTTGACATTGTTGTTGTTGTTGTTGTTGTTGACGTTGTTGGTGTTGTTGTTTATTTGACGTTGTTGTTGTTGTTGTTGTTGTTTATTTGACGTTGTTTTAGATGTTGTTGTTTATTTGACGTTGTTGTTGTTGTTTATTTAACGTTGTTTTAGATGTTGTTGTTTATTTAACGGTGTTGTTGTTTATTTGACATTGTTGTTGCTGTTGACGTTGTTGTTGTTGTTGTTTATTTGACATTGTTGTTGTTGTTGTTGACGTTGTTGGTGTTGTTGTTTATTTGACGTTGTTGTTGTTGTTGTTTATTTGACGTTGTTTTAGTTGTTGTTGTTTATTTGACGTTGTTGTTGTTGTCGTTTATTTGACGTTGTTGTTGTTGTTGTTTATTTAATGTTGTTGTTATTGTTGTTTATTTGACATTGTTGTTGTTGTTGACGTTGTTGTTGTTGTTGTTGTTTATTTGACATTGTTGTTGTTGTTGTTGACGTTGTTGGTGTTGTTGTTTATTTGACGTTGTTGTTGTTGTTGTTGTTTATTTGACGTTGTTTTAGATGTTGTTGTTTATTTGACATTGTTGTTGTTGTTGTTGTTGTTGTTTATTTAACGTTGTTTTAGATGTTGTTGTTTATTTGACAGTGTTGTTGTTTATTAGACATTGTTGTTGTTGTTGACGTTGTTGTTGTTTATTTGAAAGTGTTGTTGTTGTTGTTGTTGACGTTGACGTTGTTGTTGTTTATTTGACGTTGTTGTTGTTTATTTGATGTTGTTTTAGTTGTTGTTGTTTATTTGACGTTGTTGTTGTTGTTGTTTATTTGACGTTTTTGTTTTTGACATTGTTGTTGTTGTTGTTGTCGTTTATATGACGTTGTTGTTGTTGTTGTTTATTTGACATTGTTGTTGTTGTTGACGTTGTTGTTTTTGTTGTTGTTGTTTATTTGACGTTGTTTTAGTTGTTGTTGTTTATTTGGCGTTGTTGTTATTTATTTGACATATTGTTGTTGTTGTTGTTTATTTGACGTAGTTGTTGTTGTTGACGTTGTTGTTGTTGTTTTTTATTTGACGTTTTTGTTGTTGTTTATTTGACGTTGTTGTTGTTGTTGTTTATTTGATGTTGTTGTTGTTTATTTGACATTGTTGTTGTTTATTTAACGTTGTTGTTGTTGTTGTTTATTTGATGTTGTTGTTGTTGTTTATTGGATGTTGTTGTTGTTGTTGTTGTTGTATATTTGACGGTGTTGTTGTTGTTTATTTGACGTTGTTGTTTATTTGACGTTGTTGTTGTTGTTGACGTTGTTGTTGTTGTTGTTTATTTGACGTTGTTTTAGTTGTTGTTGTTTTTTTGCCGTTGTTGTTGTTTATTTGACATTGTTGTTGTTGACATTGTTGTTGTTGTTGTTTATTTGACGTAGTTGTTGTTGTTGACGTTGTTGTTGTTGTTGTTGTTGTTTATTTGACGTTTTTGTTGTTGTTGATGTTGTTGTTGTTGTTGTTGTTTATTTGACGTTGTTGTTGTTGTTGTTGTTTATTTGACGTTGTTGTTGTTGTAGTTGTTTATTTGACGTTGTTGTTGTTGTTTATTGGACGTTGTTGTTGTTGTTGTATATTTGACGGTGTTGTTGTTGTTTATTTGACGTTGTTGTTGTTGTTGTTTATTTGACGTTGTTGTTGTTGTTGACGTTGTTATTGTTGTTTATTTGACGTTGTTGTTGTTGTTGACGTTGTTGTTGTTGTTGTTGTTTATTTGACGTTTTTGTTGTTATTGATGTTGTTGTTGTTGTTGTTTATTTGACGTTGTTGTTATTGTTGTTTATTTGACGTTGTTGTTGTTGTTGTTGTTTATATGACATTGTTGTTGTTGTTATTGTTGTTGTTTATTTGACGTTGTTGTTTTTGTTGTTTATTTGATGTTGTTGTTGTTGTTGTTGTTTATTTGACATTGTTGTTGTTGTTGACGTTGTTGTTGTTGTTTATTTGACATTGTTGTTGTTGTTGTTGACGTTGTTGTTGTTGTTTATTTAACGTTGTTTTAGTTGTTGTTGTTTATTTGACGTTGTTGTTGTTGTTTATTTGACGTTGTTGTTGTTGACATTGTTGTTGTTGTTGTTGTTTTTTTGACGTTGTTTTTGTTGTTGTTGTTTATTTGGCGTTGTTGTTGTTGTTTATTTGACATTGTTGTTGTTGTTGACATTGTTGTTGTTGTTGTTGTTTATTTGACGTAGTTTTTATTGTTGACGTTGTTGTTGTTGTTGTTTATTTGACGGTTTTGTTGTTGTTGATGTTGTTGTTGTTGTTTATTTGACGTTGTTGTTGTTGTTGTTGTTGTTGTTTATTTGACGTTGTTGTTGTTGTTCATTTGACGTTGTTGTTGTTGTTGTTGTTTATTTGACGTTGTTGTTGTTATTGATGTTGTTTATTTGACGTTGTTGTTGTTGTTGTTGTTGTTGTTTATTTAATGTTGTTGTTGTTGTTGTTGTTTATTTGACATTGTTGTTGTTGTTGACGTTGATGTTGTTGATGTTGTTTATTTGACATTGTTGTTGTTGTTGTTGTTGTTGACGTTGTTGGTGTTGTTGTTTATTTGACGTTGTTGTTGTTGTTGTTGTTGTTTATTTGACGTTGTTTTAGATGTTGTTGTTTATTTGACGTTGTTGTTGTTGTTTATTTAACGTTGTTTTAGATGTTGTTGTTTATTTAACGGTGTTGTTGTTTATTTGACATTGTTGTTGCTGTTGACGTTGTTGTTGTTGTTGTTTATTTGACGTTGTTTTAGTTGTTGTTGTTTATTTGACGTTGTTGTTGTTGTCGTTTATTGGACGTTGTTGTTGTTGTTGTATATTTGACGGTGTTGTTGTTGTTTATTTGACGTTGTTGTTGTTGTTTATTTGACGTTGTTGTTGTTGTTGACGTTGTTGTTGTTGTTGTTGTTTATTTGACGTTGTTGTTGTTGTAGACATAGTTGTTGTTGTTTTTGTTTATTTCACGTTGTTGATGTTGTTGATGTTGTTGTTTATTTGACGTTGTTGTTGTTGTTTATTTGACGTTGTTGTTGTTGTTGACATTGTTGTTGTTGTTTATTTGATGTTGTTGTTGTTGTTTATTTGACATTGTTGTTGTTGTTGTTGTTTATTTGACATTGTTGTTGTTGTTGTTGACGTTGTTGGTTTTTTTGTTTATTTGACGTTGTTATTGTTGTTGTTTATTTGACGTTGTTTTAGTTGTTGTTGTTTATGTGACGTTGTTGTTGTTGTTGTTTATTTGACGTTGTTGTTGTTGTTGTTGTTTATTTGACGTAGTTATTGTTGACGTTGTTGTTGTTGTTGTTTATTTAACGTTTTTGTTGTTGTTGATGTTGTTGTTGGTTATTTGACGTTGTTGTTGCTGTTGTTTATTTGACGTTGTTGTTGCTGTTGTTTATTTGACGTTGTTGTTGTTGTTGTTTATTTGACGTTGTTGTTGTTGTTGTTGTTTATTTGACGTTATTGTTGTTGTTGACGTTGTTGTTGTTGTTTATTTGACGTTGTTGCTGTTGTTTATTTGACGTTGTTGTTGTCGTTGTTGTTGTTTATTTGACGTTGTTGTTGTTGTTGTTGTTTATTTGACGTTGTTGTTGTTGTTGTTATATATTTGACGTTGTTGTTGTGGTTATTGTTTATTTGACGTTGTTGTTGTTTATTTGACGTTGTTGTTGTTGACGTTATTGTTGTTGTTGTTGACGTCGTTGTTGTTGTTGTTGTTTATTTGACGTTGTTGTTGTTGTTGTTTATTAGACGTTGTTGTTGTTGTTGTTGTTTATTTGACGTTGCTGTTGTTGTTGACGTTGTTGTTGTTGTTGTTGACGTTGTTGTTGTTGTTGTTGTTTATTTGACGTTGTTGTTGTTGTTTATTTGACGTTGTTGTTGTTTTTGTTTATTTGACGTTGCTGTTGTTGTTGTTGTTTATTTGACGGTGTTGTTGTGGTTGTTTATTTGACGTTGTTGTTGTTGTTGACGTTGTTGTTATTGTTGTTGTTGTTGTTGTTTATTTGACGTTTTTGTTGTTGTTGTTGTTTATTTGACGGTGTTGTTGTGGTTGTTTATTTGACGTTGTTGTTGTTGTTGACGTTGTTGTTATTGTTGTTGTTGTTGTTGTTTATTTGACGTTTTTGTTGTTGTTGATGTTGTTGTTGTTTTTGTAGTTGTTTATTTGACGTTGTTGTTGTTTATTTGACGTTGTTGTTGTTGTTTATTTGACGTTATTGTTGTTATTGTTGTTGTTGTTGTTGTTTATTTGACGTTGTTGTTGTTATTTATTTGATGTTGTTGTTGTTGTTTATTTGACGTTGTTGTTGTTGTTGTTTATTTGACGTTGTTGTTGTTGTTGTTGTTTATTTGACGTTGTTGTTGTTATTTATTTGACGTTGTTGTTGTAGTTGTTTATTTGACGTAGTTGTTGTTGTTGACGTTGTTGTTGTTGTTATTGTTTGTTTATTTAACGATTTTGTTGTTGTTGTTGTTGTTTACTTGACTTTGTTGTTGTTGTTTATTTGACGTTGTTGTTGTTGTTGACGTTGTTGTTGTTGTTTTTGTTGTTTATTTGACGTTGCTGTTGTTCTTGTTGTTGTTGCTGTTTATTTGACGATATTATTGTTGTTGTTGTTTATTTGACGTTGTTGTTGTTGTTTATTTGACGTTGTTGTTATTGTTGTTATTTATTTGACATTGTTGTTGTTGTTGTTCATTTGACGTTGTTGTCGTTGTTTATTTGACGTTGTTGTTGTTGTTGTTGTTTATTTGACGTTGTTTTTGTCATTGTTTTTGTTGTTTATTTGACGTTGTTATTGTTGTTGTTTATTTGACATTGTTGTTGTGGTTTATTTGACGTTGTTGTTGTTGTTGACGTTGTTGTTGTTGTTTATTTGACGTTGTTGTTGTTGTTGTTGACGTTTATTTGACGTTGTTGGTGTTGTTGACGTTGTTGTTGTTGTTGTTATTTATTTGACGTTTTTATTGTCGTTGTTGTTGTTGTTGTTTATTTGACGTTGTTGTTGTTGTTATTTATTTGACGTTGTTGTTGTTGTATATTTAACATTGTTGTTGTTGTTATTGTTTATTTGACGTTGTTGTTGTTGTTTATTTGACGTTGTTGTTGTTGTTGTTCACGTTGTTGTTGTTGTTTATTTGACATTGTTGTTGTTGTTGACGTTGTTGTTGTTGTTGTTGTTTATTTGACGTTGTTGTTGTTGTTTATTTGACGTTGTTGTTGTTGTTGTTGTTTATTTAACGGTGTTGTTGTTGTTGTTTTTTTGACGTTGTTGTTGTTGTTTATTTGACGTTGTTGTTGTTGACGTTGTTGTTGTTTATTTGAAGTTGTTGTTGTTGTTGTTGACATAGTTGTTGTTGTTGTTTATTTCACGTTGTTGATGTTGTTGACGTTGTTGTTTATTTGACGTTGTTGTTGTTGTTTATTTGACGTTGTTGTTGTTGACATTGTTGTTGTTGTTGTTTATTTGACGTTGTTGTTGTTATTTATTTGGCATTGTTGTTTTTGTTGACGTTGTTGTTGTTGTTGTTGTTTATTTGACATTGTTGTTGTTGTTGACGTTGTTGGTTTTGTTGTTTATTTGACGTTGTTGTTGTTGTTGTTTATTTGACGTTGTTTTAGTTGTTGTTGTTTATTTGACGTGGTTGTTGTTGTTGTTTATTTGACGTTGTTGTTGTTGACATTGTTGTTGTTGTTGTTGACGTTGTTGTTGTTGTTTATTTGACGTTTTTGTTGTTGTTGATGTTGTTGTTGTTGTGGTTTATTTGACGTTGTTATTGTTGTTTATTTGACGTTGTTGTTGTTGTTTATTTGACGTTGTTGTTGTTGTTATTGTTGTTGTTATTTATTTGACGTTCTTGTTGTTGTTGTTTATTTGATGTTGTTGTTGTTGTTTATTTGATGTTGTTGTTGTTGTTTATTTGACATTGTTGTTGTTGTTGACGTTGTTGTTGTTGTTGTTGTTGTTTATTTGATGTTGTTGTTGTTGTTTATTTGACATTGTTGTTGTTGTTATTGATGTTGTTGTTGTTGTTTATTTGACATTGTTGTTGTTGTTGTTGTTGACGTTGTTGGTGTTGTTGTTTACTTGACGTTGTTGTTATTGTTGTTGTTTATTTGACGTTGTTTTAGTTGTTGTTTATTTGACGTTGTTGTTGTTGTTTATTTTACATTGTTGTTGTTGTTGACGTTGTTGTTGTTGTTGTTTATTTGACATTGTTGTTGTTGTTGTTGTTGACGTTGTTGGTGTTGTTGTTTATTTGACGTTGTTATTGTTGTTGTTGTTTATTTGACGTTGTTTTAGTTGTTGTTGTTTATTTGACATTGTTGTTGTTGATTATTCGACGTTGTTGTTGTTGACATTGTTGTTGTTGTTGTTTATTTGACGTTGTTGTTGTTATTTATTTGACTTAGTTGTAGTTGTTGACATTGTTGTTGTTGTTGTTGTTGTTTATTTGACATTTTTGTTGTTGTTGATGTTGTTGTTGTTGTTGTTTATTTGACGTTGTTGTTATTGTTTATTTGACGTTGTTGTTGTTGTTGTTTATTTGACGTTGTTGTTGTTATTGTTGTTGTTTATTTGACGTTGTTGTTGTTGTACTTGTTGTTTATTTGATGTTGTTGTTGTTGTTTATTTGACGTTGTTATTGTTGTTATTTATTTGACGTCGTTGTTGTTATTGTTTATTTGACGTTGTTATTATTGCTGTTGTTTATTTGACGTTTTTATTGTTTTTTATTTGACGTTGTTTTTGTTATTTGACGTTGTTGTTGTTGTTGTTGTTGTATTTGTTGTTGTTGTTGTTGTTGCTTATTTGACGTTGTTGTTATTGTTGTTGTTTATTTGACGTTGTTGTTGCTGTTGTTTATTTGACGTTGTTGTTGTTGTTGTTGTTGTTTATTTGACGTTATTATTATTGTTGACGTTGTTGTTGTTGTAGTTGTTTATTTGACGTTATTGCTGTTGTTTATTTGTCGTTGTTGTTGTTGTTTATTTGACGTTGTTGTTGTTGTTGTTATATATTTGACGTTGTTGTTGTTATTGTTTATTTGACGTTGTTGTTGTTTATTTGACGTTGTTGTTGTTGTTGTTGACGTTGTTGTTGTTGTTGTTGTTGACGTTGTTGTTGTTGTTGTTTATTTGACGTTGTTGTTGTTGTTTATTTGACGTTGTTGTTGTTGTTGTTGTTTATTTGACATTGCTGTTGTTGTTGTTGTTGTTTATTTGACGGTGATGTTGTGGTTGTTTATTTGACGTTGTTGTTGATGATGTTGTTGTTATTGTTGTTGTTGTTGTTGTTGTTTATTTGACATTGTTGTTGACGTTGTTGTTGTTGTTTATTTGACATTGTTGTTGTTGTTGTTGACGTTGTTGGTGTTGTTGTTTATTTGACGTTGTTGTTGTTGTTGTTTATTTGACGTTGTTTTAGTTGTTGTTGTTTATTTGACGTTGTTGTTGTTGTTTATTTGACGTTGTTGTTGTTGTTTATTTGACGTTGTTTTTGTTGTTGTTGTTTATTTGGCGTTGTTGTTGTTGTTTATTTGACATTGTTGTTGACATTGTTGTTGTTGTTGTTTATTTGACGTAGTTTTTGTTGTTGTTGTTGTTGTTGTTTATTTGACGTTTTTGTTGTTGTTGATGTTGTTGTTGTTGTTTATTTGACGTTGTTGTTGTTGTTGTTGTTGTTTATTTGACGTTGTTGTTGTTGTTGTTGTTCATTTGACGTTGTTGTTGTTGTTGTTGTTTATTTGAAGTTGTTGTTGTTATTGATGTTGTTTATTTGACGTTGTTGTTGTTGTTTATTTAATGTTGTTGTTGTTGTTTATTTGACATTGTTGTTGTTGTTGTTGACGTTGTTGGTGTTGTTGTTTATTTGACATTGTTGTTGTTGTTGTTTATTTGACGTTGTTTTAGATGTTGTTGTTTATTTGACGTGGTTGTTGTTGTTGTTGTTTATTTAACATTGTTTTAGATGTTGTTGTTTATTTGACGGTGTTTTGTTTATTTGACATTGTTGTTGTTGTTGTTGTTGTTGTTGTTGTTTATTTGACATTGTTGTTGTTGTTGTTGGTGTTGTTGTTTATTTGACGTTGTTGTTGTTGTTGTTGTTGTTGTTGTTGTTTATTTGACGTTGTTTTAGATGTTGTTGTTTATTTGACATTGTTGTTGTTGTTGTTGTTGTTTATTTAACGTTGTTTTAGATGTTGTTGTTTATTTGACAGTGTTGTTGTTTATTAGACATTGTTGTTGTTGTTGACGTTGTTGTTGTTTATTTGAAAGTGTTGTTGTTGTTGTTGTTGACGTTGACGTTGTTGTTGTTTATTTGACGTTGTTGTTGTTTATTTGATGTTGTTTTAGTTGTTGTTGTTTATTTGACGTTGTTGTTGTTGTTGTTTATTTGACGTTTTTGTTTTTGACATTGTTGTTGTTGTTGTCGTTTATATGACGTTGTTGTTGTTGTTGTTTATTTGACATTGTTGTTGTTGTTGACGTTGTTGTTTTTGTTGTTGTTGTTTATTTGACGTTGTTTTAGTTGTTGTTGTTTATTTGGCGTTGTTGTTATTTATTTGACATATTGTTGTTGTTGTTGTTTATTTGACGTAGTTGTTGTTGTTGACGTTGTTGTTGTTGTTTTTTATTTGACGTTTTTGTTGTTGTTGATGTTGTTGTTGTTGTTTATTTGACGTTGTTGTTGTTGTTTATGTGACGTTGTTGTTGTTGTTTATTTGACGTTGTTGTTGTTGTTGTTTATTTGATGTTGTTGTTGTTTATTTGACATTGTTGTTGTTTATTTAACGTTGTTGTTGTTGTTGTTTATTTGATGTTGTTGTTGTTGTTTATTGGATGTTGTTGTTGTTGTTGTTGTATATTTGACGGTGTTGTTGTTGTTTATTTGACGTTGTTGTTTATTTGACGTTGTTGTTGTTGTTGACGTTGTTGTTGTTGTTGTTTATTTGACGTTGTTTTAGTTGTTGTTGTTTTTTTGGCGTTGTTGTTGTTTATTTGACATTGTTGTTGTTGACATTGTTGTTGTTGTTGTTTATTTGACGTAGTTGTTGTTGTTGACGTTGTTGTTGTTGTTGTTGTTGTTTATTTGACGTTTTTGTTGTTGTTGATGTTGTTGTTGTTGTTGTTGTTTATTTGACGTTGTTGTTGTTGTTGTTGTTTATTTGACGTTGTTGTTGTTGTAGTTGTTTATTTGACGTTGTTGTTGTTGTTTATTGGACGTTGTTGTTGTTGTTGTATATTTGACGGTGTTGTTGTTGTTTATTTGACGTTGTTGTTGTTGTTGTTTATTTGACGTTGTTGTTGTTGTTGACGTTGTTATTGTTGTTTATTTGACGTTGTTGTTGTTGTTGACGTTGTTGTTGTTGTTGTTGTTTATTTGACGTTTTTGTTGTTATTGATGTTGTTGTTGTTGTTGTTTATTTGACGTTGTTGTTATTGTTGTTTATTTGACGTTGTTGTTGTTGTTGTTGTTTATATGACATTGTTGTTGTTGTTATTGTTGTTGTTTATTTGACGTTGTTGTTTTTGTTGTTTATTTGATGTTGTTGTTGTTGTTGTTGTTTATTTGACATTGTTGTTG
Organism: Vicia faba; assembly: GCA_948472305.1. Lineage (NCBI taxonomy): Eukaryota > Viridiplantae > Streptophyta > Magnoliopsida > Fabales > Fabaceae > Vicia > Vicia faba. Next base: position 365,982,897 of record OX451737.1, on the reverse strand, counting down.
TTGTTGACGTTGTTGTTGTTGTTTATTTGACATTGTTGTTGTTGTTGTTGACGTTGTTGTTGTTGTTTATTTAACGTTGTTTTAGTTGTTGTTGTTTATTTGACGTTGTTGTTGTTGTTTATTTGACGTTGTTGTTGTTGACATTGTTGTTGTTGTTGTTGTTTTTTTGACGTTGTTTTTGTTGTTGTTGTTTATTTGGCGTTGTTGTTGTTGTTTATTTGACATTGTTGTTGTTGTTGACATTGTTGTTGTTGTTGTTGTTTATTTGACGTAGTTTTTATTGTTGACGTTGTTGTTGTTGTTGTTTATTTGACGGTTTTGTTGTTGTTGATGTTGTTGTTGTTGTTTATTTGACGTTGTTGTTGTTGTTGTTGTTGTTGTTTATTTGACGTTGTTGTTGTTGTTCATTTGACGTTGTTGTTGTTGTTGTTTATTTGACGTTGTTGTTGTTATTGATGTTGTTTATTTGACGTTGTTGTTGTTGTTGTTGTTGTTTATTTAATGTTGTTGTTGTTGTTGTTGTTTATTTGACATTGTTGTTGTTGTTGACGTTGATGTTGTTGATGTTGTTTATTTGACATTGTTGTTGTTGTTGTTGTTGTTGTTGACGTTGTTGGTGTTGTTGTTTATTTGACGTTGTTGTTGTTGTTGTTGTTGTTGTTGTTTATTTGACGTTGTTTTAGATGTTGTTGTTTATTTGACGTTGTTGTTGTTGTTTATTTAACGTTGTTTTAGATGTTGTTGTTTATTTAACGGTGTTGTTGTTTATTTGACATTGTTGTTGCTGTTGACGTTGTTGTTGTTGTTGTTTATTTGACATTGTTGTTGTTGTTGTTGACGTTGTTGGTGTTGTTGTTTATTTGACGTTGTTGTTGTTGTTTATTTGACGTTGTTTTAGTTGTTGTTGTTTATTTGACGTTGTTGTTGTTGTCGTTTATTGGACGTTGTTGTTGTTGTTGTATATTTGACGGTGTTGTTGTTGTTTATTTGACGTTGTTGTTGTTGTTGTTTATTTGACGTTGTTGTTGTTGTTGACGTTGTTGTTGTTGTTGTTGTTTATTTGACGTTGTTGTTGTTGTAGACATAGTTGTTGTTGTTTTTGTTTATTTCACGTTGTTGATGTTGTTGATGTTGTTGTTTATTTGACGTTGTTGTTGTTGTTTATTTGACGTTGTTGTTGTTGTTGACATTGTTGTTGTTGTTTATTTGATGTTGTTGTTGTTGTTTATTTGACATTGTTGTTGTTGTTGTTGTTTATTTGACATTGTTGTTGTTGTTGTTGACGTTGTTGGTTTTTTTGTTTATTTGACGTTGTTATTGTTGTTGTTTATTTGACGTTGTTTTAGTTGTTGTTGTTTATGTGACGTTGTTGTTGTTGTTGTTTATTTGACGTTGTTGTTGTTGTTGTTGTTGTTTATTTGACGTAGTTATTGTTGACGTTGTTGTTGTTGTTGTTTATTTAACGTTTTTGTTGTTGTTGATGTTGTTGTTGGTTATTTGACGTTGTTGTTGCTGTTGTTTATTTGACGTTGTTGTTGTTGTTGTTTATTTGACGTTGTTGTTGTTGTTGTTGTTTATTTGACGTTATTGTTGTTGTTGACGTTGTTGTTGTTGTTTATTTGACGTTGTTGCTGTTGTTTATTTGACGTTGTTGTTGTCGTTGTTGTTGTTTATTTGACGTTGTTGTTGTTGTTGTTGTTTATTTGACGTTGTTGTTGTTGTTGTTATATATTTGACGTTGTTGTTGTGGTTATTGTTTATTTGACGTTGTTGTTGTTTATTTGACGTTGTTGTTGTTGACGTTATTGTTGTTGTTGTTGACGTCGTTGTTGTTGTTGTTGTTTATTTGACGTTGTTGTTGTTGTTGTTTATTAGACGTTGTTGTTGTTGTTGTTTATTTGACGTTGCTGTTGTTGTTGACGTTGTTGTTGTTGTTGTTGACGTTGTTGTTGTTGTTGTTGTTTATTTGACGTTGTTGTTGTTGTTTATTTGACGTTGTTGTTGTTGACGTTGTTGTTGTTTATTTGAAGTTGTTGTTGTTGTTGTTGACATAGTTGTTGTTGTTGTTTATTTCACGTTGTTGATGTTGTTGACGTTGTTGTTTATTTGACGTTGTTGTTGTTGTTTATTTGACGTTGTTGTTGTTGACATTGTTGTTGTTGTTGTTTATTTGACGTTGTTGTTGTTATTTATTTGGCATTGTTGTTTTTGTTGACGTTGTTGTTGTTGTTGTTGTTTATTTGACATTGTTGTTGTTGTTGACGTTGTTGGTTTTGTTGTTTATTTGACGTTGTTGTTGTTGTTGTTTATTTGACGTTGTTTTAGTTGTTGTTGTTTATTTGACGTGGTTGTTGTTGTTGTTTATTTGACGTTGTTGTTGTTGACATTGTTGTTGTTGTTGTTGACGTTGTTGTTGTTGTTTATTTGACGTTTTTGTTGTTGTTGATGTTGTTGTTGTTGTGGTTTATTTGACGTTGTTATTGTTGTTTATTTGACGTTGTTGTTGTTGTTTATTTGACGTTGTTGTTGTTGTTATTGTTGTTGTTATTTATTTGACGTTCTTGTTGTTGTTGTTTATTTGATGTTGTTGTTGTTGTTTATTTGATGTTGTTGTTGTTGTTTATTTGACATTGTTGTTGTTGTTGACGTTGTTGTTGTTGTTGTTGTTGTTTATTTGATGTTGTTGTTGTTGTTTATTTGACATTGTTGTTGTTGTTATTGATGTTGTTGTTGTTGTTTATTTGACATTGTTGTTGTTGTTGTTGTTGACGTTGTTGGTGTTGTTGTTTACTTGACGTTGTTGTTATTGTTGTTGTTTATTTGACGTTGTTTTAGTTGTTGTTTATTTGACGTTGTTGTTGTTGTTTATTTTACATTGTTGTTGTTGTTGACGTTGTTGTTGTTGTTGTTTATTTGACATTGTTGTTGTTGTTGTTGTTGACGTTGTTGGTGTTGTTGTTTATTTGACGTTGTTATTGTTGTTGTTGTTTATTTGACGTTGTTTTAGTTGTTGTTGTTTATTTGACATTGTTGTTGTTGATTATTCGACGTTGTTGTTGTTGACATTGTTGTTGTTGTTGTTTATTTGACGTTGTTGTTGTTATTTATTTGACTTAGTTGTAGTTGTTGACATTGTTGTTGTTGTTGTTGTTGTTTATTTGACATTTTTGTTGTTGTTGATGTTGTTGTTGTTGTTGTTTATTTGACGTTGTTGTTATTGTTTATTTGACGTTGTTGTTGTTGTTGTTTATTTGACGTTGTTGTTGTTATTGTTGTTGTTTATTTGACGTTGTTGTTGTTGTACTTGTTGTTTATTTGATGTTGTTGTTGTTGTTTATTTGACGTTGTTATTGTTGTTATTTATTTGACGTCGTTGTTGTTATTGTTTATTTGACGTTGTTATTATTGCTGTTGTTTATTTGACGTTTTTATTGTTTTTTATTTGACGTTGTTTTTGTTATTTGACGTTGTTGTTGTTGTTGTTGTTGTATTTGTTGTTGTTGTTGTTGTTGCTTATTTGACGTTGTTGTTATTGTTGTTGTTTATTTGACGTTGTTGTTGCTGTTGTTTATTTGACGTTGTTGTTGTTGTTGTTGTTGTTTATTTGACGTTATTATTATTGTTGACGTTGTTGTTGTTGTAGTTGTTTATTTGACGTTATTGCTGTTGTTTATTTGTCGTTGTTGTTGTTGTTTATTTGACGTTGTTGTTGTTGTTGTTATATATTTGACGTTGTTGTTGTTATTGTTTATTTGACGTTGTTGTTGTTTATTTGACGTTGTTGTTGTTGTTGTTGACGTTGTTGTTGTTGTTGTTGTTGACGTTGTTGTTGTTGTTGTTTATTTGACGTTGTTGTTGTTGTTTATTTGACGTTGTTGTTGTTGTTGTTGTTTATTTGACATTGCTGTTGTTGTTGTTGTTGTTTATTTGACGGTGATGTTGTGGTTGTTTATTTGACGTTGTTGTTGATGATGTTGTTGTTATTGTTGTTGTTGTTGTTGTTGTTTATTTGACATTGTTGTTGACGTTGTTGTTGTTGTTTATTTGACATTGTTGTTGTTGTTGTTGACGTTGTTGGTGTTGTTGTTTATTTGACGTTGTTGTTGTTGTTGTTTATTTGACGTTGTTTTAGTTGTTGTTGTTTATTTGACGTTGTTGTTGTTGTTTATTTGACGTTGTTTTTGTTGTTGTTGTTTATTTGGCGTTGTTGTTGTTGTTTATTTGACATTGTTGTTGACATTGTTGTTGTTGTTGTTTATTTGACGTAGTTTTTGTTGTTGTTGTTGTTGTTGTTTATTTGACGTTTTTGTTGTTGTTGATGTTGTTGTTGTTGTTTATTTGACGTTGTTGTTGTTGTTGTTGTTGTTTATTTGACGTTGTTGTTGTTGTTGTTGTTCATTTGACGTTGTTGTTGTTGTTGTTGTTTATTTGAAGTTGTTGTTGTTATTGATGTTGTTTATTTGACGTTGTTGTTGTTGTTTATTTAATGTTGTTGTTGTTGTTTATTTGACATTGTTGTTGTTGTTGTTGACGTTGTTGGTGTTGTTGTTTATTTGACATTGTTGTTGTTGTTGTTTATTTGACGTTGTTTTAGATGTTGTTGTTTATTTGACGTGGTTGTTGTTGTTGTTGTTTATTTAACATTGTTTTAGATGTTGTTGTTTATTTGACGGTGTTTTGTTTATTTGACATTGTTGTTGTTGTTGTTGTTGTTGTTGTTGTTTATTTGACATTGTTGTTGTTGTTGTTGGTGTTGTTGTTTATTTGACGTTGTTGTTGTTGTTGTTGTTGTTGTTGTTTATTTGACGTTGTTTTAGATGTTGTTGTTTATTTGACATTGTTGTTGTTGTTGTTGTTGTTTATTTAACGTTGTTTTAGATGTTGTTGTTTATTTGACAGTGTTGTTGTTTATTAGACATTGTTGTTGTTGTTGACGTTGTTGTTGTTTATTTGAAAGTGTTGTTGTTGTTGTTGTTGACGTTGACGTTGTTGTTGTTTATTTGACGTTGTTGTTGTTTATTTGATGTTGTTTTAGTTGTTGTTGTTTATTTGACGTTGTTGTTGTTGTTGTTTATTTGACGTTTTTGTTTTTGACATTGTTGTTGTTGTTGTCGTTTATATGACGTTGTTGTTGTTGTTGTTTATTTGACATTGTTGTTGTTGTTGACGTTGTTGTTTTTGTTGTTGTTGTTTATTTGACGTTGTTTTAGTTGTTGTTGTTTATTTGGCGTTGTTGTTATTTATTTGACATATTGTTGTTGTTGTTGTTTATTTGACGTAGTTGTTGTTGTTGACGTTGTTGTTGTTGTTTTTTATTTGACGTTTTTGTTGTTGTTGATGTTGTTGTTGTTGTTTATTTGACGTTGTTGTTGTTGTTTATGTGACGTTGTTGTTGTTGTTTATTTGACGTTGTTGTTGTTGTTGTTTATTTGATGTTGTTGTTGTTTATTTGACATTGTTGTTGTTTATTTAACGTTGTTGTTGTTGTTGTTTATTTGATGTTGTTGTTGTTGTTTATTGGATGTTGTTGTTGTTGTTGTTGTATATTTGACGGTGTTGTTGTTGTTTATTTGACGTTGTTGTTTATTTGACGTTGTTGTTGTTGTTGACGTTGTTGTTGTTGTTGTTTATTTGACGTTGTTTTAGTTGTTGTTGTTTTTTTGGCGTTGTTGTTGTTTATTTGACATTGTTGTTGTTGACATTGTTGTTGTTGTTGTTTATTTGACGTAGTTGTTGTTGTTGACGTTGTTGTTGTTGTTGTTGTTGTTTATTTGACGTTTTTGTTGTTGTTGATGTTGTTGTTGTTGTTGTTGTTTATTTGACGTTGTTGTTGTTGTTGTTGTTTATTTGACGTTGTTGTTGTTGTAGTTGTTTATTTGACGTTGTTGTTGTTGTTTATTGGACGTTGTTGTTGTTGTTGTATATTTGACGGTGTTGTTGTTGTTTATTTGACGTTGTTGTTGTTGTTGTTTATTTGACGTTGTTGTTGTTGTTGACGTTGTTATTGTTGTTTATTTGACGTTGTTGTTGTTGTTGACGTTGTTGTTGTTGTTGTTGTTTATTTGACGTTTTTGTTGTTATTGATGTTGTTGTTGTTGTTGTTTATTTGACGTTGTTGTTATTGTTGTTTATTTGACGTTGTTGTTGTTGTTGTTGTTTATATGACATTGTTGTTGTTGTTATTGTTGTTGTTTATTTGACGTTGTTGTTTTTGTTGTTTATTTGATGTTGTTGTTGTTGTTGTTGTTTATTTGACATTGTTGTTGTTGTTGACGTTGTTGTTGTTGTTTATTTGACATTGTTGTTGTTGTTGTTGACGTTGTTGTTGTTGTTTATTTAACGTTGTTTTAGTTGTTGTTGTTTATTTGACGTTGTTGTTGTTGTTTATTTGACGTTGTTGTTGTTGACATTGTTGTTGTTGTTGTTGTTTTTTTGACGTTGTTTTTGTTGTTGTTGTTTATTTGGCGTTGTTGTTGTTGTTTATTTGACATTGTTGTTGTTGTTGACATTGTTGTTGTTGTTGTTGTTTATTTGACGTAGTTTTTATTGTTGACGTTGTTGTTGTTGTTGTTTATTTGACGGTTTTGTTGTTGTTGATGTTGTTGTTGTTGTTTATTTGACGTTGTTGTTGTTGTTGTTGTTGTTTATTTGACGTTGTTGTTGTTGTTCATTTGACGTTGTTGTTGTTGTTGTTTATTTGACGTTGTTGTTGTTATTGATGTTGTTTATTTGACGTTGTTGTTGTTGTTGTTGTTGTTTATTTAATGTTGTTGTTGTTGTTGTTGTTTATTTGACATTGTTGTTGTTGTTGACGTTGATGTTGTTGATGTTGTTTATTTGACATTGTTGTTGTTGTTGTTGTTGTTGTTGACGTTGTTGGTGTTGTTGTTTATTTGACGTTGTTGTTGTTGTTGTTGTTGTTGTTGTTTATTTGACGTTGTTTTAGATGTTGTTGTTTATTTGACGTTGTTGTTGTTGTTTATTTAACGTTGTTTTAGATGTTGTTGTTTATTTAACGGTGTTGTTGTTTATTTGACATTGTTGTTGCTGTTGACGTTGTTGTTGTTGTTGTTTATTTGACATTGTTGTTGTTGTTGTTGACGTTGTTGGTGTTGTTGTTTATTTGACGTTGTTGTTGTTGTTGTTTATTTGACGTTGTTTTAGTTGTTGTTGTTTATTTGACGTTGTTGTTGTTGTCGTTTATTGGACGTTGTTGTTGTTGTTGTATATTTGACGGTGTTATTGTTGTTTATTTGACGTTGTTGTTGTTGTTGTTTATTTGACGTTGTTGTTGTTGTTGACGTTGTTGTTGTTGTTGTTGTTTATTTGACGTTGTTGTTGTTGTAGACATAGTTGTTGTTGTTTTTGTTTATTTCACGTTGTTGATGTTGTTGATGTTGTTGTTTATTTGACGTTGTTGTTGTTGTTTATTTGACGTTGTTGTTGTTGTTGACATTGTTGTTGTTGTTTATTTGATGTTGTTGTTGTTGTTTATTTGACATTGTTGTTGTTGTTGTTGTTTATTTGACATTGTTGTTGTTGTTGTTGACGTTGTTGGTTTTTTTGTTTATTTGACGTTGTTATTGTTGTTGTTTATTTGACGTTGTTTTAGTTGTTGTTGTTTATGTGACGTTGTTGTTGTTGTTGTTTATTTGACGTTGTTGTTGTTGTTGTTGTTGTTTATTTGACGTAGTTATTGTTGACGTTGTTGTTGTTGTTGTTTATTTAACGTTTTTGTTGTTGTTGATGTTGTTGTTGGTTATTTGACGTTGTTGTTGCTGTTGTTTATTTGACGTTGTTGTTGTTGTTGTTTATTTGACGTTGTTGTTGTTGTTGTTGTTTATTTGACGTTATTGTTGTTGTTGACGTTGTTGTTGTTGTTTATTTGACGTTGTTGCTGTTGTTTATTTGACGTTGTTGTTGTCGTTGTTGTTGTTTATTTGACGTTGTTGTTGTTGTTGTTGTTTATTTGACGTTGTTGTTGTTGTTGTTATATATTTGACGTTGTTGTTGTGGTTATTGTTTATTTGACGTTGTTGTTGTTTATTTGACGTTGTTGTTGTTGACGTTATTGTTGTTGTTGTTGACGTCGTTGTTGTTGTTGTTGTTTATTTGACGTTGTTGTTGTTGTTGTTTATTAGACGTTGTTGTTGTTGTTGTTTATTTGACGTTGCTGTTGTTGTTGACGTTGTTGTTGTTGTTGTTGACGTTGTTGTTGTTGTTGTTGTTTATTTGACGTTGTTGTTGTTGTTTATTTGACGTTGTTGTTGTTTTTGTTTATTTGACGTTGCTGTTGTTGTTGTTGTTTATTTGACGGTGTTGTTGTGGTTGTTTATTTGACGTTGTTGTTGTTGTTGACGTTGTTGTTATTGTTGTTGTTGTTGTTGTTTATTTGACGTTTTTGTTGTTGTTGTTGTTTATTTGACGGTGTTGTTGTGGTTGTTTATTTGACGTTGTTGTTGTTGACGTTGTTGTTATTGTTGTTGTTGTTGTTTATTTGACGTTTTTGTTGTTGTTGATGTTGTTGTTGTTTTTGTAGTTGTTTATTTGACGTTGTTGTTGTTTATTTGACGTTGTTGTTGTTGTTTATTTGACGTTATTGTTGTTATTGTTGTTGTTGTTGTTGTTTATTTGACGTTGTTGTTGTTATTTATTTGATGTTGTTGTTGTTGTTTATTTGACGTTGTTGTTGTTGTTGTTTATTTGACGTTGTTGTTGTTGTTGTTTATTTGACGTTGTTGTTGTTGTTGTTTATTTGACGTTGTTGTTGTTATTTATTTGACGTTGTTGTTGTAGTTGTTTATTTGACGTAGTTGTTGTTGTTGACGTTGTTGTTGTTGTTATTGTTTGTTTATTTAACGATTTTGTTGTTGTTGTTGTTGTTTACTTGACTTTGTTGTTGTTGTTTATTTGACGTTGTTGTTGTTGTTGACGTTGTTGTTGTTGTTTTTGTTGTTTATTTGACGTTGCTGTTGTTCTTGTTGTTGTTGCTGTTTATTTGACGATATTATTGTTGTTGTTGTTTATTTGACGTTGTTGTTGTTGTTTATTTGACGTTGTTGTTATTGTTGTTATTTATTTGACATTGTTGTTGTTGTTGTTCATTTGACGTTGTTGTCGTTGTTTATTTGACGTTGTTGTTGTTGTTGTTGTTTATTTGACGTTGTTTTTGTCATTGTTTTTGTTGTTTATTTGACGTTGTTATTGTTGTTGTTTATTTGACATTGTTGTTGTTGTTTATTTGACGTTGTTGTTGTTGTTGACGTTGTTGTTGTTGTTTATTTGACGTTGTTGTTGTTGTTGTTGACGTTTATTTGACGTTGTTGGTGTTGTTGACGTTGTTGTTGTTGTTGTTATTTATTTGACGTTTTTATTGTCGTTGTTGTTGTTGTTGTTTATTTGACGTTGTTGTTGTTGTTATTTATTTGACGTTGTTGTTGTTGTATATTTAACATTGTTGTTGTTGTTATTGTTTATTTGACGTTGTTGTTGTTGTTTATTTGACGTTGTTGTTGTTGTTGTTCACGTTGTTGTTGTTGTTTATTTGACATTGTTGTTGTTGTTGACGTTGTTGTTGTTGTTGTTGTTTATTTGACGTTGTTGTTGTTGTTTATTTGACGTTGTTGTTGTTGTTGTTTATTTAACGGTGTTGTTGTTGTTGTTTTTTTGACGTTGTTGTTGTTGTTTATTTGACGTTGTTGTTGTTGACGTTGTTGTTGTTTATTTGAAGTTGTTGTTGTTGTTGTTGACATAGTTGTTGTTGTTGTTTATTTCACGTTGTTGATGTTGTTGACGTTGTTGTTGTTGTTTATTTGACGTTGTTGTTGTTGACATTGTTGTTGTTGTTGTTTATTTGACGTTGTTGTTGTTATTTATTTGGCATTGTTGTTTTTGTTGACGTTGTTGTTGTTGTTGTTGTTTATTTGACATTGTTGTTGTTGTTGACGTTGTTGGTTTTGTTGTTTATTTGACGTTGTTGTTGTTGTTGTTTATTTGACGTTGTTTTAGTTGTTGTTGTTTATTTGACGTGGTTGTTGTTGTTGTTTATTTGACGTTGTTGTTGTTGACATTGTTGTTGTTGTTGTTGACGTTGTTGTTGTTGTTTATTTGACGTTTTTGTTGTTGTTGATGTTGTTGTTGTTGTGGTTTATTTGACGTTGTTATTGTTGTTTATTTGACGTTGTTGTTGTTGTTTATTTGACGTTGTTGTTGTTGTTATTGTTGTTGTTATTTATTTGACGTTCTTGTTGTTGTTGTTTATTTGATGTTGTTGTTGTTGTTTATTTGATGTTGTTGTTGTTGTTTATTTGACATTGTTGTTGTTGTTGACGTTGTTGTTGTTGTTGTTGTTGTTTATTTGATGTTGTTGTTGTTGTTTATTTGACATTGTTGTTGTTGTTATTGATGTTGTTGTTGTTGTTTATTTGACATTGTTGTTGTTGTTGTTGTTGACGTTGTTGGTGTTGTTGTTTACTTGACGTTGTTGTTATTGTTGTTGTTTATTTGACGTTGTTTTAGTTGTTGTTTATTTGACGTTGTTGTTGTTGTTTATTTTACATTGTTGTTGTTGTTGACGTTGTTGTTGTTGTTGTTTATTTGACATTGTTGTTGTTGTTGTTGTTGACGTTGTTGGTGTTGTTGTTTATTTGACGTTGTTATTGTTGTTGTTGTTTATTTGACGTTGTTTTAGTTGTTGTTGTTTATTTGACATTGTTGTTGTTGATTATTCGACGTTGTTGTTGTTGACATTGTTGTTGTTGTTGTTTATTTGACGTTGTTGTTGTTATTTATTTGACTTAGTTGTAGTTGTTGACATTGTTGTTGTTGTTGTTGTTGTTTATTTGACATTTTTGTTGTTGTTGATGTTGTTGTTGTTGTTGTTTATTTGACGTTGTTGTTATTGTTTATTTGACGTTGTTGTTGTTGTTGTTTATTTGACGTTGTTGTTGTTATTGTTGTTGTTTATTTGACGTTGTTGTTGTTGTACTTGTTGTTTATTTGATGTTGTTGTTGTTGTTTATTTGACGTTGTTATTGTTGTTATTTATTTGACGTCGTTGTTGTTGTTATTGTTTATTTGACGTTGTTATTATTGCTGTTGTTTATTTGACGTTTTTATTGTTTTTTATTTGACGTTGTTTTTGTTATTTGACGTTGTTGTTGTTGTTGTTGTATTTGTTGTTGTTGTTGTTGTTGCTTATTTGACGTTGTTGTTATTGTTGTTGTTTATTTGACGTTGTTGTTGCTGTTGTTTATTTGACGTTGTTGTTGTTGTTGTTGTTGTTTATTTGACGTTATTATTATTGTTGACGTTGTTGTTGTTGTTGTTGTTTATTTGACGTTGTTGCTGTTGTTTATTTGTCGTTGTTGTTGTTGTTTATTTGACGTTGTTGTTGTTGTTGTTATATATTTGACGTTGTTGTTGTTATTGTTTATTTGACGTTGTTGTTGTTTATTTGACGTTGTTGTTGTTGTTGTTGACGTTGTTGTTGTTGTTGTTGTTGACGTTGTTGTTGTTGTTGTTTATTTGACGTTGTTGTTGTTGTTTATTTGACGTTGTTGTTGTTGTTGTTTATTTGACATTGCTGTTGTTGTTGTTGTTGTTTATTTGACGGTGATGTTGTGGTTGTTTATTTGACGTTGTTGTTGATGATGTTGTTGTTATTGTTGTTGTTGTTGTTGTTGTTTATTTGACATTGTTGTTGACGTTGTTGTTGTTGTTTATTTGACATTGTTGTTGTTGTTGTTGACGTTGTTGGTGTTGTTGTTTATTTGACGTTGTTGTTGTTGTTGTTTATTTGACGTTGTTTTAGTTGTTGTTGTTTATTTGACGTTGTTGTTGTTGTTTATTTGACGTTGTTGTTGTTGTTTATTTGACGTTGTTTTTGTTGTTGTTGTTTATTTGGCGTTGTTGTTGTTGTTTATTTGACATTGTTGTTGACATTGTTGTTGTTGTTGTTTATTTGACGTAGTTTTTGTTGTTGTTGTTGTTGTTGTTTATTTGACGTTTTTGTTGTTGTTGATGTTGTTGTTGTTGTTTATTTGACGTTGTTGTTGTTGTTGTTGTTTATTTGACGTTGTTGTTGTTGTTGTTGTTCATTTGACGTTGTTGTTGTTGTTGTTGTTTATTTGAAGTTGTTGTTGTTATTGATGTTGTTTATTTGACGTTGTTGTTGTTGTTTATTTAATGTTGTTGTTGTTGTTTATTTGACATTGTTGTTGTTGTTGTTGACGTTGTTGGTGTTGTTGTTTATTTGACATTGTTGTTGTTGTTGTTTATTTGACGTTGTTTTAGATGTTGTTGTTTATTTGACGTGGTTGTTGTTGTTGTTGTTTATTTAACATTGTTTTAGATGTTGTTGTTTATTTGACGGTGTTTTGTTTATTTGACATTGTTGTTGTTGTTGTTGTTGTTGTTGTTGTTGTTTATTTGACATTGTTGTTGTTGTTGTTGACGTTGTTGGTGTTGTTGTTTATTTGACGTTGTTGTTGTTGTTATTGTTGTTGTTTATTTGACGTTGTTTTAGTTGTTGTTGTTTATTTGACGTTGTTGTTATTGTTTATTTGACGTTTTTGTTATTGACATTGTTGTTGTTGTTGTTTATATGACGTTGTTGTTGTTCTTGTTGTTTATTTGACATAGTTGTTGTTGTTGACGTTGTTGTTGTTGTTGTTTATTTGACGTTTTTGTTGTTCTTGATGTTGTTGTTGTTGTTGTTTATTTGACGTTGTTGTTATTGTTTATTTGACGTTGTTGTTGTTGTTTATTTGACGTTGTTATTGTTGTTGTTTATTTGACGTTGTTGTTGTTGTTGTTTATTTGATGTTGTTGTTGTTTATTTGACGTTGGTGTTGTTGTTGTTTATTTGACGTTGTTGTTGTTATTTATTTGACGTTGTTGTTGTTGTTATTGTTTATTTGACGTTGTTGTCGTTGTTGTTGTTGTTTATTTGACGTTGTTATTGTTGTTTATTTGACGTTGTTTTTGTTATTTGACGTTGTTGTTGTTGTATTTGTTGTTGTTTTTGTTGCTTATTTGACGTTGTTGTTATTGTTGTTGTTTATTTGACGTTGTTGTTGCTGTTGTTTATTTGACGTTGTTGTTGTTGTTTATTTGATGTTGTTGTTGTTTATTTGACGTGTTGTTGTTGTTGTTGTTTATTTGACGTTGTTATTGTTGTTGTTGTTGTTTATTTGACGTTGTTGTTGTCGTTACTGTTTTTTATTTGACGTTGTTGTTGTTGTTGTTGTTGTTGTTGTTTATTTGACATTGTTGTTGTTGTTATTTATTTGACGTTGTTGTTGTTATTTATTTGACGTTGTTATTGTTGTTATTTATTTGACGTTGTTGTTGTTGTTTATTTGACAATGTTGTTGTTGTTGACGTTGTTGTTGTTGTTGTTTATTTGACATTGTTGTTGTTGTTGGTGGTGTTGCTGTTTATTTGACGTTGTTGTTGTTGTTGTTGTTTATTTGACGTTGTTTTAGTTGTTATTGTTTATTTGACATTGTTGTTGTTGAAATTGTTGTTGTTGTTGTTTATTTGACGTAGTTGTTGTTGTTGACGTTGTTGTTGTTGTTGTTTATTTGACGTTTTTGTTTTTTTAGATGTTGTTGATGTTGTTTATTTGACGTTGTTGTTATTGTCTATTTGACGTTGTTGTTGTTGTTTATTTGATGTTGGTGTTGTTGTTGTTTATTTGACGTTGTTGTTGTTGTTATTTATTTGACGTTGTTGTTGTTATTTATTTGACGTTGTTGTTGTTTTTATTGTTTATTAGACGTTGTTGTTGTTGTTTATTTGACGTTGTTATTGTTGTTTATTTGACGTTGTTGTTATTGTTGTTGTTTATTTGACGTTGTTGTTGTTGTTTATTGGACGTTGTTGTTGTTGACGTTGTTGTTGTTGTTGTTGTTTATTTGACGTTGTTGTTGTTGACGTTGTTGTTGTTATTGTTATTTATTTGACGTTGTTGTTGTTGTTGTTGTTTATTTGACGTTGTTGTTGTTGTTTATTTGACGTTGTTGTTGTTGTTGTTGTTTATTTGACATTGTTGTTGTTGTTGTTATTGTTTATTTGACGTTGTTGTTGTTTATTTGACGTTGTTGTTGTTGACGTTGTTGTTGTTATTGACGTTGTTGTTGTTGTTGTTGTTGTTGTTTATTTGACGTTGTTGTTGTTGTTGTTTATTTGGCGTTGTTGTTGTTGTTTATTTGATGTTGTTGTTGTTGTTTATTTGACGGTGTTGTTGTTGTTGTTTATTTGACGTTGTTGTTGTTGTTGACGTTGTTGTTGTTGTTGTTTATTTGACGTTTTTGTTGTTGTTGATGTTGTTGTTGTTTTTGTAGTTGTTTATTTGACGTTGTTGTTGTTATTTATTTGACGTTGTTGTTGTTGTTGTTGTTGTTTATTTGACGTTGTTGTTGTTGTTATTGTTGTTGTTGTTGTTTATTTGACGTTGTTGTTGTTTATTTGACGTTGTTGTATTTGTTGTTGTTTATTTGACGTTGTTATTGTTGTTTATTTGATGTTGTTGTTGTTGTTTATTTGACGTTGTTGTTGTTGTTTATTTGACGTTGTTGTTGACGTTGTTGTTGTTTATTTGACATTGTTGTTGTTGTTGTTGGTGGTGGTGGTGGTGTTGTTTATTTGACGTTGTTGTTGTTGTTGTTTATTTGACGTTGTTTTAGTTGTTGTTGTTGTTTTTGTTTATTTGGCGTTGTTGTTGTTTATTTGACATTGTTGTTGTTGACATTGTTGTTGTCGTTGTTGTTTATTTGACGTAGTTGTTGTTGTTGACGTTGTTGTTGTTGTTTATTTGACGTTGTTGTTGTTGTTTATTTGACGTTGTTGTTGTTGTTGTTGTTTATTTGACGTTGTTGTTGTTGTTATTGTTGTTGTTTATTTGACGTTCTTGTTGTTGTTGTTTATTTGATGTTGTTGTTGTTGTTTATTTGACATTGTTGTTGTTGTTGACGTTATTGTTGTTGCTTATTTGATGTTGTTGTTGTTGTTGTTTATTTGACATTGTTGTTATTGTTGACGTTGTTATTGTTGTTGTTTATTTGACATTGTTGTTGTTGTTGTTGTTGACGTTGTTGGTGTTGTTGTTTACTTTACGTTGTTGTTAATGTTGTTGTTTATTTGACGTTGTTTTAGTTGTTGTTTATTTGACGTTGTTGTTGTTTATTTGACATTGTTGTTGTTGACGTTGTTGTTGTTGTTGTTTATTTGACATTGTTGTTGTTGTTGTTGTTGTTGTTGTTGACGTTGTTGGTGTTGTTGTTTATTGGACGTTGTTATTGTTGTTGTTGTTTATTTGACGTTGATTTAGTTGTTGTTGTTTATTTGACATTGTTGTTGTTGTTTATTCGATGTTGTTGTTGTTGTTGTTTATTTGACGTTGTTGTTGTTGTTTATTTGACTTAGTTGTTGTTGTTGACATTGTTGTTGTTGTTGTTTATTTGACATTTTTGTTGTTGTTGATGTTGTTGTTGTTGATTATTTGATGTTGTTGTTATTGTTTATTTGACGTTGTTGTTGTTGTTTATTTGACGTTGTTGTTGTTGTTGTTGTTGTTATTGTTGTTGTTTATTTGACGTTGTTGTTGTTGTTTATTTGATGTTGTTGTTGTTGTTGTTTATTTGACGTTGGTGTTATTGTTGTTGTTGCTTATTTGACGTTGTTATTGTTGTTATTTATTTGACGTCGTTGTTGTTGTTATTGTTTATTTGACGTTGTTGTTGTTGTTGTTGTTTATTTGACGTTTTTATTGTTGTTTATTTGACGTTGTTTTTGTTATTTGACGTTGTTGTTGTTGTTGTATTTGTTGTTGTTGTTGTTGTTGCTTATTTGACGTTGTTGTTATTGTTGTTGTTTATTTGACGTTGTTGTTGCTGTTGTTTATTTGACGTTGTTAATGTTGTTTATTTGACGTTGTTGTTGTTGTTGTTTATTTGACGTTGTTGTTGTTGTTGACGTTCTTGTTGTTATTGTTGTTTATTTGACGTTGTTGTTGTTGTTTATTTGACGTTGTTGTCGTTGTTGTTGTTTATTTGACGTTGTTGTTGTTGTTTATTTGACGTTGTTGTTGTTGTTGTTATATATTTGACGTTGTTGTTGTTATTGTTTATTTGACGTTGTTGTTGTTGTTTATTTGACGTTGTTGTTGTTGTTGACGTTGTTGTTGTTGTTGACGTTGTTGTTGTTGTTGTTTATTTGACGTTGTTGTTGTTGTTGTTGTTTATTTGACATTGTTGTTGTTGTTGTTTATTTGACGTTGTTGTTGTTGTTGACGTTGTTGTTGTTGTTTTTGTTGTTTATTTGACGTTGCTGTTGTTCTTGTTGTTGTTGCTGTTTATTTGACGATATTATTGTTGTTGTTGTTTATTTGACGTTGTTGTTGTTGTTTATTTGACGTTGTTGTTATTGTTGTTATTTATTTGACATTGTTGTTGTTGTTGTTCATTTGACGTTGTTGTCGTTGTTTATTTGACGTTGTTGTTGTTGTTGTTGTTTATTTGACGTTGTTTTTGTCATTGTTTTTGTTGTTTATTTGACGTTGTTATTGTTGTTGTTTATTTGACATTGTTGTTGTTGTTTATTTGACGTTGTTGTTGTTGTTGACGTTGTTGTTGTTGTTTATTTGACGTTGTTGTTAATGTTGTTGACGTTTATTTGACGTTGTTGGTGTTGTTGACGTTGTTGTTGTTGTTATTTATTTGACGTTTTTATTGTCGTTGTTGTTGTTGTTGTTTATTTGACGTTGTTGTTGTTGTTATTTATTTGACGTTGTTGTTGTTGTATATTTAACATTGTTGTTGTTGTTATTGTTTATTTGACGTTGTTGTTGTTGTTTATTTGACGTTGTTGTTGTTGTTGTTCACGTTGTTGTTGTTGTTTATTTGACATTGTTGTTGTTGTTGACGTTGTTGTTGTTGTTGTTGTTTATTTGACGTTGTTGTTGTTGTTTATTTGACGTTGTTGTTGTTGTTGTTGTTTATTTAACGGTGTTGTTGTTGTTGTTTTTTTGACGTTGTTGTTGTTGTTTATTTGACGTTGTTGTTGTTGACGTTGTTGTTGTTTATTTGAAGTTGTTGTTGTTGTTGTTGACATAGTTGTTGTTGTTGTTTATTTCACGTTGTTGATGTTGTTGACGTTGTTGTTTATTTGACGTTGTTGTTGTTGTTTATTTGACGTTGTTGTTGTTGACATTGTTGTTGTTGTTGTTTATTTGACGTTGTTGTTGTTATTTATTTGGCATTGTTGTTTTTGTTGACGTTGTTGTTGTTGTTGTTGTTTATTTGACATTGTTGTTGTTGTTGACGTTGTTGGTTTTGTTGTTTATTTGACGTTGTTGTTGTTGTTGTTTATTTGACGTTGTTTTAGTTGTTGTTGTTTATTTGACGTGGTTGTTGTTGTTGTTTATTTGACGTTGTTGTTGTTGACATTGTTGTTGTTGTTGTTGACGTTGTTGTTGTTGTTTATTTGACGTTTTTGTTGTTGTTGATGTTGTTGTTGTTGTGGTTTATTTGACGTTGTTATTGTTGTTTATTTGACGTTGTTGTTGTTGTTTATTTGACGTTGTTGTTGTTGTTATTGTTGTTGTTATTTATTTGACGTTCTTGTTGTTGTTGTTTATTTGATGTTGTTGTTGTTGTTTATTTGATGTTGTTGTTGTTGTTTATTTGACATTGTTGTTGTTGTTGACGTTGTTGTTGTTGTTGTTGTTTATTTGATGTTGTTGTTGTTGTTTATTTGACATTGTTGTTGTTGTTATTGATGTTGTTGTTGTTGTTTATTTGACATTGTTGTTGTTGTTGTTGTTGACGTTGTTGGTGTTGTTGTTTACTTGACGTTGTTGTTATTGTTGTTGTTTATTTGACGTTGTTTTAGTTGTTGTTTATTTGACGTTGTTGTTGTTGTTTATTTTACATTGTTGTTGTTGTTGACGTTGTTGTTGTTGTTGTTGTTTATTTGACATTGTTGTTGTTGTTGTTGTTGACGTTGTTGGTGTTGTTGTTTATTTGACGTTGTTATTGTTGTTGTTGTTTATTTGACGTTGTTTTAGTTGTTGTTGTTTATTTGACATTGTTGTTGTTGATTATTCGACGTTGTTGTTGTTGACATTGTTGTTGTTGTTGTTTATTTGACGTTGTTGTTGTTATTTATTTGACTTAGTTGTAGTTGTTGACATTGTTGTTGTTGTTGTTGTTGTTTATTTGACATTTTTGTTGTTGTTGATGTTGTTGTTGTTGTTGTTTATTTGACGTTGTTGTTATTGTTTATTTGACGTTGTTGTTGTTGTTGTTTATTTGACGTTGTTGTTGTTATTGTTGTTGTTTATTTGACGTTGTTGTTGTACTTGTTGTTTATTTGATGTTGTTGTTGTTGTTTATTTGACGTTGTTATTGTTGTTATTTATTTGACGTCGTTGTTGTTGTTATTGTTTATTTGACGTTGTTATTATTGCTGTTGTTTATTTGACGTTTTTATTGTTTTTTATTTGACGTTGTTTTTGTTATTTGACGTTGTTGTTGTTGTTGTTGTTGTATTTGTTGTTGTTGTTGTTGTTGCTTATTTGACGTTGTTGTTATTGTTGTTGTTTATTTGACGTTGTTGTTGCTGTTGTTTATTTGACGTTGTTGTTGTTGTTGTTGTTGTTTATTTGACGTTATTATTATTGTTGACGTTGTTGTTGTTGTTGTTGTTTATTTGACGTTGTTGCTGTTGTTTATTTGTCGTTGTTGTTGTTGTTTATTTGACGTTGTTGTTGTTGTTGTTATATATTTGACGTTGTTGTTGTTATTGTTTATTTGACGTTGTTGTTGTTTATTTGACGTTGTTGTTGTTGTTGTTGACGTTGTTGTTGTTGTTGTTGTTGACGTTGTTGTTGTTGTTGTTTATTTGACGTTGTTGTTGTTGTTTATTTGACGTTGTTGTTGTTGTTGTTTATTTGACATTGCTGTTGTTGTTGTTGTTGTTTATTTGACGGTGATGTTGTGGTTGTTTATTTGACGTTGTTGTTGATGATGTTGTTGTTATTGTTGTTGTTGTTGTTGTTGTTTATTTGACATTGTTGTTGACGTTGTTGTTGTTGTTTATTTGACATTGTTGTTGTTGTTGTTGACGTTGTTGGTGTTGTTGTTTATTTGACGTTGTTGTTGTTGTTGTTTATTTGACGTTGTTTTAGTTGTTGTTGTTTATTTGACGTTGTTGTTGTTGTTTATTTGACGTTGTTGTTGTTGTTTATTTGACGTTGTTTTTGTTGTTGTTGTTTATTTGGCGTTGTTGTTGTTGTTTATTTGACATTGTTGTTGACATTGTTGTTGTTGTTGTTTATTTGACGTAGTTTTTGTTTTTGTTGTTGTTGTTGTTTATTTGACGTTTTTGTTGTTGTTGATGTTGTTGTTGTTGTTTATTTGACGTTGTTGTTGTTGTTGTTGTTGTTTATTTGACGTTGTTGTTGTTGTTGTTGTTCATTTGACGTTGTTGTTGTTGTTGTTATTGTTTATTTGAAGTTGTTGTTGTTATTGATGTTGTTTATTTGACGTTGTTGTTGTTGTTTATTTAATGTTGTTGTTGTTGTTTATTTGACATTGTTGTTGTTGTTGTTGACGTTGTTGGTGTTGTTGTTTATTTGACATTGTTGTTGTTGTTGTTTATTTGACGTTGTTTTAGATGTTGTTGTTTATTTGACGTGGTTGTTGTTGTTGTTGTTTATTTAACATTGTTTTAGATGTTGTTGTTTATTTGACGGTGTTTTGTTTATTTGACATTGTTGTTGTTGTTGTTGTTGTTGTTGTTGTTGTTTATTTGACATTGTTGTTGTTGTTGTTGACGTTGTTGGTGTTGTTGTTTATTTGACGTTGTTGTTGTTGTTATTGTTGTTGTTTATTTGACGTTGTTTTAGTTGTTGTTGTTTATTTGACGTTGTTGTTATTGTTTATTTGACGTTTTTGTTATTGACATTGTTGTTGTTGTTGTTTATATGACGTTGTTGTTGTTCTTGTTGTTTATTTGACATAGTTGTTGTTGTTGACGTTGTTGTTGTTGTTGTTTATTTGACGTTTTTGTTGTTCTTGATGTTGTTGTTGTTGTTGTTTATTTGACGTTGTTGTTATTGTTTATTTGACGTTGTTGTTGTTGTTTATTTGACGTTGTTATTGTTGTTGTTTATTTGACGTTGTTGTTGTTGTTGTTTATTTGATGTTGTTGTTGTTTATTTGACGTTGGTGTTGTTGTTGTTTATTTGACGTTGTTGTTGTTATTTATTTGACGTTGTTGTTGTTGTTATTGTTTATTTGACGTTGTTGTCGTTGTTGTTGTTGTTTATTTGACGTTGTTATTGTTGTTTATTTGACGTTGTTTTTGTTATTTGACGTTGTTGTTGTTGTATTTGTTGTTGTTTTTGTTGCTTATTTGACGTTGTTGTTATTGTTGTTGTTTATTTGACGTTGTTGTTGCTGTTGTTTATTTGACGTTGTTGTTGTTGTTGTTTATTTGATGTTGTTGTTGTTTATTTGACGTGTTGTTGTTGTTGTTGTTTATTTGACGTTGTTATTGTTGTTGTTGTTGTTTATTTGACGTTGTTGTTGTCGTTACTGTTTTTTATTTGACGTTGTTGTTGTTGTTGTTGTTGTTGTTTATTTGACATTGTTGTTGTTGTTATTTATTTGACGTTGTTGTTGTTATTTATTTGACGTTGTTATTGTTGTTATTTATTTGACGTTGTTGTTGTTGTTTATTTGACAATGTTGTTGTTGTTGACGTTGTTGTTGTTGTTGTTTATTTGACATTGTTGTTGTTGTTGGTGGTGTTGCTGTTTATTTGACGTTGTTGTTGTTGTTGTTGTTGTTGTTTATTTGACGTTGTTTTAGTTGTTATTGTTTATTTGACATTGTTGTTGTTGAAATTGTTGTTGTTGTTGTTGTTTATTTGACGTAGTTGTTGTTGTTGACGTTGTTGTTGTTGTTGTTTATTTGACGTTTTTGTTTTTTTAGATGTTGTTGATGTTGTTTATTTGACGTTGTTGTTATTGTCTATTTGACGTTGTTGTTGTTGTTTATTTGATGTTGGTGTTGTTGTTGTTTATTTGACGTTGTTGTTGTTGTTATTTATTTGACGTTGTTGTTGTTATTTATTTGACGTTGTTGTTGTTTTTATTGTTTATTAGACGTTGTTGTTGTTGTTTATTTGACGTTGTTATTGTTGTTTATTTGACGTTGTTGTTATTGTTGTTGTTTATTTGACGTTGTTGTTGTTGTTTATTGGACGTTGTTGTTGTTGACGTTGTTGTTGTTGTTGTTGTTTATTTGACGTTGTTGTTGTTGACGTTGTTGTTGTTATTGTTATTTATTTGACGTTGTTGTTGTTGTTGTTGTTTATTTGACGTTGTTGTTGTTGTTTATTTGACGTTGTTGTTGTTGTTGTTGTTGTTTATTTGACATTGTTGTTGTTGTTGTTATTGTTTATTTGACGTTGTTGTTGTTTATTTGACGTTGTTGTTGTTGACGTTGTTGTTGTTATTGACGTTGTTGTTGTTGTTGTTGTTGTTGTTTATTTGACGTTGTTGTTGTTGTTGTTTATTTGGCGTTGTTGTTGTTGTTTATTTGATGTTGTTGTTGTTGTTTATTTGACGGTGTTGTTGTTGTTGTTTATTTGACGTTGTTGTTGTTGTTGACGTTGTT
This sequence comes from Vicia faba, assembly GCA_948472305.1. Lineage (NCBI taxonomy): Eukaryota > Viridiplantae > Streptophyta > Magnoliopsida > Fabales > Fabaceae > Vicia > Vicia faba. The sequence goes on along the minus strand of OX451737.1, from coordinate 365,961,208 downwards.
GTTGTTGTTGTTTATTTGACGTTTTTGTTGTTGTTGATGTTGTTGTTGTTTTTGTAGTTGTTTATTTGACGTTGTTGTTGTTATTTATTTGACGTTGTTGTTGTTGTTGTTGTTTATTTGACGTTGTTGTTGTTGTTATTGTTGTTGTTGTTGTTTATTTGACGTTGTTGTTGTTTATTTGACGTTGTTGTATTTGTTGTTGTTTATTTGACGTTGTTATTGTTGTTTATTTGATGTTGTTGTTGTTGTTTATTTGACGTTGTTGTTGTTGTTTATTTGACGTTGTTGTTGACGTTGTTGTTGTTTATTTGACATTGTTGTTGTTGTTGTTGGTGGTGGTGGTGGTGTTGTTTATTTGACGTTGTTGTTGTTGTTGTTTATTTGACGTTGTTTTAGTTGTTGTTGTTGTTTTTGTTTATTTGGCGTTGTTGTTGTTTATTTGACATTGTTGTTGTTGACATTGTTGTTGTCGTTGTTGTTTATTTGACGTAGTTGTTGTTGTTGACGTTGTTGTTGTTGTTTATTTGACGTTGTTGTTGTTGTTTATTTGACGTTGTTGTTGTTGTTGTTGTTTATTTGACGTTGTTGTTGTTGTTATTGTTGTTGTTTATTTGACGTTCTTGTTGTTGTTGTTTATTTGATGTTGTTGTTGTTGTTTATTTGACATTGTTGTTGTTGTTGACGTTATTGTTGTTGCTTATTTGATGTTGTTGTTGTTGTTGTTGTTTATTTGACATTGTTGTTATTGTTGACGTTGTTATTGTTGTTGTTTATTTGACATTGTTGTTGTTGTTGTTGTTGACGTTGTTGGTGTTGTTGTTTACTTTACGTTGTTGTTAATGTTGTTGTTTATTTGACGTTGTTTTAGTTGTTGTTTATTTGACGTTGTTGTTGTTTATTTGACATTGTTGTTGTTGACGTTGTTGTTGTTGTTGTTTATTTGACATTGTTGTTGTTGTTGTTGTTGTTGTTGTTGACGTTGTTGGTGTTGTTGTTTATTTGACGTTGTTATTGTTGTTGTTGTTTATTTGACGTTGATTTAGTTGTTGTTGTTTATTTGACATTGTTGTTGTTGTTTATTCGATGTTGTTGTTGTTGTTGTTTATTTGACGTTGTTGTTGTTGTTTATTTGACTTAGTTGTTGTTGTTGACATTGTTGTTGTTGTTGTTTATTTGACATTTTTGTTGTTGTTGATGTTGTTGTTGTTGATTATTTGATGTTGTTGTTATTGTTTATTTGACGTTGTTGTTGTTGTTTATTTGACGTTGTTGTTGTTGTTGTTGTTGTTATTGTTGTTGTTTATTTGACGTTGTTGTTGTTGTTGTTGTTTATTTGATGTTGTTGTTGTTGTTGTTTATTTGACGTTGGTGTTATTGTTGTTGTTGCTTATTTGACGTTGTTATTGTTGTTATTTATTTGACGTCGTTGTTGTTGTTATTGTTTATTTGACGTTGTTGTTGTTGTTGTTGTTTATTTGACGTTTTTATTGTTGTTTATTTGACGTTGTTTTTGTTATTT
>OX451737.1:365949689-365957189 GCA_948472305.1 Vicia faba | reverse complement strand
GTTGTTGTTGTTGTTGTTTACTTGACGTTGTTGTTGTTGTTTATTTGACGTTGTTTTAGTTGTTGTTTATTTGACGTTGTTGTTGTTTATTTGACATTGTTGTTGTTGTTGTTGTTTATTTGACATTGTTGTTGTTGTTGTTGTTGTTGACGTTGTTGGTGTTGTTGTTTATTTGACGTTGTTATTGTTGTTGTTGTTTATTTGACGTTGTTTTAGTTGTTGTTGTTTATTTGACATTGTTGTTGTTTATTCGATGTTGTTGTTGTTGACATTGTTGTTGTTGTTGTTGTTTATTTGACGTTGTTATTGTTGTTTATTTGACTTTGTTGTTGTTGTTGACATTGTTGTTGTTGTTGTTTATTTGACATTTTTGTTGTTGTTGATGTTGTTGTTGTTGATTATTTGATGTTGTTGTTATTGTTTATTTGACGTTGTTGTTGTTGTTTATTTGACGTTGTTGTTGTTGTTGTTATTGTTGTTGTTTATTTGACGTTGTTGTTGTTGTTGTTTATTTGATGTTGTTGTTGTTGTTTATTTGACGTTGGTGTTGTTGTTGTTGTTGTTTATTTGACGTTGTTATTGTTGTTATTTATTTGACGTCGTTGTTGTTGTTATTGTTTATTTGATGTTGTTGTTGTTGTTGTTTATTTGACGTTTTTATTGTTATTTATTTGACGTTGTTTTTGTTATTTGACGTTGTTGTTGTTGTTGTTGTTGTTGTATTTGTTGTTGTTGTTGTTGCTTATTTGAGTTGTTGTTATTGTTGTTGTTTATTTGACGTTGTTGTTGTTGTTGTTTATTTGACGTTGTTGTTGTTGTTTATTTGACGTTGTTGTTGTTGTTGTTTATTTGACGTTATTGTTGTTGTTGACGTTCTTGTTGTTATTGTTGTTTATTTGACGTTGTTGTTGTTGTTTATTTGACGTTGTTGTTGTCGTTGTTGTTGTTTATTTGACGTTGTTGTTGTTGTTGTTTATTTGACGTTATTGTTGTTGTTGTTATATATTTGACGTTGTTGTTGTTATTGTTTATTTGACGTTGTTGTTGTTGTTTATTTGACGTTGTTGTTGTTGTTGACGTTGTTGTTGTTGTTGACGTTGTTGTTATTGTTGTTTATTTGACGTTGTTGTTGTTGTTGTTTATTTGACATTGTTGTTGTTGTTGTTTATTTGACGTTGTTGTTGTTGTTGTTTATTTGACGGTGTTGTTGTGGTTGTTTATTTGACGTTGTTGTTGTTGTTGACGTTGTTGTTGTTATTGTTGTTGTTGTTATTTATTTGACGTTTTTGTTGTTGTTGATGTTGTTGTTGTTTTTGTAGTTGTTTATTTGACGTTGTTGTTGTTGTTGTTGTTGTTGTTGTTGTTGTTTATTTGACGTTGTTGTTGTTATTTATTTGATGTTGTTGTTTATTTGACGTTGTTGTTGTTGTTGTTTATTTGACGTTGTTGTTGTTGTTGTTTATTTGACGTTGTTGTTGTTATTTATTTGACGTTGTTGTTGTTGTTGTTGTTTATTTGACATTGTTGTTGTTGTTGTTGTTTATTTGACATTATTGTTGTTGTTTATTTGACGTTGTTGTTGTTGTTGTTTATTTGACTTTGTTGTTGTTGTTTCTTTGACGCAGTTGTTGTTGTTGACGTTGTTGTTGTTGTTATTGTTCGTTTATTTAACGATTTTGTTGTTGTTGTTGTTGTTGTTTACTTGACGTTGTTGTTGTTGTTTATTTGACGTTGTTGTTGTTGTTGACGTTGTTGTTGTTGTTTTTGTTGTTTATTTGACATTGTTGTTGCTGTTTATTTGACGATATTATTGTTGTTGTTGTTTATTTGACGTTGTTGTTGTTGTTGTTATTTATTTGACATTGTTGTTCTTGTTGTTCATTTGACGTTGTTGTTGTTGTTTATTTGACATTGTTGTTTTTGTTGTTTATTTGACGTTGTTTTTGTCATTATTTTTGTTGTTTATTTGACGTTGTTATTGTTGTTGTTTATTTGACATTGTTGTTGTTGTTTATTTGACATTGTTGTTGTTGTTGTTATTTATTTGACGTTCTTGTTGTTGTTGTTTATTTGACATTGTTGTTGTTGTTATTGTTTATTTGAGGTTGTTGTTGTTGTTTATTTGATGTTGTTTTTGGTTTTGTTCACGTTGTTGTTGTTGTTGTTGTTGTTTATTTGACGTTGTTGTTGTTGTTGTTGTTGTTGTTGTTGTTGTTTATTTGACGTTGTGGTTGTTGTTTATTTGACGTTGTTGTTGTTGTTTATTTAACGGTGTTGTTGTTGTTGTTTATTTGACGTTGTTGTTGTTGTTGTTTATTTGACGTTGTTGTTGTTGTTGACGTTGTTGTTGTTTATTTGAAGTTGTTGTTGTTGTTGACATAGTTGTTGTTTATTTGACGTTGTTGATGTTGTTGACGTTGTTGTTTATTTGACGTTGTTGTTGTTTATTTGACGTTGTTGTTGTTGACATTGTTGTTGTTGTTGTTTATTTGACGTTGTTGTTGTTGTTATTTATTTGGCATTGTTGTTGTTGTTGACGTTGTTGTTGTTGTTGTTTATTTGACATTGTTGTTGTTGTTGACGTTGGTTGTTTTGTTGTTTATTTGACGTTGTTGTTGTTGTTGTTTATTTGACGTTGTTGTTGTTGTTGTTGTTTATTTGACGTTGTTGTTGTTGTTTATTTGGCGTTGTTGTTGTTGACATTGTTGTTGTTGTTTATTTGACGTAGTTGTTGTTGTTGACGTTGTTGTTGTTGTTTATTTGACGTTTTTGTTGTTGTTAATGTTATTGTTGTTGTGGTTTATTTGACGTTGTTGTTGTTGTTTATTTGACGTTGTTGTTGTTGTTGTTGTTGTTTATTTGACGTTGTTGTTGTTGTTATTGTTGTTGTTATTTATTTGACGTTCTTGTTGTTGTTGTTTATTTGATGTTGTTGTTGTTGTTTATTTGACATTGTTATTTTTGTTGACGTTGTTGTTGTTGTTGTTTATTTGATGTTGTTGTTGACGTTGTTGTTGTTGTTGTTGTTTATTTGACATTGTTGTTGTTGTTGTTGTTGACGTTGTTGGTGTTGTTGTTTATTTGACGTTGTTATTGTTGTTGTTGTTTATTTGACGTTGTTTTAGTTGTTGTTGTTTATTTGACATTGTTGTTGTTGTTTATTCGATGTTGTTGTTGTTGACATTGTTGTTGTTGTTTATTTGACGTTGTTGTTGTTGTTTATTTGACTTAGTTGTAGTTGTTGACATTGTTGTTGTTGTTGTTGTTGTTGTTTATTTGACATTTTTGTTGTTGTTGATGTTGTTGTTGTTGTTGTTTATTTGACGTTGTTGTTATTGTTTATTTGACGTTGTTGTTGTTGTTGTTGTTTATTTGACGTTGTTGTTGTTGTTATTGTTGTTGTTTATTTGACGTTGTTGTTGTTGTTGTTTATTTGTTGTTGTTGTTGTTGTTGTTGTTGTTTATTTGACGTTGGTGTTGTTGTTGTTGTTGTTGTTTATTTGACGTTGTTATTGTTGTTATTTATTTGACGTCGTTGTTGTTGTTATTGTTTATTTGACGTTGTTGTTGTTGTTGTTGTTTATTTGACGTTTTTATTGTTGTTTATTTGACGTTGTTTTTGTTATTTGACGTTGTTGTTGTTGTTGTATTTGTTGTTGTTGTTGCTTATTTGACGTTGTTGTTATTGTTGTTGTTTATTTGACGTTGTTGTTGCTGTTGTTTATTTGACGTTGTTGTTGTTGTTTATTTGACGTTGTTGTTGTTGTTGTTTATTTGACGTTATATTATTGTTGACGTTGTGGTTGTTGTTGTTGTTGTTGTTGTTGTTTATTTGACGTTGTTCCTGTTGTTTATTTGACGTTGTTGTTGTTGTTTATTTGACGTTGTTGTTATTGTTGTTATATATTTGACGTTGCTGTTGTTGTTATTGTTTATTTGACGTTGTTGTTGTTGTTTATTTGACGTTGTTGTTGTTGTTGACGTTGTTGTTGTTGTTGTTGACGTTGTTGTTGTTGTTGTTGTTGTTTATTTGACGTTGTTGTTGTTGTTGTTTATTTGACGTTGTTGTTGTTGTTATTGTTTATTTGACGTTGCTGTTGTTGTTGTTTATTTGACGTTGTTGTTGTTGTTGTTTATTTGACGTTGTTGTTGTTGTTATTGTTGTTGTTATTTATTTGACGTTCTTGTTGTTGTTGTTTATTTGACATTGTTATTTTTGTTGACGTTGTTGTTGTTGTTTATTTGATGTTGTTGTTGTTGTTGTTGTTGTTGTTGTTTATTTGACATTGTTGTTGTTGTTGTTGTTGACGTTGTTGGTGTTGTTGTTTACTTGACGTTGTTGTTATTGTTGTTGTTTATTTGATGTTGTTTTAGTTGTTGTTTATTTGACGTTGTTGTTGTTGTTTATTTGACATTGTTGTTGTTGTTGTTGACGTTGTTGTTGTTGTTGTTGTTGTTGTTTATTTGACATTGTTGTTGTTGTTGTTGTTGACGTTGTTGGTGTTGTTGTTTATTTGACGTTGTTATTGTTGTTGTTGTTTATTTGACGTTGTTTTAGTTGTTGTTGTTTATTTGACATTGTTGTTGTTGTTTATTCGATGTTGTTGTTGTTGACATTGTTGTTGTTGTTTATTTGACGTTGTTGTTGTTGTTTATTTGACTTAGTTGTAGTTGTTGACATTGTTGTTGTTGTTGTTGTTGTTGTTTATTTGACATTTTTGTTGTTGTTGATGTTGTTGTTGTTGTTGTTTATTTGACGTTGTTGTTATTGTTTATTTGACGTTGTTGTTGTTGTTGTTGTTTATTTGACGTTGTTGTTGTTGTTATTGTTGTTGTTTATTTGACGTTGTTGTTGTTGTTGTTTATTTGTTGTTGTTGTTGTTGTTGTTGTTGTTGTTTATTTGACGTTGGTGTTGTTGTTGTTGTTGTTTATTTGACGTTGTTATTGTTGTTATTTATTTGACGTCGTTGTTGTTGTTATTGTTTATTTGACGTTGTTGTTGTTGTTGTTTATTTGACGTTTTTATTGTTGTTTATTTGACGTTGTTTTTGTTATTTGACGTTGTTGTTGTTGTTGTATTTGTTGTTGTTGTTGTTGCTTATTTGACGTTGTTGTTATTGTTGTTGTTTATTTGACGTTGTTGTTGCTGTTGTTTATTTGACGTTGTTGTTGTTGTTTATTTGACGTTGTTGTTGTTGTTGTTTATTTGACGTTATATTATTGTTGACGTTGTTGTTGTTGTTGTTGTTGTTGTTGTTGTTTATTTGATGTTGTTCCTGTTGTTTATTTGACGTTGTTGTTGTTGTTTATTTGACGTTGTTGTTATTGTTGTTATATATTTGACGTTGCTGTTGTTGTTATTGTTTATTTGACGTTGTTGTTGTTGTTTATTTGACGTTGTTGTTGTTGTTGACGTTGTTGTTGTTGTTGTTGACGTTGTTGTTGTTGTTGTTGTTGTTGTTGTTTATTTGACGTTGTTGTTGTTGTTGTTTATTTGACGTTGTTGTTGTTGTTGTTGTTTATTTGACGTTGCTGTTGTTGTTGTTTATTTGACGGTGATGTTGTGGTTGTTTATTTGACGTTGTTGTTGTTGTTGATGTTGTTGTTATTGTTGTTCTTGTTGTTTATTTGACGTTTTTGTTGTTGTTGATGTTGTTGTTGTTTTTGTAATTGTTTATTTGACGTTTTTGTTGTTTATTTGACGTTGTTGTTGTTGTTTATTTGACGTTGTTGTTGTTATTGTTGTTGTTGTTGTTGTTGTTTATTTGACGTTGTTGTTGTTATTTATTTGACATTGTTGTTGTTGTTGTTGTTGTTGTTTATTTGACGTTGTTGTTGTTATTGTTGTTTATTTGACGTTGTTGTTGTTCTTGTTGTTTATTTGACGTTGTTGTTGTTATTTATTTGACGTTGTTGTAGTTGTTGTTTATTTGACATTGTTGTTGTTGTTGTTGTTTATTTGACGTTGTTGTTGTTGTTTATTTGACGTTGTTGTTGTTGACGTTGTTGTTGTTGTTTATTTGACGTTGTTGTTGTTGTTGTTGTTGTTGTTTATTTGACATTGTTGTTGTTATTTATTTGATGTTGTTGTTGTTGTTTATTTGACATTGTTGTTGTTGTTGTTGTTTATTTGACGTTGTTGTTGTTGTTGTTGTTTATTTGAAGTTGTTGTTGTTATTTATTTGACGTTGTTGTTGTTGTTGTTTATTTGACATTGTTGTTGTTGTTGTTTATTTGACGATGTTGTTGTTGTTTATTTGACGTTGTTGTTGTTGTTTACTTGACGTTGTTGTTGTTGTTTATTTGACGTTGTTGTTGTTGTTGACGTTGTTGTTGTTGTTTTTGTTGTTTATTTGACGTTGTTGTTGCTGTTTATTTGACGATATTATTTTTGTTGTTGTTTATTTGACGTTGTTGTTGTTGTTTATTTGACGTTGTTGTTGTTGTTGTTGTTATTTATTTGACATTGTTGTTGTTGTTGTTGTTCATTTGACGTTGTTGTTGTTGTTTATTTGACGTTGTTGTTTTTGTTGTTTATTTGACGTTGTTTTTGTCATTGTTTTTGTTGTTTATTTGACGTTGTTATTGTTGTTGTTTATTTGACATTGTTGTTGTTGTTTATTTGACGTTGTTGTTGTTGTTGACATTGTTGTTGTTGTTTATTTGACGTTGTTGTTGTTGTTGTTGACGTTTATTTGAAGTTGTTGTTGTTGTTGTTGATGTTGTTGTTGTTGTTATTTATTTGACGTTTTTGTTGTTGTTGTTATTGTCGTTGTTGTTGTTGTTTATTTGACGTTGTTGTTGTTGTTATTTATTTGACGTTGTTGTTGTTTATTTGACATTGTTGTTGTTGTTATTGTTTATTTGCGGTTGTTGTTGTTGTTTATTTGACGTTGTTTTTGGTTTTGTTCACGTTGTTGTTGTTGTTGTTTATTTGACGTTGTTGTTGTTGTTGACGTTGTTGTTGTTGTTGTTGTTTATTTGACGTTGTTGTTGTTGTTGTTTATTTGACGTTGTTGTTGTTGTTGTTTATTTAACGGTGTTGTTGTTGTTGTTTATTTGACGTTGTTGTTGTTATTGTTGTTTATTTGACGTTGTTGTTGTTTATTTGAAGTTGTTGTTGTTGTTGACATAGTTGTTGTTTATTTCACGTTGTTGATGTTGTTGACGTTGTTGTTTATTTGACGTTGTTGTTGTTTATTTGACGTTGTTGTTGTTGACATTGTTGTTGTTGTTGTTTATTTGATGTTGTTGTTGTTGTTATTTATTTGGCATTGTTGTTGTTGTTGACGTTGTTGTTGTTGTTGTTTATTTGACATTGTTGTTGTTGTTGACGTTGTTGGTTTTGTTGTTTATTTGACGTTGTTGTTGTTGTTGTTGTTTATTTGACGTTGTTTTAGTTGTTGTTGTTTATTTGACGTTGTTGTTGTTGTTGTTTATTTGACGTTGTTGTTGTTGACATTGTTGTTGTTGTTTATTTGACGTAGTTGTTGTTGTTG
>OX451737.1:365897189-365944689 GCA_948472305.1 Vicia faba | reverse complement strand
ATTGTTGTTGTTGTTGTTGTTTATTTGACGTTGTTGTTGTTATTTATTTGACATTGTTGTTGTTGTTGTTGTTGTTTATTTGACGTTGTTGTTGTTGTTGTTTATTTGACGTTGTTGTTGTTGTTGTTTATTTGACGTTGTTGTAGTTGTTGTTTATTTGACATTGTTGTTGTTGTTTATTTGACGTTGTTGTTGTTATTATTTATTTGACGTTGTTGTTGTTGACGTTGTTGTTGTTGTTTATTTGACGTTGTTGTTGTTGTTTAGTTGACGTAGTTGTTGTTGTTGACGTTGTTGTTGTTGTTATTGTTTGTTTATTTAACGATTTTGTTGTTGTTGTTGTTGTTTACTTGACGTTGTTGTTGTTGTTGTTTATTTGACGTTGTTGTTGTTGACATTGTTGTTGTTGTTTTTGTTGTTTATTTGACGTTGTTGTAGTTGTTTATTTGACGTTGTTGTTGTTCTTGTCGTCGTTGCTGTTTATTTGACGATATTATTGTTGCTGTTGTTTATTTGACGTTGTTGTTGTTGTTGTTTATTTGACGTTGTTGTTGTTGTTATTTATTTGACATTGTTGTTGTTGTTGTTCATTTGACGTCGTTGTTGTTGTTTATTTGACGTTGTTGCTGTTGTTGTTTATTTGACGTTGTTTTTGTCATTGTTTTTGTTGTTTATTTGACGTTGTTATTGCTGTTGTTTATTTGACGTTGTTGTTGTTGTTGTTTATTTGACGTTGTTGTTGTTGTTGTTGACGTTGTTGTTGTTGTTTATTTGACGTTGTTGTTATTGTTGTTGTTGTTTATTTGACGTTGTTGTTGTTATTTATTTGACGTTGTTGTTGTTGTTTATTTGACATTGTTGTTGTTGTTGTTTATTTGACGTTGTTGTTGTTGTTTATTTGACGTTGTTGTTGTTGACGTTGTTGTTGTTGTTGTTGTTGTTTATTTGACGTTGTTGTTGTTGACGTTGTTGTTGTTGTTGTTGTTTATTTGACGTTGTTGTTGTTGTTTATTTGACGTAGTTGTTGTTGTTGACGTTGTTGTTGTTGTTGTTGTTTATTTGACGTTGTTGTTGTTGTTGTTCACGTTGTTATTGTTGTTGTTTATTTGACGTTGTTGTTGTTGTTTATTTGACGTTGTTGTTGTTGTTGTTTATTTGACGTTGTTGTTGTTGTTGACGTTGTTGTTGTTTATTTGACGTTGTTGTTGTTGACATAGTTGTTGTTGTTGTTTATTTCACGTTGTTGATGAAGTTGACGTTGTTGTTTATTTTACGTTGTTTTAGATGTTGTTGTTTATTTGACGTTGTTGTTGTTTATTTGACATTGTTGTTGTTGTTGACGTTGTTGTTATTTATTTGACATTGTTGTTGTTGTTGTTGACGTTGTTGGTGTTGTTGTTTATTTGACGTTGTTTTAGTTGTTGTTGTTTATTTGACGTTGTTGTTGTTGTTTATTTGACGTTTTTGTTATTGACGTTGTTGTTGTTGTTTTTGTTTATATGACGTTGTTGTTGTTGTTGTTGTTTATTTGACATAGTTGTTGTTGTTGACGTTGTTGTTGTTGTTGTTGTTGTTGTTGATGTTTATTTGACGTTGTTGTTATTGTTTATTTGACGTTGTTGTTGTTGTTGTTTATTTGACGTAGTTGTTATTGTTGTTATTGTTGTCGTTTATTTGACGTTGTTGTTGTTGTTGTTGTTTATTTGATGTTGTTGTTGTTGTTTATTTGACGTTGGTATTGTTGTTGTTTATTTGACGTTGTTGTTGTTGTTGTTATTAATTTGACGTTGTTGTTGTTATTGTTTATTTGACGTTGTTGCTGTTGTTGTTGTTGTTGTTTATTTGACGTTGTTATTGTTGTTTATTTGACGTTGTTTTTGTTATTTGACGTTGTTGTTGTTGTTGTATTTGTTGTTGTTGCTTATTTGACGTTGTTGTTACTGTTGTTGTTTATTTGACGTTGTTGTTTCTGTTGCTTATTTGACGTTGTTGTTGTTGTTTATTTGACGTTGTTGTTGTTGTTGTTGTTTATTTGACGTTGTTGTTGTTGACGTTGTTGTTGTTGTTGTTTATTTGACGTTGTTATTGTTGTTGCTGTTATTTATTTGACGTTGTTGTTGTTTATTTGACGTTGTTGTTGTTGTTGTTTATTTGACGTTGTTGTTGTTGTTGTTATTTATTTGACGTTGTTGTTGTTGTTTATTTGACGTTGTTGTTGTTGTTGTTTATTTGACGTTGTTGTTGTTGTTGTTTATTTGACGTTGTTGTTGTTGTTTATTTGACATTGTTGTTGTTGTTGTTGATGTTGTTGTTGTTGTTGTTTATTTGTCATTGTTGTTGGTGTTGTTGTTTATTTGACGTTGTTGTTGTTGTTGTTGTTTATTTGACGTTGTTTTAGTTGTTGTTGTTTATTTGGCGTTGTTGTTGTATATTTGACATTGTTGTTGTTGTTTTTGTTTATTTGACGTAGTTGTTGTTGTTGACGTTGTTGTTGTTGTTGTTGTTGTTGTTTATTTGACGTTTTTGTTGTTGTTGATGTTGTTGTTGTTGTTTATTTGATGTTGTTGTTGTTGTTTATTTGACGTTGTTGTTGTTGTTATTGTTGTTGTTTATTTGACGTTGTTGTTGTTGTTGTTTATTTGATGTTGTTGTTGTTATTTATTTGACATTGTTGTTGTTGTTGTTTATTTGACGATGTTGTTGTTGTTGTTGTTTATTTGACGTAGTTGTTGTTGTTGACATTGTTGTTGTTGTTGTTGTTTATTTGACGTTTTTGTTGTTGTTGATGTTGTTGTTGTTGTTGTTTATTTGACGTTGTTGTTATTGTCTATTTGACGTTGTTGTTGTTGTTGTTTATTTGACGTTGTTGTTGTTGTTATTGTTGTTGTTTATTTGACGTTGTTGTTGTTGTTATTGTTGTTGTTTATTTGACATTGTTATTGTTGTTTATTTGATGTTGTTGTTGTTGTTGTTGTTTAGTTGACGTTGGTGTTGTTGTTGTTTATTTGACGTTGTTGTTGTTATTTATTTGACGTTGTTGTTGTTGTTATTGTTTATTAGACGTTGTTGTTGTTGTTGTTTATTTGACGTTGTTGTTGTTGACGTTGCTGTTGTTATTGTTTATTTGACATTGTTGTTGTTGTTGTTGGTGGTGTTGTTGTTTATTTAACGTTGTTGTTGTTGTTTATTGGACGTTGTTGTTGTTGTTGACATTGTTGTTGTTGTTGTTTATTTGACGTTGTTGTTGTTAGTTATTTATTTGACGTTGTTGTTGTTGTTGTTGTTTATTTGACGTTGTTGTTGTTGTTGTTGTTTATTTAACGTTGTTGTTGTTGTTATTGTTTATTTGACGTTGTTGTTGTTGTTTATTTGACGTTGTTGTTGTTGTTGACGTTGTTGTTGTTGTTGTTGTTTATTTGACGTTGTTGTTGTTGTTTACTTGACGTTGTTGTTGTTGTTGTTTATTTGACGTTGTTGTTGTTGTTTATTTGATGTTGTTGTTGTTGTTTATTTGACGGTGTTGTTGTTGTTGTTTATTTGACGTTGTTGTTGTTGTTGTTGTTGTTGTTGACGTTGTTGTTGTTGTTTATTTGACGTTTTTGTTGTTGTTGACGTTGTTGTTGTTTGTTATTTGACGTTGTTGTATTTGTTGTTGTTTACTTGACGTTGTTATTGTTGTTGTTTATTTGATGTTGTTGTTGTTGTTGTTGTTTATTTGACGTTGTTGTTGTTGTTGTTGTTTATTTGACGTTGTTGTTGTTGTTTATTTGACATTGTTGTTGTTGTTGTTGTTGACGTTGTTGTTGTTGTTTATTTGACATTGTTGTTGTTGTTGTTGGTGGTGGTGATGGTGTTGTTTATTTGACGTTGTTGTTGTTGTTGTTTATTTGAAATTGTTTTAGTTGTTGTTGTTGTTGTTAATTTGGCGTTGTTGTTGTTTATTTGACATTGTTGTTGTTGACATTGTTGTTGTTGTTGTAGTTTATTTGACGTAGTTGTTGTTGTTGACGTTGTTGTTGTTGTTTATTTGACGTTTTTGTTGTTGTTGATGTTGTTGTTGTTGTTTATTTGACGTTGTTGTTGTTGTTGTTGTTTATTTGACGTTGTTATTGTTGTTGTTTATTTGATGTTGTTGTTGTTGTTTATTTGACGTTGTTGTTGTTGTTGTTGTTTATTTGACGTTGTTGTTGTTGTTTATTTGACATTGTTGTTGTTGTTGTTGACGTTGTTGTTGTTGTTTATTTGACATTGTTGTTGTTGTTGTTGGTGGTGGTGATGGTGTTGTTTATTTGACGTTGTTGTTGTTGTTGTTGTTGTTTATTTGACATTGTTTTAGTTGTTGTTGTTGTTGTTGTTAATTTGGCGTTGTTGTTGTTTATTTGACATTGTTGTTGTTGACATTGTTGTTGTTGTTGTAGTTTATTTGACGTAGTTGTTGTTGTTGACGTTGTTGTTGTTTATTTGACGTTTTTGTTGTTGTTGATGTTGTTGTTGTTGTTTATTTGACGTTGTTGTTGTTGTTGTTGTTTATTTGACGTTGTTGTTGTTGTTATTTATTTGACGTTGTTGTTGTTGTTATTGTTGTTGTTTATTTGACGTTGTTGTTGTTGTTGTTGTTGTTTATTTGACGTTGTTGCTGTTGTTTATTTGACGTTGTTGTTGTTGTTTATTTGACGTTGTTGTTATTGTTGTTATATATTTGACGTTGTTGTTGTTGTTATTGTTTATTTGACGTTGTTGTTGTTGTTGTTTATTTGACGTTGTTGTTGTTGTTGACGTTGTTGTTGTTGTTGTTGACGTTGTTGTTGTTGTTGTTGTTTATTTGACGTTGTTGTTGTTGTTGTTTATTTGACGTTGTTGTTGTTGTTGTTTATTTGACGTTGCTGTTACTCTTGTTTATTTGACGGTGATGTTGTGGTTGTTTATTTGACGTTGTTGTTGTTGTTGATGTTGTTGTTATTGTTGTTGTTGTTGTTTATTTGACGTTTTTGTTGTTGTTGATGTTGTTGTTGTTTTTGTAATTGTTTATTTGACGTTGTTGTTGTTGTTTATTTGACGTTGTTGTTGTTATTATTGTTGTTGTTGTTTATTTGACGTTGTTGTTGTTATTTATTTGACATTGTTGTTGTTGTTGTTGTTGTTTATTTGACGTTGTTGTTGTTGTTGTTTATTTGACGTTGTTGTTGTTGTTGTTGTTTATTTGACGTTGTTGTTGTTATTTATTTGACGTTGTTGTAGTTGTTGTTTATTTGACATTGTTGTTGTTGTTGTTTATTTGACGTTGTTGTTGTTGTTTATTTGACGTTGTTGTTGTTGACTTTGTTGTTGTTGTTGTTTATTTGACGTTGTTGTTGTTGTTGTTGTTTATTTGACGTTGTTGTTGTTATTTATTTGATGTTGTTGTTGTTGTTTATTTGACGTTGTTGTTGTTGTTGTTGTTGTTTATTTGACGTTGTTGTTGTTGTTGTTGTTTATTTGACGTTGTTGTTATTTATTTGACGTTGTTGTTGTTGTTGTTTATTTGACATTGTTGTTGTTGTTGTTGTTGTTTATTTGACGATGTTGTTGTTGTTTATTTGACGTTGTTGTTGTTGTTGTTTACTTGACGTTGTTGTTGTTGTTTATTTGACGTTGTTTTAGTTGTTGTTTATTTGATGTTGTTGCTGTTGTTTATTTGACGTTGTTGTTGTTGTTTATTTGACGTTGTTGTTATTGTTGTTATATATTTGACGTTGTTGTTGTTGTTATTGTTTATTTGACGTTGTTGTTGTTGTTTATTTGACGTTGTTGTTGTTGTTGACGTTGTTGTTGTTGTTGTTGACGTTGTTGTTGTTGTTGTTGTTTATTTGACGTTGTTGTTGTTGTTGTTTATTTGACGTTGTTGTTGTTGTTGTTGTTTATTTGACGTTGCTGTTACTCTTGTTTATTTGACGGTGATGTTGTGGTTGTTTATTTGACGTTGTTGTTGTTGTTGATGTTGTTGTTATTGTTGTTGTTGTTGTTTATTTGACGTTTTTGTTGTTGTTGATGTTGTTGTTGTTTTTGTAATTGTTTATTTGACGTTGTTGTTGTTGTTTATTTGACGTTGTTGTTGTTATTATTGTTGTTGTTGTTTATTTGACGTTGTTGTTGTTATTTATTTGACATTGTTGTTGTTGTTGTTGTTGTTGTTTATTTGACGTTGTTGTTGTTGTTATTTATTTGACGTTGTTGTTGTTGTTGTTGTTTATTTGACGTTGTTGTTGTTATTTATTTGACGTTGTTGTAGTTGTTGTTTATTTGACATTGTTGTTGTTGTTGTTTATTTGACGTTGTTGTTGTTGTTTATTTGACGTTGTTGTTGTTGACTTTGTTGTTGTTGTTGTTTATTTGACGTTGTTGTTGTTGTTGTTGTTGTTGTTGTTTATTTGACGTTGTTGTTGTTATTTATTTGATGTTGTTGTTGTTGTTTATTTGACGTTGTTGTTGTTGTTGTTTATTTGACGTTGTTGTTGTTGTTGTTGTTTATTTGACGTTGTTGTTGTTATTTATTTGACGTTGTTGTTGTTGTTGTTTATTTGACATTGTTGTTGTTGTTGTTGTTTATTTGACGATGTTGTTGTTGTTGTTGTTGTTTATTTGACGATGTTGTTGTTGTTTATTTGACGTTGTTGTTGTTGTTGTTTACTTGACGTTGTTGTTGTTGTTGTTTATTTGACGTTGTTTTAGTTGTTGTTTATTTGACGTTGTTGTTGTTTATTTGACATTGTTGTTGTTGACGTTGTTGTTGTTGTTGTTTATTTGACATTGTTGTTGTTGTTGTTGTTGACGTTGTTGGTGTTGTTGTTTATTTGACGTTGTTATTGTTGTTGTTGTTTATTTGACGTTGTTTTAGTTGTTGTTGTTTATTTGACATTGTTGTTGTTGTTTATTCGATGTTGTTGTTGTTGACATTGTTGTTGTTGTTGTTGTTTATTTGACGTTGTTATTGTTGTTTATTTGACTTAGTTGTTGTTGTTGACATTGTTGTTGTTGTTGTTTATTTGACATTTTTGTTGTTGTTGATGTTGTTGTTGTTGATTATTTGATGTTGTTGTTATTGTTTATTTGACGTTGTTGTTGTTGTTTATATGACGTTGTTGTTGTTGTTGTTGTTGTTATTGTTGTTGTTTATTTGACGTTGTTGTTGTTGTTGTTTATTTGATGTTGTTGTTGTTGTTTATTTGACGTTGGTGTTGTTGTTGTTGTTGTTTATTTGACGTTGTTATTGTTGTTATTTATTTGATGTCGTTGTTGTTATTGTTTATTTGACGTTGTTGTTGTTGTTGTTTATTTGACGTTTTTATTGTTGTTTATTTGATTTTGTTTTTGTTATTTGACGTTGTTGTTGTTGTTGTTGTTGTATTTGTTGTTGTTGTTGTTGCTTATTTGACGTTGTTGTTATTGTTGTTGTTTATTTGACGTTGTTGTTGCTGTTGTTTATTTGACGTTGTTGTTGTTGTTTATTTGACGTTGTTGTTGTTGTTGTTTATTTGACGTTATTGTTGTTGTTGACGTTCTTGTTGTTATTGTTGTTTATTTGATGTTGTTGTTGTTGTTTATTTGACGTTGTTGTCGTTGTTGTTGTTTATTTGACGTTGTTGTTGTTGTTTATTTGACGTTATTGTTGTTGTTGTTATATATTTGACGTTGTTGTTGTTATTGTTTATTTGACGTTGTTGTTGTTGTTTATTTCACGTTGTTGTTGTTGTTGACGTTGTTGTTGTTGTTGTTGACGTTGTTGTTATTGTTGTTTATTTGACGTTGTTGTTGTTGTTGTTTATTTGACATTGTTGTTGTTGTTGTTTATTTGACGTTGTTGTTGTTGTTGTTGTTGTTGTTGTTTATTTGACGGTGTTGTTGTGGTTGTTTATTTGATGTTGTTGTTGTTGTTGACGTTGTTGTTGTTATTGTTGTTGTTGTTATTTATTTGACGTTTTTGTTGTTGTTGATGTTGTTGTTGTTTTTGTAGTTGTTTATTTGACGTTGTTGTTGTTGTTGTTGTTGTTTATTTGACGTTGTTGTTGTTATTTATTTGATGTTGTTGTTGTTGTTTATTTGACGTTGTTGTTGTTGTTGTTGTTTATTTGACGTTGTTGTTGTTGTTGTTTATTTGACGTTGTTGTTGTTATTTATTTGACGTTGTTGTTGTTGTTGTTGTTTATTTGACATTGTTGTTGTTGTTGTTGTTTATTTGACGATGTTGTTGTTGTTTATTTGACGTTGTTGTTGTTGTTGTTTATTTGACGTTGTTGTTGTTGTTTCTTTGACGTAGTTGTTGTTGTTGACGTTGTTGTTGTTGTTATTGTTTGTTTATTTAACGATTTTGTTGTTGTTGTTGTTGTTGTTTATTTGACGTTGTTGTTGTTGTTGACGTTGTTGTTGTTGTTTTTGTTGTTTATTTGACGTTGTTGTTGTTCTTGTTGTTGTTGCTGTTTATTTGACAATTTTATTGTTGTTGTTGTTTATTTGACGTTGTTGTTGTTGTTTATTTGACATTGTTGTTGTTGTTGTTATTTATTTGACATTGTTGTTGTTGTTGTTGTTCATTTGACGTTGTTGTTGTTGTTTATTTGACGTTGTTGTTTTTGTTGTTTATTTGACGTTGTTTTTGTCATTGTTTTTGTTGTTTATTTGACGTTGTTATTGTTGTTGTTTATTTGACATTGTTGTTGTTGTTTATTTGACGTTGTTGTTGTTGTTGACGTTGTTGTTGTTGTTTATTTGACGTTGTTGTTGTTGTTGTTGACGTTTATTTGAAGTTGTTGTTGTTGTTGATGTTGTTGTTGTTGTTGTTATTTATTTGACGTTTTTGTTGTTGTTGTTATTGTCGTTGTTGTTGTTGTTTATTTGACGTTGTTGTTGTTGTTATTTATTTGACGTTGTTGTTGTTGTTGTTTATTTGACATTGTTGTTGTTGTTATTGTTTATTTGAGGTTGTTGTTGTTGTTTATTTGACGTTGTTTTTGGTTTTGTTCACGTTGTTGTTGTTGTTGTTGTTGTTGTTTATTTGACGTTGTTGTTGTTGTTGACGTTGTTGTTGTTGTTGTTGTTGTTGTTTATTTGACGTTGTTGTTGTTGTTTATTTGACGTTGTTGTTGTTGTTTATTTAACGGTGTTGTTGTTGTTGTTTATTTGACGTTGTTGTTGTTGTTGTTTATTTGACGTTGTTGTTGTTGTTGACGTTGTTGTTGTTTATTTGAAGTTGTTGTTGTTGTTGACATAGTTGTTGTTTATTACACGTTGTTGATGTTGTTGACGTTGTTGTTTATTTGACGTTGTTGTTGTTTATTTGACGTTGTTGTTGTTGACATTGTTGTTGTTGTTGTTTATTTGACGTTGTTGTTGTTGTTATTTATTTGGCATTGTTGTTGTTGTTGACGTTGTTGTTGTTGTTGTTTATTTGACATTGTTGTTGTTGTTGACGTTGGTTGTTTTGTTGTTTATTTGACGTTGTTGTTGTTGTTGTTTATTTGACGTTGTTGTTGTTGTTGTTTATTTGACGTTGTTGTTGTTGTTTATTTGGCGTTGTTGTTGTTGACATTGTTGTTGTTGTTTATTTGACGTAGTTGTTGTTGTTGATGTTGTTGTTGTTGTTTATTTGACGTTTTTGTTGTTGTTAATGTTATTGTTGTTGTGGTTTATTTGACGTTGTTGTTGTTGTTTATTTGACGTTGTTGTTATTATTGTTGTTGTTTATTTGACGTTGTTGTTGTTATTTATTTGACGTTGTTGTTGTTGTTTATTTGACATTGTTGTTGTTGTTGTTTATTTGACGTTGTTGTTGTTGTTTATTTGACGTTGTTGTTGTTGACGTTGTTGTTGTTGTTGTTGTTTATTTGACGTTGTTGTTGTTGTTTATTTGACGTAGTTGTTGTTGTTGACGTTGTTGTTGTTGTTGTTGTTTATTTGACGTTGTTGTTGTTGTTGTTCACGTTGTTATTGTTGTTGTTTATTTGACGTTGTTGTTGTTGTTTATTTGACGTTGTTGTTGTTGTTTATTTGACAGTGTTGTTGTTGTTGTTGTTTATTTGACGTTGTTGTTGTTGTTGTTGTTGTTTATTTGACGTTGTTGTTGTTGTTGACGTTGTTGTTGTTTATTTGACGTTGTTGTTGTTGACATAGTTGTTGTTGTTGTTTATTTCACGTTGTTGATGTAGTTGACGTTGTTGTTTATTTTACGTTGTTTTAGATGTTGTTGTTTATTTGACGTTGTTGTTGTTTATTTGACATTGTTGTTGTTGTTGACGTTGTTGTTATTTATTTGACATTGTTGTTGTTGTTGTTGACGTTGTTGGTGTTGTTGTTTATTTGACGTTGTTTTAGTTGTTGTTGTTTATTTGCCGTTGTTGTTGTTGTTTATTTGACGTTTTTGTTATTGACGTTGTTGTTGTTGTTGTTGTTGTTTATATGACCTTGTTGTTGTTGTTGTTGTTGTTTATTTGACATAGTTGTTGTTGGTGACGTTGTTGTTGTTGTTGTTGTTTATTTGACATTTTTGTTGTTGTTGATGTTGTTGTTGTTGTTGTTTATTTGACGTTGTTGTTATTGTTTATTTGACGTTGTTGTTGTTGTTGTTTATTTGACGTAGTTGTTATTGTTGTTATTGTTGTCGTTTATTTGACGTTGTTGTTGTTGTTGTTGTTGTTTATTTGATGTTGTTGTTGTTGTTGTTTATTTGACGTTGGTATTGTTGTTGTTTATTTGACGTTGTTGTTGTTGTTATTATTTATTTGACGTTGTTGCTGTTGTTGTTGTTGTTGTTTATTTGACGTTGTTATTGTTGTTTATTTGACGTTGTTTTTGTTATTTGACGTTGTTGTTGTTGTTGTATTTGTTGTTGTTGCTTATTTGACGTTGTTGTTACTGTTGTTGTTTATTTGACGTTGTTGTTACTGTTGTTGTTTATTTGACGTTGTTGTTTCTGTTGCTTATTTGACGTTGTTGTTGTTGTTGTTTATTTGACGTTGTTGTTGTTGTTGTTGTTGTTTATTTGACGTTGTTGTTGTTGTTGACGTTGTTGTTGTTGTTGTTGTTTATTTGACGTTGTTATTGTTGTTGCTGTTATTTATTTGACGTTGTTGTTGTTTATTTGAAGTTGTTGTTGTTGTTGTTTATTTGACGTTGTTGTTGTTGTTGTTATTTATTTGACGTTGTTGTTGTTGTTTATTTGACGTTGTTGTTGTTGTTGTTTATTTGACGTTGTTGTTGTTGTTGTTTATTTGACGTTGTTGTTGTTGTTTATTTGACATTGTTGTTGTTGTTGTTGACGTTGTTGTTGTTGTTGTTTATTTGACATTGTTGTTGGTGTTGTTGTTTATTTGACATTGTTGTTGTTGTTGTTTATTTGACGTTGTTTTAGTTGTTGTTGTTTATTTGGCGTTGTTGTTGTATATTTGACATTGTTGTTGTTGTTGTTTTTGTTTATTTGACGTAGTTGTTGTTGTTGACGTTGTTGTTGTTGTTGTTGTTGTTTATTTGACGTTTTTGTTGTTGTTGATGTTGTTGTTGTTGTTTATTTGATGTTGTTGTTGTTGTTGTTTATTTGACGTTGTTGTTGTTGTTATTGTTGTTGTTTATTTGACGTTGTTGTTGTTGTTGTTTATTTGATGTTGTTGTTGTTATTTATTTGACATTGTTGTTGTTGTTGTTTATTTGACGTTGTTGTTGTTGTTGTTGTTGTTTATTTGACGTAGTTGTTGTTGTTGACATTGTTGTTGTTGTTGTTGTTGTTTATTTGACGTTTTTGTTGTTGTTGATGTTGTTGTTGTTGTTTATTTGACGTTGTTGTTATTGTCTATTTGACGTTGTTGTTGTTGTTTATTTGACGTTGTTGTTGTTGTTATTGTTGTTGTTTATTTGACGTTGTTGTTGTTGTTATTGTTGTTGTTTATTTGACATTGTTATTGTTGTTTATTTGATGTTGTTGTTGTTGTTGTTTAGTTGACGTTGGTGTTGTTGTTGTTTATTTGACGTTGTTGTTGTTATTTATTTGACGTTGTTGTTGTTGTTATTGTTTATTAGACGTTGTTGTTGTTGTTGTTTATTTGACGTTGTTGTTGTTGACGTTGTTGTTGTTATTGTTTATTTGACATTGTTGTTGTTGTTGTTGGTGGTGTTGTTGTTTATTTGACGTTGTTGTTGTTGTTTATTGGACGTTGTTGTTGTTGACGTTGTTGTTGTTGTTGTTTATTTGACGTTTTTGTTGTTGTTGATGTTGTTGTTGTTTTTGTAATTGTTTATTTGACGTTGTTGTTGTTGTTTATTTGACGTTGTTGTTGTTATTATTGTTGTTGTTGTTTATTTGACGTTGTTGTTGTTATTTATTTGACATTGTTGTTGTTGTTGTTGTTGTTGTTGTTTATTTGACGTTGTTGTTGTTGTTGTTTATTTGACGTTGTTGTTGTTGTTGTTGTTTATTTGACGTTGTTGTTGTTATTTATTTGACGTTGTTGTAGTTGTTGTTTATTTGACATTGTTGTTGTTGTTGTTTATTTGACGTTGTTGTTGTTGTTTATTTGACGTTGTTGTTGTTGACTTTGTTGTTGTTGTTGTTTATTTGACGTTGTTGTTGTTGTTGTTGTTGTTGTTGTTTATTTGACGTTGTTGTTGTTATTTATTTGATGTTGTTGTTGTTGTTTATTTGACGTTGTTGTTGTTGTTGTTTATTTGACGTTGTTGTTGTTGTTGTTGTTTATTTGACGTTGTTGTTGTTATTTATTTGACGTTGTTGTTGTTGTTGTTGTTTATTTGACATTGTTGTTGTTGTTGTTGTTTATTTGACGATGTTGTTGTTGTTTATTTGACGTTGTTGTTGTTGTTGTTTACTTGACGTTGTTGTTGTTGTTGTTTATTTGACGTTGTTTTAGTTGTTGTTTATTTGACGTTGTTGTTGTTTATTTGACATTGTTGTTGTTGACGTTGTTGTTGTTGTTGTTTATTTGACATTGTTGTTGTTGTTGTTGTTGACGTTGTTGGTGTTGTTGTTTATTTGACGTTGTTATTGTTGTTGTTGTTTATTTGACGTTGTTTTAGTTGTTGTTGTTTATTTGACATTGTTGTTGTTGTTTATTCGATGTTGTTGTTGTTGACATTGTTGTTGTTGTTGTTGTTTATTTGACGTTGTTATTGTTGTTTATTTGACTTAGTTGTTGTTGTTGACATTGTTGTTGTTGTTGTTTATTTGACATTTTTGTTGTTGTTGATGTTGTTGTTGTTGATTATTTGATGTTGTTGTTATTGTTTATTTGACGTTGTTGTTGTTGTTTATATGACGTTGTTGTTGTTGTTGTTGTTGTTTATTTGACGTTGTTGTTGTTGTTGTTTATTTGATGTTGTTGTTGTTGTTTATTTGACGTTGGTGTTGTTGTTGTTGTTGTTTATTTGACGTTGTTATTGTTGTTATTTATTTGATGTCGTTGTTGTTATTGTTTATTTGACGTTGTTGTTGTTGTTGTTTATTTGACGTTTTTATTGTTGTTTATTTGATTTTGTTTTTGTTATTTGACATTGTTGTTGTTGTTGTTGTTGTATTTGTTGTTGTTGTTGTTGCTTATTTGACGTTGTTGTTATTGTTGTTGTTTATTTGACGTTGTTGTTGCTGTTGTTTATTTGACGTTGTTGTTGTTGTTTATTTGACGTTGTTGTTGTTGTTGTTTATTTGACGTTATTGTTGTTGTTGACGTTCTTGTTGTTATTGTTGTTTATTTGATGTTGTTGTTGTTGTTTATTTGACGTTGTTGTCGTTGTTGTTGTTTATTTGACGTTGTTGTTGTTGTTTATTTGACGTTATTGTTGTTGTTGTTATATATTTGACGTTGTTGTTGTTATTGTTTATTTGACGTTGTTGTTGTTGTTTATTTCACGTTGTTGTTGTTGTTGACGTTGTTGTTGTTGTTGTTGACGTTGTTGTTATTGTTGTTTATTTGACGTTGTTGTTGTTGTTGTTTATTTGACATTGTTGTTGTTGTTGTTTATTTGACGTTGTTGTTGTTGTTGTTGTTGTTTATTTGACGGTGTTGTTGTGGTTGTTTATTTGATGTTGTTGTTGTTGTTGACGTTGTTGTTGTTATTGTTGTTGTTGTTATTTATTTGACGTTTTTGTTGTTGTTGATGTTGTTGTTGTTTTTGTAGTTGTTTATTTGACGT
The DNA here is from genome assembly GCA_948472305.1 of Vicia faba. NCBI lineage: Eukaryota > Viridiplantae > Streptophyta > Magnoliopsida > Fabales > Fabaceae > Vicia > Vicia faba. The sequence goes on along the minus strand of OX451737.1, from coordinate 365,930,523 downwards.
TGTTGTTGTTGTTGTTGTTGTTTATTTGACGTTGTTGTTGTTATTTATTTGATGTTGTTGTTGTTGTTTATTTGACGTTGTTGTTGTTGTTGTTGTTGTTTATTTGACGTTGTTGTTGTTGTTGTTTATTTGACGTTGTTGTTGTTATTTATTTGACGTTGTTGTTGTTGTTGTTGTTTATTTGACATTGTTGTTGTTGTTGTTGTTTATTTGACGATGTTGTTGTTGTTTATTTGACGTTGTTGTTGTTGTTGTTTATTTGACGTTGTTGTTGTTGTTTCTTTGACGTAGTTGTTGTTGTTGACGTTGTTGTTGTTGTTATTGTTTGTTTATTTAACGATTTTGTTGTTGTTGTTGTTGTTGTTTATTTGACGTTGTTGTTGTTGTTGACGTTGTTGTTGTTGTTTTTGTTGTTTATTTGACGTTGTTGTTGTTCTTGTTGTTGTTGCTGTTTATTTGACGATTTTATTGTTGTTGTTGTTTATTTGACGTTGTTGTTGTTGTTTATTTGACGTTGTTGTTGTTGTTGTTGTTATTTATTAGACATTGTTGTTGTTGTTGTTGTTCATTTGACGTTGTTGTTGTTGTTTATTTGACGTTGTTGTTTTTGTTGTTTATTTGACGTTGTGTTTGTCATTGTTTTTGTTGTTTATTTGACGTTGTTATTGTTGTTGTTTATTTGACATTGTTGTTGTTGTTTATTTGACGTTGTTGTTGTTGTTGACGTTGTTGTTGTTGTTTATTTGACGTTGTTGTTGTTGTTGTTGACGTTTATTTGAAGTTGTTGTTGTTGTTGATGTTGTTGTTGTTGTTGTTATTTATTTGACGTTTTTGTTGTTGTTTTTATTGTCGTTGTTGTTGTTGTTTATTTGACGTTGTTGTTGTTGTTATTTATTTGACGTTGTTGTTGTTGTTGTTTATTTGACATTGTTGTTGTTGTTATTGTTTATTTGAGGTTGTTGTTGTTGTTTATTTGACGTTGTTTTTGGTTTTGTTCACGTTGTTGTTGTTGTTGTTGTTGTTTATTTGACGTTGTTGTTGTTGTTGACGTTGTTGTTGTTGTTGTTGTTGTTGTTGTTTATTTGACGTTGTTGTTGTTGTTTATTTGACGTTGTTGTTGTTGTTTATTTAACGGTGTTGTTGTTGTTGTTTATTTGACGTTGTTGTTGTTGTTGTTTATTTGACGTTGTTGTTGTTGTTGACGTTGTTGTTGTTTATTTGAAGTTGTTGTTGTTGTTGACATAGTTGTTGTTTATTTCACGTTGTTGATGTTGTTGACGTTGTTGTTTATTTGACGTTGTTGTTGTTTATTTGACGTTGTTGTTGTTGACATTGTTGTTGTTGTTGTTTATTTGACGTTGTTGTTGTTGTTATTTATTTGGCATTGTTGTTGTTGTTGACGTTGTTGTTGTTGTTGTTTATTTGACATTGTTGTTGTTGTTGACGTTGGTTGTTTTGTTGTTTATTTGACGTTGTTGTTGTTGTTGTTTATTTGACGTTGTTGTTGTTGTTGTTTATTTGACGTTGTTGTTGTTGTTTATTTGGCGTTGTTGTTGTTGACATTGTTGTTGTTGTTTATTTGACGTAGTTGTTGTTGTTGATGTTGTTGTTGTTGTTTATTTGACGTTTTTGTTGTTGTTAATGTTATTGTTGTTGTGGTTTATTTGACGTTGTTGTTGTTGTTTATTTGACGTTGTTGTTATTGTTGTTGTTGTTTATTTGACGTTGTTGTTGTTATTTATTTGATGTTGTTGTTGTTGTTTATTTGACATTGTTGTTGTTGTTGTTTATTTGACGTTGTTGTTGTTGTTTATTTGACGTTGTTGTTGTTGACGTTGTTGTTGTTGTTGTTGTTTATTTGACGTTGTTGTTGTTGTTTATTTGACGTAGTTGTTGTTGTTGACGTTGTTGTTGTTGTTGTTGTTTATTTGACGTTGTTGTTGTTGTTGTTCACGTTGTTATTGTTGTTGTTTATTTGACGTTGTTGTTGTTGTTTATTTGACGTTGTTGTTGTTGTTTATTTGACAGTGTTGTTGTTGTTGTTGTTTATTTGACGTTGTTGTTGTTGTTGTTGTTGTTTATTTGACGTTGTTGTTGTTGACGTTGTTGTTGTTGTTGTTGTTGTTTATTTGACGTTGTTGTTGTTGACGTTGTTGTTGTTGACATAGTTGTTGTTGTTGTTTATTTCACGTTGTTGATGTAGTTGACGTTGTTGTTTATTTTACGTTGTTTTAGATGTTGTTGTTTATTTGACGTTGTTGTTGTTTATTTGACATTGTTGTTGTTGTTGACGTTGTTGTTATTTATTTGACATTGTTGTTGTTGTTGACGTTGTTGGTGTTGTTGTTTATTTGACGTTGTTTTAGTTGTTGTTGTTTATTTGCCGTTGTTGTTGTTGTTTATTTGACGTTTTTGTTATTGACGTTGTTGTTGTTGTTGTTGTTTATATGACCTTGTTGTTGTTGTTGTTGTTGTTTATTTGACATAGTTGTTGTTGGTGACGTTGTTGTTGTTGTTTATTTGACGTTTTTGTTGTTGTTGATGTTGTTGTTGTTGTTGTTTATTTGACGTTGTTGTTATTGTTTATTTGACGTTGTTGTTGTTGTTGTTTATTTGACGTAGTTGTTATTGTTGTTATTGTTGTCGTTTATTTGACGTTGTTGTTGTTGTTGTTGTTGTTTATTTGATGTTGTTGTTGTTGTTGTTTATTTGACGTTGGTATTGTTGTTGTTTATTTGACGTTGTTGTTGTTGTTATTAATTTGACGTTGTTGTTGTTGTTATTATTTATTTGACGTTGTTGTTGTTGTTGTTGTTGTTGTTTATTTGACGTTGTTATTGTTGTTTATTTGACGTTGTTTTTGTTATTTGACGTTGTTGTTGTTGTTGTATTTGTTGTTGTTGCTTATTTGACGTTGTTGTTACTGTTGTTGTTTATTTGACGTTGTTGTTACTGTTGTTGTTTATTTGACGTTGTTGTTTCTGTTGCTTATTTGACGTTGTTGTTGTTGTTGTTTATTTGACGTTGTTGTTGTTGTTGTTGTTTATTTGACGTTGTTGTTGTTGTTGACGTTGTTGTTGTTGTTGTTGTTTATTTGACGTTGTTATTGTTGTTGCTGTTATTTATTTGACGTTGTTGTTGTTTATTTGAAGTTGTTGTTGTTGTTGTTTATTTGACGTTGTTGTTGTTGTTGTTATTTATTTGACGTTGTTGTTGTTGTTTATTTGACGTTGTTGTTGTTGTTGTTTATTTGACGTTGTTGTTGTTGTTGTTTATTTGACGTTGTTGTTGTTGTTTATTTGACATTGTTGTTGTTGTTGTTGACGTTGTTGTTGTTGTTGTTTATTTGACATTGTTGTTGGTGTTGTTGTTTATTTGACATTGTTGTTGTTGTTGTTTATTTGACGTTGTTTTAGTTGTTGTTGTTTATTTGGCGTTGTTGTTGTATATTTGACATTGTTGTTGTTGTTGTTTTTGTTTATTTGACGTAGTTGTTGTTGTTGACGTTGTTGTTGTTGTTGTTGTTGTTTATTTGACGTTTTTGTTGTTGTTGATGTTGTTGTTGTTGTTTATTTGATGTTGTTGTTGTTGTTGTTTATTTGACGTTGTTGTTGTTGTTATTGTTGTTGTTTATTTGACGTTGTTGTTGTTGTTGTTTATTTGATGTTGTTGTTGTTATTTATTTGACATTGTTGTTGTTGTTGTTTATTTGACGTTGTTGTTGTTGTTGTTGTTGTTTATTTGACGTAGTTGTTGTTGTTGACATTGTTGTTGTTGTTGTTGTTTATTTGACGTTTTTGTTGTTGTTGATGTTGTTGTTGTTGTTTATTTGACGTTGTTGTTATTGTCTATTTGACGTTGTTGTTGTTGTTTATTTGACGTTGTTGTTGTTGTTATTGTTGTTGTTTATTTGACGTTGTTGTTGTTGTTATTGTTGTTGTTTATTTGACATTGTTATTGTTGTTTATTTGATGTTGTTGTTGTTGTTGTTTAGTTGACGTTGGTGTTGTTGTTGTTTATTTGACGTTGTTGTTGTTATTTATTTGACGTTGTTGTTGTTGTTATTGTTTATTAGACGTTGTTGTTGTTGTTGTTTATTTGACGTTGTTGTTGTTGACGTTGTTGTTGTTATTGTTTATTTGACATTGTTGTTGTTGTTGGTGGTGGTGTTGTTGTTTATTTGACGTTGTTGTTGTTGTTTATTGGACGTTGTTGTTGTTGTTGACGTTGTTGTTGTTGTTGTTTATTTGACGTTGTTGTTGTTAGTTATTTATTTGACGTTGTTGTTGTTGTTGTTGTCTATTTGACGTTGTTGTTGTTGTTTATTTAACGTTGTTGTTGTTGTTATTGTTTATTTGACGTTGTTGTTGTTGTTTATTTGACGTTGTTGTTGTTGTTGACGTTGTTGTTGTTGTTGTTGTTGTTTATTTGACGTTGTTGTTGTTGTTTATTTGACGTTGTTGTTGTTGTTGTTGTTTATTTGACGTTGTTGTTGTTGTTTATTTGATGTTGTTGTTGTTGTTGTTTATTTGACGGTGTTGTTGTTGTTGTTTATTTGACGTTGTTGTTGTTGTTGTTGACGTTGTTGTTGTTGTTTATTTGACGTTTTTGTTGTTGTTGACGTTGTTGTTGTTTGTTATTTGACGTTGTTGTATTTGTTGTTGTTTACTTGACGTTGTTATTGTTGTTGTTTATTTGATGTTGTTGTTGTTGTTGTTTATTTGACGTTGTTGTTGTTGTTGTTGTTTATTTGACGTTGTTGTTGTTGTTTATTTGACATTGTTGTTGTTGTTGTTGACGTTGTTGTTGTTGTTTATTTGACATTGTTGTTGTTGTTGTTGGTGGTGGTGATGGTGTTGTTTATTTGACGTTGTTGTTGTTGTTGTTGTTTATTTGAAATTGTTTTAGTTGTTGTTGTTGTTGTTGTTAATTTGGCGTTGTTGTTGTTTATTTGACATTGTTGTTGTTGACATTGTTGTTGTTGTTGACGTTGTTGTTGTTGTTGTTGTTGTTTATTTGACGGTGTTGTTGTGGTTGTTTATTTGATGTTGTTGTTGTTGTTGACGTTGTTGTTGTTATTGTTGTTGTTGTTATTTATTTGACGTTTTTGTTGTTGTTGATGTTGTTGTTGTTTTTGTAGTTGTTTATTTGACGTTGTTGTTGTTGTTGTTGTTGTTTATTTGACGTTGTTGTTGTTATTTATTTGATGTTGTTGTTGTTGTTTATTTGACGTTGTTGTTGTTGTTGTTGTTTATTTGACGTTGTTGTTGTTGTTGTTTATTTGACGTTGTTGTTGTTATTTATTTGACGTTGTTGTTGTTGTTGTTGTTTATTTGACATTGTTGTTGTTGTTGTTGTTTATTTGACGATGTTGTTGTTGTTTATTTGACGTTGTTGTTGTTGTTGTTTATTTGACGTTGTTGTTGTTGTTTCTTTGACGTAGTTGTTGTTGTTGACGTTGTTGTTGTTGTTATTGTTTGTTTATTTAACGATTTTGTTGTTGTTGTTGTTGTTGTTTATTTGACGTTGTTGTTGTTGTTGACGTTGTTGTTGTTGTTTTTGTTGTTTATTTGACGTTGTTGTTGTTCTTGTTGTTGTTGCTGTTTATTTGACGATTTTATTGTTGTTGTTGTTTATTTGACGTTGTTGTTGTTGTTTATTTGACGTTGTTGTTGTTGTTATTTATTTGACATTGTTGTTGTTGTTGTTGTTCATTTGACGTTGTTGTTGTTGTTTATTTGACGTTGTTGTTTTTGTTGTTTATTTGACGTTGTTTTTGTCATTGTTTTTGTTGTTTATTTGACGTTGTTATTGTTGTTGTTTATTTGACATTGTTGTTGTTGTTTATTTGACGTTGTTGTTGTTGTTGACGTTGTTGTTGTTGTTTATTTGACGTTGTTGTTGTTGTTGACGTTTATTTGAAGTTGTTGTTGTTGTTGATGTTGTTGTTGTTGTTGTTATTTATTTGACGTTTTTGTTGTTGTTGTTATTGTCGTTGTTGTTGTTGTTTATTTGACGTTGTTGTTGTTGTTATTTATTTGACGTTGTTGTTGTTGTTGTTTATTTGACATTGTTGTTGTTGTTATTGTTTATTTGAGGTTGTTGTTGTTGTTTATTTGACGTTGTTTTTGGTTTTGTTCACGTTGTTGTTGTTGTTGTTGTTGTCTATTTGACGTTGTTGTTGTTGTTGACGTTGTTGTTGTTGTTGTTGTTGTTGTTGTTTATTTGACGTTGTTGTTGTTGTTTATTTGACGTTGTTGTTGTTGTTTATTTAACGGTGTTGTTGTTGTTGTTTATTTGACGTTGTTGTTGTTGTTGTTTATTTGACGTTGTTGTTGTTGTTGACGTTGTTGTTGTTTATTTGAAGTTGTTGTTGTTGTTGACATAGTTGTTGTTTATTTCACGTTGTTGATGTTGTTGACGTTGTTGTTTATTTGACGTTGTTGTTGTTTATTTGACGTTGTTGTTGTTGACATTGTTGTTGTTGTTGTTTATTTGACGTTGTTGTTGTTGTTATTTATTTGGCATTGTTGTTGTTGTTGACGTTGTTGTTGTTGTTGTTTATTTGACATTGTTGTTGTTGTTGACGTTGGTTGTTTTGTTGTTTATTTGACGTTGTTGTTGTTGTTGTTTATTTGACGTTGTTGTTGTTGTTGTTTATTTGACGTTGTTGTTGTTGTTTATTTGGCGTTGTTGTTGTTGACATTGTTGTTGTTGTTTATTTGACGTAGTTGTTGTTGTTGATGTTGTTGTTGTTGTTTATTTGACGTTTTTGTTGTTGTTAATGTTATTGTTGTTGTGGTTTATTTGACGTTGTTGTTGTTTATTTGACGTTGTTGTTATTGTTGTTGTTGTTTATTTGACGTTGTTGTTGTTATTTATTTGACGTTGTTGTTGTTGTTTATTTGACATTGTTGTTGTTGTTGTTTATTTGACGTTGTTGTTGTTGTTTATTTGACGTTGTTGTTGTTGACGTTGTTGTTGTTGTTGTTGTTTATTTGACGTTGTTGTTGTTGTTTATTTGACGTAGTTGTTGTTGTTGACGTTGTTGTTGTTGTTGTTGTTTATTTGACGTTGTTGTTGTTGTTGTTCACGTTGTTATTGTTGTTGTTTATTTGACGTTGTTGTTGTTGTTTATTTGACGTTGTTGTTGTTGTTTATTTGACAGTGTTGTTGTTGTTGTTGTTTATTTGACGTTGTTGTTGTTGTTGTTGTTGTTGTTTATTTGACGTTGTTGTTGTTGTTGACGTTGTTGTTGTTTATTTGACGTTGTTGTTGTTGACATAGTTGTTGTTGTTGTTTATTTCACGTTGTTGATGTAGTTGACGTTGTTGTTTATTTTACGTTGTTTTAGATGTTGTTGTTTATTTGACGTTGTTGTTGTTTATTTGACATTGTTGTTGTTGTTGACGTTGTTGTTATTTATTTGACATTGTTGTTGTTGTTGTTGACGTTGTTGGTGTTGTTGTTTATTTGACGTTGTTTTAGTTGTTGTTGTTTATTTGCCGTTATTGTTGTTGTTTATTTGACGTTTTTGTTATTGACGTTGTTGTTGTTGTTGTTGTTTATATGACCTTGTTGTTGTTGTTGTTGTTGTTTATTTGACATAGTTGTTGTTGGTGACGTTGTTGTTGTTGTTGTTGTTTATTTGACGTTTTTGTTGTTGTTGATGTTGTTGTTGTTGTTGTTTATTTGACGTTGTTGTTATTGTTTATTTGACGTTGTTGTTGTTGTTGTTTATTTGACGTAGTTGTTATTGTTGTTATTGTTGTCGTTTATTTGACGTTGTTGTTGTTGTTGTTGTTGTTTATTTGATGTTGTTGTTGTTGTTGTTTATTTGACGTTGGTATTGTTGTTGTTTATTTGACGTTGTTGTTGTTGTTATTAATTTGACGTTGTTGTTGTTGTTATTGTTTATTTGACGTTGTTGCTGTTGTTGTTGTTGTTGTTTATTTGACGTTGTTATTGTTGTTTATTTGACGTTGTTTTTGTTATTTGACGTTGTTGTTGTTGTTGTATTTGTTGTTGTTGCTTATTTGACGTTGTTGTTACTGTTGTTGTTTATTTGACGTTGTTGTTACTGTTGTTGTTTATTTGACGTTGTTGTTTCTGTTGCTTATTTGACGTTGTTGTTGTTGTTGTTTATTTGACGTTGTTGTTGTTGTTGTTGTTGTTTATTTGACGTTGTTGTTGTTGTTGACGTTGTTGTTGTTGTTGTTGTTTATTTGACGTTGTTATTGTTGTTGCTGTTATTTATTTGACGTTGTTGTTGTTTATTTGAAGTTGTTGTTGTTGTTGTTTATTTGACGTTGTTGTTGTTGTTGTTATTTATTTGACGTTGTTGTTGTTGTTTATTTGACGTTGTTGTTGTTGTTGTTTATTTGACGTTGTTGTTGTTGTTGTTGTTTATTTGACGTTGTTGTTGTTGTTTATTTGACATTGTTGTTGTTGTTGTTGACGTTGTTGTTGTTGTTGTTTATTTGACATTGTTGTTGGTGTTGTTGTTTATTTGACATTGTTGTTGTTGTTGTTTATTTGACGTTGTTTTAGTTGTTGTTGTTTATTTGGCGTTGTTGTTGTATATTTGACATTGTTGTTGTTGTTGTTTTTGTTTATTTGACGTAGTTGTTGTTGTTGACGTTGTTGTTGTTGTTGTTGTTTATTTGACGTTTTTGTTGTTGTTGATGTTGTTGTTGTTGTTTATTTGATGTTGTTGTTGTTGTTGTTTATTTGACGTTGTTGTTGTTGTTATTGTTGTTGTTTATTTGACGTTGTTGTTGTTGTTGTTTATTTGATGTTGTTGTTGTTATTTATTTGACATTGTTGTTGTTGTTGTTTATTTGACGTTGTTGTTGTTGTTGTTGTTGTTTATTTGACGTAGTTGTTGTTGTTGACATTGTTGTTGTTGTTGTTGTTGTTTATTTGACGTTTTTGTTGTTGTTGATGTTGTTGTTGTTGTTTATTTGACGTTGTTGTTATTGTCTATTTGACGTTGTTGTTGTTGTTTATTTGACGTTGTTGTTGTTGTTATTGTTGTTGTTTATTTGACGTTGTTGTTGTTGTTATTGTTGTTGTTTATTTGACATTGTTATTGTTGTTTATTTGATGTTGTTGTTGTTGTTGTTTAGTTGACGTTGGTGTTGTTGTTGTTTATTTGACGTTGTTGTTGTTATTTATTTGACGTTGTTGTTGTTGTTATTGTTTATTAGACGTTGTTGTTGTTGTTTATTTGACGTTGTTGTTGTTGACGTTGTTGTTGTTATTGTTTATTTGACATTGTTGTTGTTGTTGTTGGTGGTGTTGTTGTTTATTTGACGTTGTTGTTGTTGTTTATTGGACGTTGTTGTTGTTGTTGACGTTGTTGTTGTTGTTGTTTATTTGACGTTGTTGTTGTTAGTTATTTATTTGACGTTGTTGTTGTTGTTGTTGTCTATTTGACGTTGTTGTTGTTGTTTATTTAACGTTGTTGTTGTTGTTATTGTTTATTTGACGTTGTTGTTGTTGTTTATTTGACGTTGTTGTTGTTGTTGACGTTGTTGTTGTTGTTGTTGTTTATTTGACGTTGTTGTTGTTGTTTATTTGACGTTGTTGTTGTTGTTGTTGTTTATTTGACGTTGTTGTTGTTGTTTATTTGATGTTGTTGTTGTTGTTGTTTATTTGACGGTGTTGTTGTTGTTGTTTATTTGACGTTGTTGTTGTTGTTGTTGACGTTGTTGTTGTTGTTTATTTGACGTTTTTGTTGTTGTTGACGTTGTTGTTGTTTGTTATTTGACGTTGTTGTATTTGTTGTTGTTTACTTGACGTTGTTATTGTTGTTGTTTATTTGATGTTGTTGTTGTTGTTGTTTATTTGACGTTTTTGTTGTTGTTGTTGTTTATTTGACGTTGTTGTTGTTGTTTATTTGACATTGTTGTTGTTGTTGTTGACGTTGTTGTTGTTGTTTATTTGACATTGTTGTTGTTGTTGTTGGTGGTGGTGATGGTGTTGTTTATTTGACGTTGTTGTTGTTGTTGTTTATTTGAAATTGTTTTAGTTGTTGTTGTTGTTGTTGTTAATTTGGCGTTGTTGTTGTTTATTTGACATTGTTGTTGTTGACATTGTTGTTGTTGTTGTAGTTTATTTGACGTAGTTGTTGTTGTTGACGTTGTTGTTGTTGTTTATTTGACGTTTTTGTTGTTGTTGATGTTGTTGTTGTTGTTTATTTGACGTTGTTGTTATTGTTGTTGTTTATTTGACGTTGTTATTGTTGTTGTTTATTTGATGTTGTTGTTGTTGTTGTTTATTTGACGTTGTTGTTGTTGTTGTTTATTTGACGTTGTTGTTGTTGTTTATTTGACATTGTTGTTGTTGTTGTTGACGTTGTTGTTGTTGTTTATTTGACATTGTTGTTGTTGTTGTTGGTGGTGGTGATGGTGTTGTTTATTTGACGTTGTTGTTGTTGTTGTTTATTTGACATTGTTTTAGTTGTTGTTGTTGTTGTTAATTTGGCGTTGTTGTTGTTTATTTGACATTGTTGTTGTTGACATTGTTGTTGTTGTAGTTTATTTGACGTAGTTGTTGTTGTTGACGTTGTTGTTGTTTATTTGACGTTTTTGTTGTTGTTGATGTTGTTGTTGTTGTTGTTTATTTGACGTTGTTGTTGTTGTTGTTGTTTATTTGACGTTGTTGTTGTTGTTATTTATTTGACGTTGTTGTTGTTGTTATTGTTGTTGTTTATTCGACGTTGTTGTTGTTGTTGTTGTTGTTGTTGTTTATTTGACGTTGTTGCTGTTGTTTATTTGACGTTGTTGTTGTTGTTTATTTGACGTTGTTGTTATTGTTGTTATATATTTGACGTTGTTGTTGTTGTTATTGTTTATTTGACGTTGTTGTTGTTGTTTATTTGACGTTGTTGTTGTTGTTGACGTTGTTGTTGTTGTTGTTGACGTTGTTGTTGTTGTTGTTGTTGTTTATTTGACGTTGTTGTTGTTGTTGTTTATTTGACGTTGTTGTTGTTGTTGTTTATTTGACGTTGCTGTTACTCTTGTTTATTTGACGGTGATGTTGTGGTTGTTTATTTGACGTTGTTGTTGTTGTTGATGTTGTTGTTATTGTTGTTGTTGATGTTTATTTGACGTTTTTGTTGTTGTTGATGTTGTTGTTGTTTTTGTAATTGTTTATTTGACGTTGTTGTTGTTGTTTATTTGACGTTGTTGTTGTTATTGTTGTTGTTGTTGTTTATTTGACGTTGTTGTTGTTATTTATTTGACATTGTTGTTGTTGTTGTTGTTGTTGTTTATTTGACGTTGTTGTTGTTGTTGTTTATTTGACGTTGTTGTTGTTGTTGTTGTTTATTTGACGTTGTTGTTGTTATTTATTTGACGTTGTTGTAGTTGTTGTTTATTTGACATTGTTGTTGTTGTTGTTTATTTGACGTTGTTGTTGTTGTTTATTTGACGTTGTTGTTGTTGACTTTGTTGTTGTTGTTGTTTATTTGACGTTGTTGTTGTTGTTGTTGTTGTTGTTTATTTGACGTTGTTGTTGTTATTTATTTGATGTTGTTGTTGTTGTTTATTTGACGTTGTTGTTGTTGTTGTTTATTTGACGTTGTTGTTGTTGTTGTTGTTGTTTATTTGACGTTGTTGTTGTTATTTATTTGACGTTGTTGTTGTTGTTGTTGTTTATTTGACATTGTTGTTGTTGTTGTTGTTTATTTGACGATGTTGTTGTTGTTTATTTGACGTTGTTGTTGTTGTTGTTTACTTGACGTTGTTGTTGTTGTTTATTTGACGTTGTTTTAGTTGTTGTTTATTTGACGTTGTTGTTGTTTATTTGACATTGTTGTTGTTGACGTTGTTGTTGTTGTTGTTTATTTGACATTGTTGTTGTTGTTGTTGTTGACGTTGTTGGTGTTGTTGTTTATTTGACGTTGTTATTGTTGTTGTTGTTTATTTGACGTTGTTTTAGTTGTTGTTGTTTATTTGACATTGTTGTTGTTGTTTATTCGATGTTGTTGTTGTTGACATTGTTGTTGTTGTTGTTGTTGTTTATTTGACGTTGTTATTGTTGTTTATTTGACTTAGTTGTTGTTGTTGACATTGTTGTTGTTGTTGTTTATTTGACATTTTTGTTGTTGTTGATGTTGTTGTTGTTGATTATTTGATGTTGTTGTTATTGTTTATTTGACGTTGTTGTTGTTGTTTATTTGACGTTGTTGTTGTTGTTGTTGTTATTGTTGTTGTTTATTTGACGTTGTTGTTGTTGTTGTTGTTTATTTGATGTTGTTGTTGTTGTTTATTTGACGTTGGTGTTGTTGTTGTTGTTGTTTATTTGACGTTGTTATTGTTGTTATTTATTTGACGTCGTTGTTGTTGTTATTGTTTATTTGACGTTGTTGTTGTTGTTGTTTATTTCACGTTTTTATTGTTGTTTATTTGACGTTGTTTTTGTTATTTGACGTTGTTGTTGTTGTTGTTGTTGTATTTGTTGTTGTTGTTGTTGCTTATTTGACGTTGTTGTTATTGTTGTTGTTTATTTGACGTTGTTGTTGCTGTTGTTTATTTGACGTTGTTGTTGTTGTTGTTTATTTGACGTTGTTGTTGTTGGTGTTTATTTGACGTTATTGTTGTTGTTGACGTTCTTGTTGTTATTGTTGTTTATTTGACGTTGTTGTTGTTGTTTATTTGACGTTGTTGTTGTCGTTGTTGTTGTTTATTTGACGTTGTTGTTGTTGTTTATTTGACGTTATTGTTGTTGTTGTTATATATTTGACGTTGTTGTTGTTATTGTTTATTTGACGTTGTTGTTGTTGTTTATTTGACGTTGTTGTTGTTGTTGACGTTGTTGTTGTTGTTGTTGACGTTGTTGTTATTGTTGTTTATTTGACGTTGTTGTTGTTGTTGTTGTTTATTTGACATTGTTGTTGTTGTTGTTTATTTGACGTTGTTGTTGTTGTTGTTGTTTATTTGACGGTGTTGTTGTGGTTGTTTATTTGATGTTGTTGTTGTTGTTGACGTTGTTGTTGTTATTGTTGTTGTTGTTATTTATTTGACGTTTTTGTTGTTGTTGATGTTGTTGTTGTTTTTGTAGTTGTTTATTTGACGTTGTTGTTGTTGTTGTTTATTTGACGTTGTTGTTGTTATTTATTTGATGTTGTTGTTGTTGTTTATTTGACGTTGTTGTTGTTGTTGTTGTTTATTTTACGTTGTTGTTGTTGTTGTTTATTTGACGTTGTTGTTGTTATTTATTTGACGTTGTTGTTGTTGTTGTTTTTTATTTGACACTGTTGTTGTTGTTGTTGTTTATTTGACGATGTTGTTGTTGTTTATTTGACGTTGTTGTTGTTGTTGTTTATTTGACGTTGTTGTTGTTGTTTCTTTGACGTAGTTGTTGTTGTTGACGTTGTTGTTGTTGTTATTGTTTGTTTATTTAACGATTTTGTTGTTGTTGTTGTTGTTTAATTGACGTTGTTGTTGTTGTTTATTTGACGTTGTTGTTGTTGTTGACGTTGTTGTTGTTGTTTTTGTTGTTTATTTGACGTTGTTGTTGTTCTTGTTGTTGTTGCTGTTTATTTGACGATATTATTGTTGTTGTTGTTTATTTGACGTTGTTGTTGTTGTTTATTTGACGTTGTTGTTGTTGTTGTTATTTATTTGACATTGTTGTTGTTGTTGTTCATTTGACGTTGTTGTTGTTGTTTATTTGACGTTGTTGTTTTTGTTGTTTATTTGACGTTGTTTTTGTCATTGTTTTTGTTGTTTATTTGACGTTGTTATTGTTGTTGTTTATTTGACATTGTTGTTGTTGTTTATTTGACGTTGTTGTTGTTGTTGACGTTGTTGTTGTTGTTTATTTGACGTTGTTGATGTTGTTGTTGACGTTTATTTGAAGTTGTTGTTGTTGTTGATGTTGTTGTTGTTGTTGTTATTTATTTGACGTTTTTGTTGTTGTTGTTATTGTCGTTGTTGTTGTTGTTTATTTGACGTTGTTGTTGTTGTTATTTATTTGACGTTGTTGTTGTTGTTGTTTATTTGACATTGATGTTGTTGTTATTGTTTATTTGAGGTTGTTGTTGTTGTTTATTTGACGTTGTTTTCGGTTTTGTTCACGTTGTTGTTGTTGTTGTTGTTGTTTATTTGACGTTGTTGTTGTTGTTGACGTTGTTGTTGTTGTTGTTGTTGTTGTTGTTTATTTGACGTTGTTGTTGTTGTTTATTTGACGTTGTTGTTGTTGTTTATTTAACGGTGTTGTTGTTGTAGTTTATTTGACGTTGTTGTTGTTGTTGTTTATTTGACGTTGTTGTTGTTGTTGACGTTGTTGTTGTTTATTTGAAGTTGTTGTTGCTGTTGACATAGTTGTTGTTTATTTCACGTTGTTGATGTTGTTGACGTTGTTGTTTATTTGACGTTGTTGTTGTTTATTTGACGTTGTTGTTGTTGACATTGTTGTTGTTGTTGTTTATTTGACGTTGTTGTTGTTGTTATTTATTTGGCATTGTTGTTGTTGTTGACGTTGTTGTTGTTGTTGTTTATTTGACATTGTTGTTGTTGTTGACGTTGGTTGTTTTGTTGTTTATTTGACGTTGTTGTTGTTGTTGTTTATTTGACGTTGTTGTTGTTGTTGTTTATTTGACGTTGTTGTTGTTGTTTATTTGGCGTTGTTGTTGTTGACATTGTTGTTGTTGTTTATTTGACGTAGTTGTTGTTGTTGATGTTGTTGTTGTTGTTTATTTGACGTTTTTGTTGTTGTTAATGTTATTGTTGTTGTGGTTTATTTGACGTTGTTGTTGTTGTTTATTTGACGTTGTTGTTGTTGTTGTTGTTTATTTGACGTTGTTGTTGTTATTTATTTGACGTTGTTGTAGTTGTTGTTTATTTGACATTGTTGTTGTTGTTGTTTATTTGACGTTGTTGTTGTTGTTTATTTGACGTTGTTGTTGTTGTTGTTATTTATTTGACATTGTTGTTGTTGTTGTTGTTCATTTGACGTTGTTGTTGTTGTTTATTTGACGTTGTTGTTTTTGTTGTTTATTTGACGTTGTTTTTGTTGTTTATTTGACGTTGTTATTGTTGTTGTTTATTTGACATTGTTGTTGTTGTTTATTTGACGTTGTTGTTGTTGTTGACGTTGTTGTTGTTGTTTATTTGACGTTGTTGTTGTTGTTGTTGACTTTAATTTGAAGTTGTTGTTGTTGTTGATGTTGTTGTTGTTGTTGTTATTTATTTGACGTTTTTGTTGTTGTTGTTATTGTCGTTGTTGTTGTTGTTTATTTGACGTTGTTGTTGTTGTTATTTATTTGACGTTGTTGTTGTTGTTGTTTATTTGACATTGTTGTTGTTGTTATTGTTTATTTGAGGTTGTTGTTGTTGTTTATTTGACGTTGTTTTTGGTTTTGTTCACGTTGTTGTTGTTGTTGTTGTTGTTTATTTGACGTTGTTGTTGTTGTTGACGTTGTTGTTGTTGTTGTTGTTGTTGTTGTTTATTTGACGTTGTTGTTGTTGTTGTTTATTTGACGTTGTTGTTGTTGTTTATTTAACGGTGTTGTTGTTGTTGTTTATTTGACGTTGTTGTTGTTGTTGTTTATTTGACGTTGGTGTTGTTGTTGACGTTGTTGTTGTTTATTTGAAGTTGTTGTTGTTGTTGACATAGTTGTTGTTTATTTCACGTTGTTGATGTTGTTGACGTTGTTGTTTATTTGACGTTGTTGTTGTTTATTTGACGTTGTTGTTGTTGACATTGTTGTTGTTGTTGTTTATTTGACGTTGTTGTTGTTGTTATTTATTTGGCATTGTTGTTGTTGTTGACGTTGTTGTTGTTATTGTTTATTTGACATTGTTGTTGTTGTTGACGTTGGTTGTTTTGTTGTTTATTTGACGTTGTTGTTGTTGTTGTTGTTTATTTGACGTTGTTGTTGTTGTTGTTTATTTGACGTTGTTGTTGTTGTTTATTTGGCGTTGTTGTTGTTGACATTGTTGTTGTTGTTTATTTGACGTAGTTGTTGTTGTTGATGTTGTTGTTGTTGTTTATTTGACGTTTTTGTTGTTGTTAATGTTATTGTTGTTGTGGTTTATTTGACGTTGTTGTTGTTGTTTATTTGACGTTGTTGTTATTGTTGTTGTTGTTTATTTGACGTTGTTGTTGTTATTTATTTGACGTTGTTGTTGTTGTTTATTTGACATTGTTGTTGTTGTTGTTTATTTGACGTTGTTGTTGTTGTTTATTTGACGTTGTTGTTGTTGACGTTGTTGTTGTTGTTGTTGTTTATTTGACGTTGTTGTTGTTGTTTATTTGACGTAGTTGTTGTTGTTGACGTTGTTGTTGTTGTTGTTGTTGTTTATTTGACGTTGTTGTTGTTGTTGTTCACGTTGTTATTGTTGTTGTTTATTTGACGTTGTTGTTGTTGTTTATTTGACGTTGTTGTTGTTGTTTATTTGACAGTGTTGTTGTTGTTGTTGTTTATTTGACGTTGTTGTTGTTGTTGTTGTTGTTTATTTGACGTTGTTGTTGTTGTTGACGTTGTTGTTGTTTATTTGACGTTGTTGTTGTTGACATAGTTGTTGTTGTTGTTTATTTCACGTTGTTGATGTAGTTGACGTTGTTGTTTATTTTACGTTGTTTTAGATGTTGTTGTTTATTTGACGTTGTTGTTGTTTATTTGACATTGTTGTTGTTGTTGACGTTGTTGTTATTTATTTGACATTGTTGTTGTTGTTGTTGACGTTGTTGGTGTTGTTGTTTATTTGACGTTGTTTTAGTTGTTGTTGTTTATTTGCCGTTGTTGTTGTTGTTTATTTGACGTTTTTGTTATTGACGTTGTTGTTGTTGTTGTTGTTGTTTATATGACCTTGTTGTTGTTGTTGTTGTTGTTTATTTGACATAGTTGTTGTTGGTGACGTTGTTGTTGTTGTTGTTGTTTATTTGACGTTTTTGTTGTTGTTGATGTTGTTGTTGTTGTTGTTTATTTGACGTTGTTGTTATTGTTTATTTGACGTTGTTGTTGTTGTTGTTTATTTGACGTAGTTGTTATTGTTGTTATTGTTGTCGTTTATTTGACGTTGTTGTTGTTGTTGTTGTTGTTTATTTGATGTTGTTGTTGTTGTTGTTTATTTGACGTTGGTATTGTTGTTGTTTATTTGACGTTGTTGTTGTTGTTATTAATTTGATGTTGTTGTTGTTGTTATTGTTTATTTGACGTTGTTGCTGTTGTTGTTGTTGTTGTTTATTTGACGTTGTTATTGTTGTTTATTTGACGTTGTTTTTGTTATTTGACGTTGTTGTTGTTGTTGTATTTGTTGTTGTTGCTTATTTGACGTTGTTGTTACTGTTGTTGTTTATTTGACGTTGTTGTTACTGTTGTTGTTTATTTGACGTTGTTGTTTCTGTTGCTTATTTGACGTTGTTGTTGTTGTTTATTTGACGTTGTTGTTGTTGTTGTTTATTTGACGTTGTTGTTGTTGTTGACGTTGTTGTTGTTGTTGTTGTTTATTTGACGTTGTTATTGTTGTTGCTGTTATTTATTTGACGTTGTTGTTGTTTATTTGAAGTTGTTGTTGTTGTTGTTTATTTGACGTTGTTGTTGTTGTTGTTATTTATTTGACGTTGTTGTTGTTGTTTATTTGACGTTGTTGTTGTTGTTGTTTATTTGACGTTGTTGTTGTTGTTGTTTATTTGACGTTGTTGTTGTTGTTTATTTGACATTGTTGTTGTTGTTGTTGACGTTGTTGTTGTTGTTGTTTATTTGACATTGTTGTTGGTGTTGTTGTTTATTTGACATTGTTGTTGTTGTTGTTTATTTGACGTTGTTTTAGTTGTTGTTGTTTATTTGGCGTTGTTGTTGTATATTTGACATTGTTGTTGTTGTTGTTTTTGTTTATTTGACGTAGTTGTTGTTGTTGACGTTGTTGTTGTTGTTGTTGTTGTTTATTTGACGTTTTTGTTGTTGTTGATGTTGTTGTTGTTGTTTATTTGATGTTGTTGTTGTTGTTGTTTATTTGACGTTGTTGTTGTTGTTATTGTTGTTGTTTATTTGACGTTGTTGTTGTTGTTGTTTATTTGATGTTGTTGTTGTTATTTATTTGACATTGTTGTTGTTGTTGTTTATTTGACGTTGTTGTTGTTGTTGTTGTTGTTTATTTGACGTAGTTGTTGTTGTTGACATTGTTGTTGTTGTTGTTGTTGTTGTTTATTTGACGTTTTTGTTGTTGTTGATGTTGTTGTTGTTGTTGTTTATTTGACGTTGTTGTTATTGTCTATTTGACGTTGTTGTTGTTGTTTATTTGACGTTGTTGTTGTTGTTATTGTTGTTGTTTATTTGACGTTGTTGTTGTTGTTATTGTTGTTGTTTATTTGACATTGTTATTGTTGTTTATTTGATGTTGTTGTTGTTGTTGTTTAGTTGACGTTGGTGTTGTTGTTGTTTATTTGACGTTGTTGTTGTTATTTATTTGACGTTGTTGTTGTTGTTATTGTTTATTAGACGTTGTTGTTGTTGTTGTTTATTTGACGTTGTTGTTGTTGACGTTGTTGTTGTTATTGTTTATTTGACATTGTTGTTGTTGTTGTTGGTGGTGTTGTTGTTTATTTGACGTTGTTGTTGTTGTTTATTGGACGTTGTTGTTGTTGTTGACGTTGTTGTTGTTGTTGTTTATTTGACGTTGTTGTTGTTAGTTATTTATTTGACGTTGTTGTTGTTGTTGTTGTTGTCTATTTGACGTTGTTGTTGTTGTTTATTTAACGTTGTTGTTGTTGTTATTGTTTATTTGACGTTGTTGTTGTTGTTTATTTGACGTTGTTGTTGTTGTTGACGTTGTTGTTGTTGTTGTTGTTTATTTGACGTTGTTGTTGTTGTTTATTTGACGTTTTTGTTGTTGTTGATGTTGTTGTTGTTGTTGTTTATTTGACGTTGTTGTTATTGTTTATTTGACGTTGTTGTTGTTGTTGTTTATTTGACGTAGTTGTTATTGTTGTTATTGTTGTCGTTTATTTGACGTTGTTGTTGTTGTTGTTGTTTATTTGATGTTGTTGTTGTTGTTGTTTATTTGACGTTGGTATTGTTGTTGTTTATTTGACGTTGTTGTTGTTGTTATTAATTTGACGTTGTTGTTGTTGTTATTGTTTATTTGACGTTGTTGCTGTTGTTGTTGTTGTTGTTTATTTGACGTTGTTATTGTTGTTTATTTGACGTTGTTTTTGTTATTTGACGTTGTTGTTGTTGTTGTATTTGTTGTTGTTGCTTATTTGACGTTGTTGTTACTGTTGTTGTTTATTTGACGTTGTTGTTACTGTTGTTGTTTATTTGACGTTGTTGTTTCTGTTGCTTATTTGACGTTGTTGTTGTTGTTGTTTATTTGACGTTGTTGTTGTTGTTGTTGTTTATTTGACGTTGTTGTTGTTGTTGACGTTGTTGTTGTTGTTGTTGTTTATTTGACGTTGTTATTGTTGTTGCTGTTATTTATTTGACGTTGTTGTTGTTTATTTGAAGTTGTTGTTGTTGTTGTTTATTTGACGTTGTTGTTGTTGTTGTTATTTATTTGACGTTGTTGTTGTTGTTTATTTGACGTTGTTGTTGTTGTTGTTTATTTGACGTTGTTGTTGTTGTTTATTTGACGTTGTTGTTGTTGTTTATTTGACATTGTTGTTGTTGTTGTTGACGTTGTTGTTGTTGTTGTTTATTTGACATTGTTGTTGGTGTTGTTGTTTATTTGACATTGTTGTTGTTGTTGTTTATTTGACGTTGTTTTAGTTGTTGTTGTTTATTTGGCGTTGTTGTTGTATATTTGACATTGTTGTTGTTGTTGTTTTTGTTTATTTGACGTAGTTGTTGTTGTTGACGTTGTTGTTGTTGTTGTTGTTGTTTATTTGACGTTTTTGTTGTTGTTGATGTTGTTGTTGTTGTTTATTTGATGTTGTTGTTGTTGTTGTTTATTTGACGTTGTTGTTGTTGTTATTGTTGTTGTTTATTTGACGTTGTTGTTGTTGTTGTTTATTTGATGTTGTTGTTGTTATTTATTTGACATTGTTGTTGTTGTTGTTTATTTGACGTTGTTGTTGTTGTTGTTGTTGTTTATTTGACGTAGTTGTTGTTGTTGACATTGTTGTTGTTGTTGTTGTTGTTTATTTGACGTTTTTGTTGTTGTTGATGTTGTTGTTGTTGTTGTTTATTTGACGTTGTTGTTATTGTCTATTTGACGTTGTTGTTGTTGTTTATTTGACGTTGTTGTTGTTGTTATTGTTGTTGTTTATTTGACGTTGTTGTTGTTGTTATTGTTGTTGTTTATTTGACATTGTTATTGTTGTTTATTTGATGTTGTTGTTGTTGTTGTTTAGTTGACGTTGGTGTTGTTGTTGTTTATTTGACGTTGTTGTTGTTATTTATTTGACGTTGTTGTTGTTGTTATTGTTTATTAGACGTTGTTGTTGTTGTTGTTTATTTGACGTTGTTGTTGTTGACGTTGTTGTTGTTATTGTTTATTTGACATTGTTGTTGTTGTTGTTGGTGGTGTTGTTGTTTATTTGACGTTGTTGTTGTTGTTTATTGGACGTTGTTGTTGTTGTTGACGTTGTTGTTGTTGTTGTTTATTTGACGTTGTTGTTGTTAGTTATTTATTTGACGTTGTTGTTGTTGTTGTTGTTGTCTATTTGACGTTGTTGTTGTTGTTTATTTAACGTTGTTGTTGTTGTTATTGTTTATTTGACGTTGTTGTTGTTGTTTATTTGACGTTGTTGTTGTTGTTGACGTTGTTGTTGTTGTTGTTGTTTATTTGACGTTGTTGTTGTTGTTTATTTGACGTTGTTGTTGTTGTTGTTGTTTATTTGACGTTGTTGTTGTTGTTTATTTGATGTTGTTGTTGTTGTTGTTTATTTGACGGTGTTGTTGTTGTTGTTTATTTGACGTTGTTGTTGTTGTTGTTGTTGTTGACGTTGTTGTTGTTGTTTATTTGACGTTTTTGTTGTTGTTGACGTTGTTGTTGTTTGTTATTTGACGTTGTTGTATTTGTTGTTGTTTACTTGACGTTGTTATTGTTGTTGTTTATTTGATGTTGTTGTTGTTGTTGTTTATTTGACGTTGTTGTTGTTGTTGTTGTTTATTTGACGTTGTTGTTGTTGTTTATTTGACATTGTTGTTGTTGTTGTTGACGTTGTTGTTGTTGTTTATTTGACATTGTTGTTGTTGTTGGTGGTGGTGGTGATGGTGTTGTTTATTTGACGTTGTTGTTGTTGTTGTTGTTTATTTGAAATTGTTTTAGTTGTTGTTGTTGTTGTTGTTAATTTGGCGTTGTTGTTGTTTATTTGACATTGTTGTTGTTGACATTGTTGTTGTTGTTGTAGTTTATTTGACGTAGTTGTTGTTGTTGACGTTGTTGTTGTTGTTTATTTGACGTTTTTGTTGTTGTTGATGTTGTTGTTGTTGTTTATTTGACGTTGTTGTTGTTGTTGTTGTTTATTTGACGTTGTTATTGTTGTTGTTTATTTGATGTTGTTGTTGTTGTTGTTTATTTGACGTTGTTGTTGTTGTTGTTTATTTGACGTTGTTGTTGTTGTTTATTTGACATTGTTGTTGTTGTTGTTGACGTTGTTGTTGTTGTTTATTTGACATTGTTGTTGTTGTTGTTGGTGGTGGTGATGGTGTTGTTTATTTGACGTTGTTGTTGTTGTTGTTGTTTATTTGACATTGTTTTAGTTGTTGTTGTTGTTGTTAATTTGGCGTTGTTGTTGTTTATTTGACATTGTTGTTGTTGACATTGTTGTTGTTGTAGTTTATTTGACGTAGTTGTTGTTGTTGACGTTGTTGTTGTTTATTTGACGTTTTTGTTGTTGTTGATGTTGTTGTTGTTGTTGTTTATTTGACGTTGTTGTTGTTGTTGTTTATTTGACGTTGTTGTTGTTGTTATTTATTTGACGTTGTTGTTGTTGTTATTGTTGTTGTTTATTTGACGTTGTTGTTGTTGTTGTTGTTGTTGTTTATTTGACGTTGTTGCTGTTGTTTATTTGACGTTGTTGTTGTTGTTTATTTGACGTTGTTGTTATTGTTGTTATATATTTGACGTTGTTGTTGTTGTTATTGTTTATTTGACGTTGTTGTTGTTGTTTATTTGACGTTGTTGTTGTTGTTGACGTTGTTGTTGTTGTTGACGTTGTTGTTGTTGTTGTTGTTTATTTGACGTTGTTGTTGTTGTTGTTTATTTGACGTTGTTGTTGTTGTTGTTTATTTGACGTTGCTGTTACTCTTGTTTATTTGACGGTGATGTTGTGGTTGTTTATTTGACGTTGTTGTTGTTGTTGATGTTGTTGTTATTGTTGTTGTTGATGTTTATTTGACGTTTTTGTTGTTGTTGATGTTGTTGTTGTTTTTGTAATTGTTTATTTGACGTTGTTGTTGTTGTTTATTTGACGTTGTTGTTGTTATTGTTGTTGTTGTTGTTTATTTGACGTTGTTGTTGTTATTTATTTGACATTGTTGTTGTTGTTGTTGTTGTTTATTTGACGTTGTTGTTGTTGTTGTTTATTTGACGTTGTTGTTGTTGTTGTTTATTTGACGTTGTTGTTGTTATTTATTTGACGTTGTTGTAGTTGTTGTTTATTTGACATTGTTGTTGTTGTTGTTTATTTGACGTTGTTGTTGTTGTTTATTTGACGTTGTTGTTGTTGACTTTGTTGTTGTTGTTGTTTATTTGACGTTGTTGTTGTTGTTGTTGTTGTTGTTGTTTATTTGACGTTGTTGTTGTTATTTATTTGATGTTGTTGTTGTTGTTTATTTGACGTTGTTGTTGTTGTTGTTTATTTGACGTTGTTGTTGTTGTTGTTGTTGTTGTTTATTTGACGTTGTTGTTGTTATTTATTTGACGTTGTTGTTGTTGTTGTTGTTTATTTGACATTGTTGTTGTTGTTGTTGTTTATTTGACGATGTTGTTGTTGTTTATTTGACGTTGTTGTTGTTGTTGTTTACTTGACGTTGTTGTTGTTGTTTATTTGACGTTGTTTTAGTTGTTGTTTATTTGACGTTGTTGTTGTTTATTTGACATTGTTGTTGTTGACGTTGTTGTTGTTGTTGTTTATTTGACATTGTTGTTGTTGTTGTTGTTGACGTTGTTGGTGTTGTTGTTTATTTGACGTTGTTATTGTTGTTGTTGTTTATTTGACGTTGTTTTAGTTGTTGTTGTTTATTTGACATTGTTGTTGTTGTTTATTCGATGTTGTTGTTGTTGACATTGTTGTTGTTGTTGTTGTTTATTTGACGTTGTTATTGTTGTTTATTTGACTTAGTTGTTGTTGTTGACATTGTTGTTGTTGTTGTTTATTTGACATTTTTGTTGTTGTTGATGTTGTTGTTGTTGATTATTTGATGTTGTTGTTATTGTTTATTTGACGTTGTTGTTGTTGTTTATTTGACGTTGTTGTTGTTGTTGTTGTTATTGTTGTTGTTTATTTGACGTTGTTGTTGTTGTTGTTGTTTATTTGATGTTGTTGTTGTTGTTTATTTGACGTTGGTGTTGTTGTTGTTGTTGTTTATTTGACGTTGTTATTGTTGTTATTTATTTGACGTCGTAGTTGTTGTTATTGTTTATTTGACGTTGTTGTTGTTGTTGTTTATTTGACGTTTTTATTGTTGTTTATTTGACGTTGTTTTTGTTATTTGACGTTGTTGTTGTTGTTGTTGTTGTATTTGTTGTTGTTGTTGTTGCTTATTTGACGTTGTTGTTATTGTTGTTGTTTATTTGACGTTGTTGTTGCTGTTGTTTATTTGACGTTGTTGTTGTTGTTTATTTGACGTTGTTGTTGTTGTTGTTTATTTGACGTTATTGTTGTTGTTGACGTTCTTGTTGTTATTGTTGTTTATTTGACGTTGTTGTTGTTGTTTATTTGACGTTGTTGTTGTCGTTGTTGTTGTTTATTTGACGTTGTTGTTGTTGTTTATTTGACGTTATTGTTGTTGTTGTTATATATTTGACGTTGTTGTTGTTATTGTTTATTTGACGTTGTTGTTGTTGTTTATTTGACGTTGTTGTTGTTGTTGACGTTGTTGTTGTTGTTGTTGACGTTGTTGTTATTGTTGTTTATTTGACGTTGTTGTTGTTGTTGTTGTTTATTTGACATTGTTGTTGTTGTTGTTTATTTGACGTTGTTGTTGTTGTTGTTGTTTATTTGACGGTGTTGTTGTGGTTGTTTATTTGATGTTGTTGTTGTTGTTGACGTTGTTGTTGTTATTGTTGTTGTTGTTATTTATTTGACGTTTTTGTTGTTGTTGATGTTGTTGTTGTTTTTGTAGTTGTTTATTTGACGTTGTTGTTGTTGTTGTTTATTTGACGTTGTTGTTGTTATTTATTTGATGTTGTTGTTGTTGTTTATTTGACGTTGTTGTTGTTGTTGTTGTTTATTTGACGTTGTTGTTGTTGTTGTTTATTTGACGTTGTTGTTGTTATTTATTTGACGTTGTTGTTGTTGTTGTTTATTTGACACTGTTGTTGTTGTTGTTGTTTATTTGACGATGTTGTTGTTGTTTATTTGACGTTGTTGTTGTTGTTGTTTATTTGACGTTGTTGTTGTTGTTTCTTTGACGTAGTTGTTGTTGTTGACGTTGTTGTTGTTGTTATTGTTTGTTTATTTAACGATTTTGTTGTTGTTGTTGTTGTTGTTTAATTGACGTTGTTGTTGTTGTTTATTTGACGTTGTTGTTGTTGTTGACGTTGTTGTTGTTGTTGTTTTTGTTGTTTATTTGACGTTGTTGTTGTTCTTGTTGTTGTTGCTGTTTATTTGACGATATTATTGTTGTTGTTGTTTATTTGACGTTGTTGTTGTTGTTTATTTGACGTTGTTGTTGTTGTTGTTATTTATTTGACATTACTGTTGTTGTTGTTCATTTGACGTTGTTGTTGTTGTTTATTTGACGTTGTTGTTTTTGTTGTTTATTTGACGTTGTTTTTGTCATTGTTTTTGTTGTTTATTTGACGTTGTTATTGTTGTTGTTTATTTGACATTGTTGTTGTTGTTTATTTGACGTTGTTGTTGTTGTTGACGTTGTTGTTGTTGTTTATTTGACGTTGTTGTTGTTGTTGTTGACGTTTATTTGAAGTTGTTGTTGTTGTTGATGTTGTTGTTATTTATTTGAAGTTTTTGTTGTTGTTGTTATTGTCGTTGTTGTTGTTGTTTATTTGACGTTGTTGTTGTTGTTATTTATTTGACGTTGTTGTTGTTGTTGTTTATTTGACATTGATGTTGTTGTTATTGTTTATTTGAGGTTGTTGTTGTTGTTTATTTGACGTTGTTTTTGGTTTTGTTCACGTTGTTGTTGTTGTTGTTGTTGTTTATTTGACGTTGTTGTTGTTGTTGACGTTGTTGTTGTTGTTGTTGTTGTTGTTGTTTATTTGACGATGTTGTTGTTGTTTATTTGACGTTGTTGTTGTTGTTTATTTAACGGTGTTGTTGTTGTTGTTTATTTGACGTTGTTGTTGTTGTTGTTTATTTGACGTTGTTGTTGTTGCTGACGTTGTTGTTGTTTATTTGAAGTTGTTGTTGCTGTTGACATAGTTGTTGTTTATTTCACGTTGTTGATGTTGTTGACGTTGTTGTTTATTTGACGTTGTTGTTGTTTATTTGACGTTGTTGTTGTTGACATTGTTGTTGTTGTTGTTTATTTGACGTTGTTGTTGTTGTTATTTATTTGGCATTGTTGTTGTTGTTGACGTTGTTGTTGTTGTTGTTTATTTGACATTGTTGTTGTTGTTGACGTTGGTTGTTTTGTTGTTTATTTGACGTTGTTGTTGTTGTTGTTTATTTGACGTTGTTGTTGTTGTTGTTTATTTGACGTTGTTGTTGTTGTTTATTTGGCGTTGTTGTTGTTGACATTGTTGTTGTTGTTTATTTGACGTAGTTGTTGTTGTTGATGTTGTTGTTGTTGTTTATTTGACGTTTTTGTTGTTGTTATTGTTATTGTTGTTGTGGTTTATTTGACGTTGTTGTTGTTGTTTATTTGACGTTGTTGTTGTTGTTGTTGTTTATTTGACGTTGTTGTTGTTATTTATTTGACGTTGTTGTAGTTGTTGTTTATTTGACATTGTTGTTGTTGTTGTTTATTTGACGTTGTTGTTGTTGTTTATTTGACGTTGTTGTTGTTGACTTTATTGTTGTTGTTGTTTATTTGACGTTGTTGTTGTTGTTGTTGTTGTTTATTTGACGTTGTTGTTGTTATTTATTTGATGTTGTTGTTGTTGTTTATTTGACGTTGTTGTTGTTGTTGTTTATTTGACGTTGTTGTTGTTGTTGTTGTTTATTTGACGTTGTTGTTGTTATTTATTTGACGTTGTTGTTGTTGTTGTTGTTTATTTGACATTGTTGTTGTTGTTGTTGTTTATTTGACGATGTTGTTGTTGTTTATTTGACGTTGTTGTTGTTGTTGTTGTTTACTTGACGTTGTTGTTGTTGTTTATTTGACGTTGTTTTAGTTGTTGTTTATTTGACGTTGTTGTTGTTTATTTGACATTGTTGTTGTTGACGTTGTTGTTGTTGTTGTTTATTTGACATTGTTGTTGTTGTTGTTGTTGACGTTGTTGGTGTTGTTATTTATTTGACGTTGTTATTGTTGTTGTTGTTTATATGACGTTGTTTTAGTTGTTGTTGTTTATTTGACATTGTTGTTGTTGTTTATTCGATGTTGTTGTTGTTGACATTGTTGTTGTTGTTGTTGTTTATTTGACGTTGTTATTGTTGTTTATTTGACTTAGTTGTTGTTGTTGACATTGTTGTTGTTGTTGTTGTTTATTTGACATTTTTGTTGTTGTTGATGTTGTTGTTGTTGATTATTTGATGTTGTTGTTATTGTTTATTTGACGTTGTTGTTGTTGTTGTTTATTTGACGTTGTTGTTGTTGTTGTTGTTATTGTTGTTGTTTATTTGACGTTGTTGTTGTTGTTATTGTTGTTGTTTATTTGACGTTGTTGTTGTTGTTGTTTATTTGATGTTGTTGTTGTTGTTTATTTGACGTTGGTGTTGTTGTTGTTGTTGTTTATTTGACGTTGTTATTGTTGTTATTTATTTGACGTCGTTGTTGTTGTTATTGTTTATTTGACGTTGTTGTTGTTGTTGTTGTTTATTTGACGTTTTTATTGTTGTTTATTTGACGTTGTTTTTGTTATTTGACGTTGTTGTTGTTGTTGTTGTTGTATTTGTTGTTGTTGTTGTTGCTTATTTGACGTTGTTGTTATTGTTGTTGTTTATTTGACGTTGTTGTTGCTGTTGTTTATTTGACGTTGTTGTTGTTGTTTATTTGACGTTGTTGTTGTTGTTGTTTATTTGACGTTATTGTTGTTGTTGACGTTCTTGTTGTTATTGTTGTTTATTTGACGTTGTTGTTGTTGTTTATTTGACGTTGTTGTTGTCGTTGTTGTTGTTTATTTGACGTTGTTGTTGTTGTTTATTTGACGTTATTGTTGTTGTTGTTATATATTTGACGTTGTTGTTGTTATTGTTTATTTGACGTTGTTGTTGTTGTTTATTTGACGTTGTTGTTGTTGTTGACGTTGTTGTTGTTGTTGTTGACGTTGTTGTTATTGTTGTTTATTTGACGTTGTTGTTGTTGTTGTTGTTTATTTGACATTGTTGTTGTTGTTGTTTATTTGACGTTGTTGTTGTTGTTGTTTATTTGACGGTGTTGTTGTGGTTGTTTATTTGATGTTGTTGTTGTTGTTGACGTTGTTGTTGTTATTGTTGTTGTTGTTATTTATTTGACGTTTTTGTTGTTGTTTTTGTAGTTGTTTATTTGACGTTGTTGTTGTTGTTGTTGTTTATTTGACGTTGTTGTTGTTATTTATTTGATGTTGTTGTTGTTGTTTATTTGACGTTGTTGTTGTTGTTGTTGTTTATTTGACGTTGTTGTTGTTGTTGTTTATTTGACGTTGTTGTTGTTATTTATTTGACGTTGTTGTTGTTGTTGTTTATTTGACATTGTTGTTGTTGTTGTTGTTTATTTGACGATGTTGTTGTTGTTTATTTGACGTTGTTGTTGTTGTTGTTTATTTGACGTTGTTGTTGTTGTTTCTTTGACGTAGTTGTTGTTGTTGACGTTGTTGTTGTTGTTATTGTTTGTTTATTTAACGATTTTGTTGTTGTTGTTGTTGTTGTTTACTTGACGTTGTTGTTGTTGTTTATTTGACGTTGTTGTTGTTGTTGACGTTGTTGTTGTTGTTTTTGTTGTTTATTTGACGTTGTTGTTGTTCTTGTTGTTGTTGCTGTTTATTTGACGATATTATTGTTGTTGTTGTTTATTTGACGTTGTTGTTGTTGTTTATTTGACGTTGTTGTTGTTGTTGTTATTTATTTGACATTGTTGTTGTTGTTGTTCATTTGACGTTGTTGTTGTTGTTTATTTGACGTTGTTGTTTTTGTTGTTTATTTGACGTTGTTTTTGTCATTGTTTTTGTTGTTTATTTGACGTTGTTATTGTTGTTGTTTATTTGACATTGTTGTTGTTGTTTATTTGACGTTGTTGTTGTTGTTGACGTTGTTGTTGTTGTTTATTTGACGTTGTTGTTGTTGTTGTTGACGTTTATTTGAAGTTGTTGTTGTTGTTGATGTTGTTGTTGTTGTTGTTATTTATTTGACGTTTTTGTTGTTGTTGTTATTGTCGTTGTTGTTGTTGTTTATTTGACGTTGTTGTTGTTGTTATTTATTTGACGTTGTTGTTGTTGTTGTTTATTTGACATTGTTGTTGTTGTTATTGTTTATTTGAGGTTGTTGTTGTTGTTTATTTGACGTTTTTTTTGGTTTTGTTCACGTTGTTGTTGTTGTTGTTTATTTGACGTTGTTGTTGTTGTTGACGTTGTTGTTGTTGTTGTTGTTGTTGTTGTTGTTGTTTATTTGACGTTGTTGTTGTTGTTTATTTGACGTTGTTGTTGTTGTTTATTTAACGGTGTTGTTGTTGTTGTTTATTTGACGTTGTTGTTGTTGTTGTTTATTTGACGTTGTTGTTGTTGTTGACGTTGTTGTTGTTTATTTGAAGTTGTTGTTGCTGTTGACATAGTTGTTGTTTATTTCACGTTGTTGATGTTGTTGACGTTGTTGTTTATTTGACGTTGTTGTTGTTTATTTGACGTTGTTGTTGTTGACATTGTTGTTGTTGTTGTTTATTTGACGTTGTTGTTGTTGTTATTTATTTGGCATTGTTGTTGTTGTTGACGTTGTTGTTGTTGTTGTTTATTTGACATTGTTGTTGTTGTTGACGTTGGTTGTTTTGTTGTTTATTTGACGTTGTTGTTGTTGTTGTTTATTTGACGTTGTTGTTGTTGTTGTTTATTTGACGTTGTTGTTGTTGTTTATTTGGCGTTGTTGTTGTTGACATTGTTGTTGATGTTTATTTGACGTAGTTGTTGTTGTTGATGTTGTTGTTGTTGTTTATTTGACGTTTTTGTTGTTGTTAATGTTATTGTTGTTGTGGTTTATTTGACGTTGTTGTTGTTGTTTATTTGACGTTGTTGTTGTTGTTGTTGTTTATTTGACGTTGTTGTTGTTGTTGTTATTGTTGTTGTTATTTATTTGACGTTCTTGTTGTTGTTGTTTATTTGATGTTGTTGTTGTTGTTTATTTGACATTGTTATTTTTGTTGACGTTGTTGTTGTTGTTGTTGTTTATTTGATGTTGTTGTTGTTGTTGTTGTTGTTGTTTATTTGACATTGTTGTTGTTGTTGTTGTTGACGTTGTTGGTGTTGTTGTTTACTTGACGTTGTTGTTATTGTTGTTGTTTATTTGATGTTGTTTTAGTTGTTGTTTATTTGACGTTGTTGTTGTTGTTTATTTGACATTGTTGTTGTTGTTGACATTGTTGTTGTTGTTGTTGTTGTTGTTTATTTGACATTGTTGTTGTTGTTGTTGTTGACGTTGTTGGTGTTGTTGTTTATTTGACGTTGTTATTGTTGTTGTTGTTTATTTGACGTTGTTTTAGTTGTTGTTGTTTATTTGACATTGTTGTTTTTGTTTATTCGATGTTGTTGTTGTTGACATTGTTGTTGTTGTTGTTTATTTGACGTTGTTGTTGTTGTTTATTTGACTTAGTTGTAGTTGTTGACATTGTTGTTGTTGTTGTTGTTGTTTATTTGACATTTTTGTTGTTGTTGATGTTGTTGTTGTTGTTGTTTATTTGACGTTGTTGTTATTGTTTATTTGACGTTGTTGTTGTTGTTGTTGTTTATTTGACGTTGTTGTTGTTGTTATTGTTGTTGTTTATTTGACGTTGTTGTTGTTGTTGTTTATTTGATGTTGTTGTTGTTGTTTATTTGACGTTGGTGTTGTTGTTGTTGTTGTTTATTTGACGTTGTTATTGTTGTTATTTATTTGACGTCGTTGTTGTTGTTATTGTTTATTTGACGTTGTTGTTGTTGTTGTTGTTGTTTATTTGACGTTTTTATTGTTGTTTATTTGACGTTGTTTTTGTTATTTGACGTTGTTGTTGTTGTTGTATTTGTTGTTGTTGTTGTTGCTTATTTGACGTTGTTGTTATTGTTGTTGTTTATTTGACGTTGTTGTTGCTGTTGTTTATTTGACGTTGTTGTTGTTGTTGTTGTTGTTGTTTATTTGACGTTGTTGTTGTTGTTGTTTATTTGACGTTATATTATTGTTGACGTTGTTGTTGTTGTTGTTGTTGTTGTTGTTTATTTGACGTTGTTCCTGTTGTTTATTTGACGTTGTTGTTGTTTATTTGACGTTGTTGTTATTGTTGTTATATATTTGACGTTGTTGTTGTTGTTATTGTTTATTTGACGTTGTTGTTGTTGTTTATTTGACGTTGTTGTTGTTGTTGACGTTGTTGTTGTTGTTGTTGTTGACGTTGTTGTTGTTGTTGTTGTTGTTTATTTGACGTTGTTGTTGTTGTTGTTTATTTGACGTTGTTGTTGTTGTTGTTGTTGTTTATTTGACGTTGCTGTTGTTGTTGTTTATTTGACGGTGATGTTGTGGTTGTTTATTTGACGTTGTTGTTGTTGTTGTTGATGTTGTTGTTATTGTTGTTGTTGTTGTTGTTTATTTGACGTTTTTGTTGTTGTTGATGTTGTTGTTTTTATAATTGTTTATTTGACGTTGTTGTTGTTTATTTGACGTTGTTGTTGTTGTTTATTTGACGTTGTTGTTGTTATTGTTGTTGTTGTTGTTGTTGTTTATTTGACGTTGTTGTTATTTATTTGACATTGTTGTTGTTGTTGTTGTTGTTTATTTGACGTTGTTGTTGTTGTTGTTTATTTGATGTTGTTGTTGTTGTTGTTGTTGTTTATTTGACGTTGTTGTTGTTATTTATTTGACGTTGTTGTAGTTGTTGTTTATTTGACATTGTTGTTGTTGTTGTTTATTTGACGTTGTTGTTGTTGTTTATTTGACGTTGTTGTTGTTGACGTTGTTGTTGTTGTTGTTTATTTGACGTTGTTGTTGTTGTTGTTGTTTATTTGACATTGTCGTTGTTATTTATTTGATGTTGTTGTTGTTGTTTATTTGACGTTGTTGTTGTTGTTGTTGTTTATTTGACGTTGTTGTTGTTGTTGTTGTTTATTTGACGTTGTTGTTGTTATTTATTTGACGTTGTTGTTGTTGTTGTTTATTTGACATTGTT
Organism: Vicia faba; assembly: GCA_948472305.1. Lineage (NCBI taxonomy): Eukaryota > Viridiplantae > Streptophyta > Magnoliopsida > Fabales > Fabaceae > Vicia > Vicia faba. The sequence goes on along the minus strand of OX451737.1, from coordinate 365,898,962 downwards.
ATTGTTGTTGTTTATTTGACGTTGTTGTTGTTGTTGTTTATTTGATGTTGTTGTTGTTGTTTATTTGACGTTGGTGTTGTTGTTGTTGTTGTTTATTTGACGTTGTTATTGTTGTTATTTATTTGACGTCGTTGTTGTTGTTATTGTTTATTTGACGTTGTTGTTGTTGTTGTTGTTTATTTGACGTTTTTATTGTTGTTTATTTGACGTTGTTTTTGTTATTTGACGTTGTTGTTGTTGTTGTATTTGTTGTTGTTGTTGTTGCTTATTTGACGTTGTTGTTATTGTTGTTGTTTATTTGACGTTGTTGTTGCTGTTGTTTATTTGACGTTGTTGTTGTTGTTGTTGTTGTTGTTTATTTGACGTTGTTGTTGTTGTTGTTTATTTGACGTTATATTATTGTTGACGTTGTTGTTGTTGTTGTTGTTGTTGTTGTTTATTTGACGTTGTTCCTGTTGTTTATTTGACGTTGTTGTTGTTGTTTATTTGACGTTGTTGTTATTGTTGTTATATATTTGACGTTGTTGTTGTTGTTATTGTTTATTTGACGTTGTTGTTGTTGTTTATTTGACGTTGTTGTTGTTGTTGACGTTGTTGTTGTTGTTGTTGTTGACGTTGTTGTTGTTGTTGTTGTTGTTGTTGTTGTTTATTTGACGTTGTTGTTGTTGTTGTTTATTTGACGTTGTTGTTGTTGTTGTTGTTTATTTGACGTTGCTGTTGTTGTTGTTTATTTGACGGTGATGTTGTGGTTGTTTATTTGACGGTGTTGTTGTTGTTGTTGATGTTGTTGTTATTGTTGTTGTTGTTGTTTATTTGACGTTTTTGTTGTTGTTGATGTTGTTGTTTTTGTAATTGTTTATTTGACGTTTTTGTTGTTTATTTGACGTTGTTGTTGTTGTTGTTTATTTGACGTTGTTGTTGTTATTGTTGTTGTTGTTGTTGTTGTTGTTTATTTGACGTTGTTGTTATTTATTTGACATTGTTGTTGTTGTTGTTGTTGTTGTTTATTTGACGTTGTTGTTGTTGTTGTTGTTTATTTGATGTTGTTGTTGTTGTTGTTTATTTGACGTTGTTGTTGTTATTTATCTGACGTTGTTGTAGTTGTTGTTTATTTGACATTGTTGTTGTTGTTGTTGTTTATTTGACGTTGTTGTTGTTGTTTATTTGACGTTGTTGTTGTTGACGTTGTTGTTGTTGTTGTTTATTTGACGTTGTTGTTGTTGTTGTTGTTGTTGTTTATTTGACATTGTCGTTGTTATTTATTTGATGTTGTTGTTGTTGTTTATTTGACGTTGTTGTTGTTGTTGTTGTTTATTTGACGTTGTTGTTGTTGTTGTTGTTGTTTATTTGACGTTGTTGTTGTTATTTATTTGACGTTGTTGTTGTTGTTGTTTATTTGACATTGTTGTTGTTGTTGTTTATTTGACGATGTTGTTGTTGTTTATTTGACGTTGTTGTTGTTGTTTACTTGACGTTATTGTTGTTGTTTATTTGACGTTGTTGTTGTTGTTGACGTTGTTGTTGTTGTTTTTGTTGTTTATTTGACGTTGTTGTTGTTCTTGTTGTTGTTGCTGTTTATTTGACGATATTATTGTTGTTGTTGTTTATTTGACGTTGTTGTTGTTGTTTATTTGACGTTGTTGTTGTTGTTGTTATTTATTTGACATTGTTGTTGTTGTTGTTCATTTGACGTTGTTGTTGTTGTTTATTTGACGTTGTTGTTTTTGTTGTTTATTTGACGTTGTTTTTGTCATTGTTTTTGTTGTTTATTTG
>OX451737.1:365887189-365894689 GCA_948472305.1 Vicia faba | reverse complement strand
TTGTAATTGTTCATTTGACGTTGTTGTTGTTTATTTGACGTTGTTGTTGTTGTTTATTTGACGTTGTTGTTGTTATTGTTGTTGTTGTTGTTGTTTATTTGACGTTGTTGTTGTTATTTATTTGACATTGTTGTTGTTGTTGTTGTTGTTGTTTATTTGACGTTGTTGTTGTTGTTGTTTATTTGACGTTGTTGTTGTTGTTGTTGTTTATTTGACGTTGTTGTTGTTATTTATTTGACGTTGTTGTAGTTGTTGTTTATTTGACATTGTTGTTGTTGTTTATTTGACGTTGTTGTTGTTGTTGTTTATTTGACGTTGTTGTTGTTGATGTTGTTGTTGTTGTTGTTTATTTGACGTTGTTGTTGTTGTTTAGTTGACGTAGTTGTTGTTGTTGACGTTGTTGTTGTTGTTATTGTTTGTTTATTTAACGATTTTGTTGTTGTTGTTGTTGTTTACTTGACGTTGTTGTTGTTGTTGTTTATTTGACGTTGTTGTTGTTGACGTTGTTGTTGTTGTTTTTGTTGTTTATTTGACGTTGTTGTAGTTGTTTATTTGACGTTGTTGTTGTTCTTGTCGTCGTTGCTGTTTATTTGACGATATTATTGTTGCTGTTGTTTATTTGACGTTGTTGTTGTTGTTGTTTATTTGACGTTGTTGTTGTTGTTATTTATTTGACATTGTTGTTGTTGTTGTTCATTTGACGTTGTTGTTGTTGTTTATTTGACGTTGTTGTTGTTGTTGTTTATTTGACGTTGTTTTTGTCATTGTTTTTGTTGTTTATTTGACGTTGTTATTGCTGTTGTTTATTTGACGTTGTTGTTGTTGTTGTTTATTTGACGTTGTTGTTGTTGTTGTTGACGTTGTTGTTGTTGTTTATTTGACGTTGTTGTTATTGTTGTTGTTGTTTATTTGACGTTGTTGTGGTTGTTGTTGTTGACGTTGTTGTTGTTGTTATTTATTTGACGTTTTTGTTGTTGTTGTTGTTATTTATTTGACGTTTTTGTTGTTGTTGTTGTTTATTTGACGTTGTTGTTGTTATTTATTTGACGTTGTTGTTGTTGTTGTTTACTTGACATTGTTGTTGTTGTTATTGTTTATTTGACGTTGTTGTTGTTGTTTATTTGACGTTGTTGTTGTTGTTGTTCACGTTGTTGTTGTTGTTTATTTGACGTTGTTGTTGTTGTTGACGTTGTTGTTGTTGCTGTTGTTTATTTGACGTTGTTGTTGTTGTTGTTTATTTGACGTTGTTGTTGTTGTTTATTTGACGGTGTTGTTGTTGTTGTTTATTTGACGTTGTTGTTGTTGTTGTTTATTTGACGTTGTTGTTGTTGTTGACGTTGTTGTTGTTTATTTGACGTTGTTGTTGTTGTTGACATAGTTGTTATTGTTGTTCTTTATTTCACGTTGTTAATGTTGTTGACGTTGTTGTTTATTTGACGTTGTTGTTGTTGTTTATTTGACGTTGTTGTTGTTGACATTGTTGTTGATGTTGTTTATTTGACGTTGTTGTTGTTGTTATTTATTTGGCATTGTTGTTGTTGTTGACGTTGTTGTTGTTGTTTATTTGACATTGTTGTTGTTGTTTATTTGACGTTGTTGTTGTTATTTATTTGACGTTGTTGTTGTTATTTATTTGACGTTATTTTAGTTGTTGTTGTTTATTTAACGTTGTTGTTGTTGTTTATTTGACGTTGTTGTTGTTGTTGTTTATTTGACGTTGTTGTTGTTATTTATTTGACGTTGTTGTTGTTGTTTATTTGACATTGTTGTTGTTGTTGTTTATTTGACGTTGTTGTTGTTGTTTATTTGACGTTGTTGTTGTTGACGTTGTTGTTGTTGTTCTTGTTTATTTGACGTTGTTGTTGTTTATTTGACGTAGTTGTTGTTGTTGACGTTGTTGTTGTTGTTGTTTATTTGACGTTGTTGTTGTTGTTGTTCACGTTGTTATTGTTGTTGTTTATTTGACGTTGTTGTTGTTGTTGTTGTTTATTTGACGTTGTTGTTGTTGTTTATTTGACAATGTTGTTGTTGTTATTGTTTATTTGACGTTGTTGTTGTTGTTGTTGTTTATTTGACGTTGTTGTTGTTGTTGACGTTGTTGTTGTTTATTTGACGTTGTTGTTGTTGACATAGTTGTTGTTGTTGTTTATTTCACGTTGTTGATGTAGTTGACGTTGTTGTTTATTTTACGTTGTTTTAGATGTTGTTGTTTATTTGACGTTGTTGTTGTTTATTTGACATTGTTGTTGTTGTTGACGTTGTTGTTATTTATTTGACATTGTTGTTGTTGTTGTTGACGTTGTTGGTGTTGTTGTTTATTTGACGTTGTTTTAGTTGTTGTTGTTTATTTGACGTTGTTGTTGTTGTTTATTTGACGTTTTTGTTATTGACGTTGTTGTTGTTGTTGTTGTTTATATGACGTTGTTGTTGTTGTTGTTGTTGTTTATTTGACATAGTTGTTGTTGTTGACGTTGTTGTTGTTGTTGTTGTTGTTTATTTGACGTTTTTGTTGTTGTTGATGTTGTTGTTGTTGTTGTTTATTTGACGTTGTTGTTATTGTTTATTTGACGTTGTTGTTGTTGTTGTTTATTTGACGTAGTTGTTATTGTTGTTATTGTTGTCGTTTATTTGACGTTGTTGTTGTTGTTGTTGTTTATTTGATGTTGTTGTTGTTGTTTATTTGACGTTGGTATTGTTGTTGTTTATTTGACGTTGTTGTTGTTGTTATTAATTTGACGTTGTTGTTGTTGTTATTGTTTATTTGACGTTGTTGTTGTTGTTGTTGTAGTTGTTTATTTGACGTTGTTATTGTTGTTTATTTGACGTTGTTTTTGTTATTTGACGTTGTTGTTGTTGTTGTATTTGTTGTTGTTGCTTATTTGACGTTGTTGTTACTGTTGTTGTTTATTTGACGTTGTTGTTTCTGTTGCTTATTTGACGTTGTTGTTGTTGTTGTTTATTTGACGTTGTTGTTGTTGTTGTTGTTGTTGTTTATTTGACGTTATTGTTGTTGTTGACGTTGTTGTTGTTGTTGTTGTTTATTTGACGTTGTTATTGTTGTTGCTGTTATTTATTTGACGTTGTTGTTGTTTATTTGACGTTGTTGTTGTTGTTGTTTATTTGACGTTGTTGTTGTTGTTGTTATTTATTTGACGTTGTTGTTGTTGTTTATTTGACGTTGTTGTTGTTGTTGTTTATTTGACGTTGTTGTTGTTGTTGTTTATTTGACGTTGATGTTGTTGTTGATGTTGTTGTTGTTTTTGTAGTTGTTTATTTGACGTTGTTGTTGTTTATTTGACGTTGTTGTTGTTGTTGTTGTTTATCTGACGTTGTTGTTGTTGTTGTTGTTGTTGTTATTGTTGTTATTGTTGTTGTTGTTTATTTGACGTTGTTGTTGTTATTTATTTGACGTTGTTGTTGTTATTTATTTGACGTTGTTGTTGTTGTTGTTTATTTAACGTTGTTGTTGTTGTTTATTTGACGTTGTTGTTGTTGTTGTTTATTTGACGTTGTTGTTGTTATTTATTTGACGTTGTTGTTGTTGTTTATTTGACATTGTTGTTGTTGTTGTTTATTTGACGTTGTTGTTGTTGTTTATTTGACGTTGTTGTTGTTGACGTTGTTGTTGTTGTTCTTGTTTATTTGACGTTGTTGTTGTTTATTTGACGTAGTTGTTGTTGTTGACGTTGTTGTTGTTGTTGTTTATTTGACCATGTTGTTGTTGTTGTTCACGTTGTTATTGTTGTTGTTTATTTGACGTTGTTGTTGTTGTTGTTGTTTATTTGACGTTGTTGTTGTTGTTTATTTGACAATGTTGTTGTTGTTATTGTTTATTTGACGTTGTTGTTGTTGTTGTTGTTTATTTGACGTTGTTGTTGTTGTTGACGTTGTTGTTGTTTATTTGACGTTGTTGTTGTTGACATAGTTGTTGTTGTTGTTTATTTCACGTTGTTGATGTAGTTGACGTTGTTGTTTATTTTACGTTGTTTTAGATGTTGTTGTTTATTTGACGTTGTTGTTGTTTATTTGACATTGTTGTTGTTGTTGACGTTGTTGTTATTTATTTGACATTGTTGTTGTTGTTGTTGACGTTGTTGGTGTTGTTGTTTATTTGACGTTGTTTTAGTTGTTGTTGTTTATTTGACGTTGTTGTTGTTGTTTATTTGACGTTTTTGTTATTGACGTTGTTGTTGTTGTTGTTGTTTATATGACGTTGTTGTTGTTGTTGTTGTTGTTTATTTGACATAGTTGTTGTTGTTGACGTTGTTGTTGTTGTTGTTGTTTATTTGACGTTTTTGTTGTTGTTGATGTTGTTGTTGTTGTTGTTTATTTGACGTTGTTGTTATTGTTTATTTGACGTTGTTGTTGTTGTTGTTTATTTGACGTAGTTGTTATTGTTGTTATTGTTGTCGTTTATTTGACGTTGTTGTTGTTGTTGTTGTTTATTTGATGTTGTTGTTGTTGTTTATTTGACGTTGGTATTGTTGTTGTTTATTTGACGTTGTTGTTGTTGTTATTAATTTGACGTTGTTGTTGTTGTTGTTGTTTATTTGACGTTGTTGTTGTTGTTGTTGTAGTTGTTTATTTGACGTTGTTATTGTTGTTTATTTGACGTTGTTTTTGTTATTTGACGTTGTTGTTGTTGTTGTATTTGTTGTTGTTGCTTATTTGACGTTGTTGTTACTGTTGTTGTTTATTTGACGTTGTTGTTTCTGTTGCTTATTTGACGTTGTTGTTGTTGTTGTTTATTTGACGTTGTTGTTGTTGTTGTTGTTGTTGTTTATTTGACGTTATTGTTGTTGTTGACGTTGTTGTTGTTGTTGTTGTTTATTTGACGTTGTTATTGTTGTTGCTGTTATTTATTTGACGTTGTTGTTGTTTATTTGACGTTGTTGTTGTTGTTGTTTATTTGACGTTGTTGTTGTTGTTGTTATTTATTTGACGTTGTTGTTGTTGTTTATTTGACGTTGTTGTTGTTGTTGTTTATTTGACGTTGTTGTTGTTGTTGTTTATTTGACGTTGTTGTTGTTGTTTATTTGACATTGTTGTTGTTGTTGTTGATGTTGTTGTTGTTGTTGTTTATTTGACATTGTTGTTGGTGTTGTTGTTTATTTGACGTTGTTGTTGTTGTTGTTGTTTATTTGACGTTGTTTTAGTTGTTGTTGTTTATTTGGCGTTGTTGTTGTATATTTGACATTGTTGTTGTTGTTGTTTTTGTTTATTTGACGTAGTTGTTGTTGTTGACGTTGTTGTTGTTGTTGTTGTTGTTGTTGTTTATTTGACGTTTTTGTTGTTGTTGATGTTGTTGTTGTTGTTTATTTGATGTTGTTGTTGGTGTTGTTTATTTGACGTTGTTGTTGTTGTTATTGTTGTTGTTTATTTGACGTTGTTGTTGTTGTTGTTGTTTATTTGATGTTGTTGTTGTTATTTATTTGACATTGTTGTTGTTGTTGTTTATTTGACGTTGTTGTTGTTGTTGTTGTTTATTTGACGTAGTTGTTGTTGTTGACATTGTTGTTGTTGTTGTTGTTTATTTGACGTTTTTGTTGTTGTTGATGTTGTTGTTGTTGTTTATTTGACGTTGTTGTTATTGTCTATTTGACGTTGTTGTTGTTGTTTATTTGACGTTGTTGTTGTTGTTATTGTTGTTGTTTATTTGACGTTGTTGTTGTTGTTATTGTTGTTGTTTATTTGACATTGTTATTGTTGTTTATTTGATGTTGTTGTTGTTGTTGTTTATTTGACGTTGGTGTTGTTGTTGTTTATTTGACGTTGTTGTTGTTATTTATTTGACGTTGTTGTTGTTGTTATTGTTTATTAGACGTTGTTGTTGTTGTTGTTTATTTGACGTTGTTGTTGTTGACGTTGTTGTTGTTATTGTTTATTTGACATTGTTGTTGTTGTTGTTGGTGGTGTTGTTGTTTATTTGACGTTGTTGTTGTTGTTTATTGGACGTTGTTGTTGTTGTTGACGTTGTTGTTGTTGTTGTTTATTTGACGTTGTTGTTTTTAGTTATTTATTTGACGTTGTTGTTGTTGTTGTTTATTTGACGTTGTTGTTGTTGTTGTTTATTTAACATTGTTGTTGTTGTTATTGTTTATTTGACGTTGTTGTTGTTGTTTATTTGACGTTGTTGTTGTTGTTGACGTTGTTGTTGTTGTTGTTGTTTATTTGACGTTGTTGTTGTTGTTTATTTGACGTTGTTGTTGTTGTTTATTTGACGTTGTTGTTGTTGTTTATTTGATGTTGTTGTTGTTGTTGTTGTTTATTTGACGGTGTTGTTGTTGTTGACGTTGTTGTTGTTTGTTATTTGACGTTGTTGTATTTGTTGTTGTTTATTTGACGTTGTTATTGTTGTTGTTTATTTGATGTTGTTGTTGTTGTTGTTTATTTGATGTTGTTGTTGTTGTTGTTGTTTATTTGACGTTGTTGTTGTTGTTTATTTGACATTGTTGTTGTTGTTGTTGACGTTGTTGTTGTTGTTTATTTGACATTGTTGTTGTTGTTGTTGGTGGTGGTGATGGTGTTGTTTATTTGACGTTGTTGTTGTTGTTGTTGTTGTTGTTTATTTGACATTGTTTTAGTTGTTGTTGTTGTTGTTGTTAATTTGGCGTTGTTGTTGTTTATTTGACATTGTTGTTGTTGACATTGTTGTTGTTGTTGTAGTTTATTTGACGTAGTTGTTGTTGTTGACGTTGTTGTTGTTGTTTATTTGACGTTTTTGTTGTTGTTGATGTTGTTGTTGTTGTTTATTTGACGTTGTTGTTGTTGTTGTTGTTTATTTGACGTTGTTATTGTTGTTGTTTATTTGATGTTGTTGTTGTTGTTGTTTATTTGACGTTGTTGTTGTTGTTGTTTATTTGACGTTGTTGTTGTTGTTTATTTGACATTGTTGTTGTTGTTGTTGACGTTGTTGTTGTTGTTTATTTGACATTGTTGTTGTTGTTGTTGGTGGTGGTGATGGTGTTGTTTATTTGACGTTGTTGTTGTTGTTGTTGTTTATTTGACATTGTTTTAGTTGTTGTTGTTGTTGTTGTTGTTAATTTGGCGTTGTTGTTGTTTATTTGACATTGTTGTTGTTGACATTGTTGTTGTTGTTGTAGTTTATTTGACGTAGTTGTTGTTGTTGACGTTGTTGTTGTTGTTTATTTGACGTTTTTGTTGTTGTTGATGTTGTTGTTGTTGTTTATTTGACGTTGTTGTTGTTGTTGTTGTTTATTTGACGTTGTTGTTGTTGTTATTTATTTGACGTTGTTGTTGTTGTTATTGTTGTTGTTTATTTGACGTTGTTGTTGTTGTTGTTGTTTATTTGATGTTGTTGTTGTTGTTTATTTGACATTGTTGTTGTTGTTGACGTTGTTGTTGTTGTTTATTTGATGTTGTTGTTGTTGATGTTGTTGTTGTTTATTTGACATTAATGTTGTTGTTGTTGACGTTGTTGGTATTGTTGTTTACTTGACGTTGTTGTTATTGTTGTTGTTTATTTGACGTTGTTTTAGT
>OX451737.1:365819689-365882189 GCA_948472305.1 Vicia faba | reverse complement strand
GTTGTTGTTTATTTGACGTTGTTGTTGTTGTTATTGTTGTTGTTTATTTGACGTTGTTGTTGTTGTTATTGTTGTTGTTTATTTGACATTGTTATTGTTGTTTATTTGATGTTGTTGTTGTTGTTGTTTATTTGACGTTGGTCTTGTTGTTGTTTATTTGACGTTGTTGTTGTTATTTATTTGACGTTGTTGTTGTTGTTATTGTTTATTAGACGTTGTTGTTGTTGTTGTTTATTTGACGTGTTTGTTGTTGACGTTGTTGTTGTTATTGTTTATTTGACATTGTTGTTGTTGTTGGTGGTGTTGTTGTTTATTTGACGTTGTTGTTGTTGTTTATTGGACATTGTTGTTGTTGTTGACGTTGTTGTTGTTGTTGTTTATTTGACGCTGTTGTTGTTATTGTTATTTATTTGACGTTGTTGTTGTTGTTGTTGTTTATATGACGTTGTTGTTGTTTACTTGACGTTGTTGTTGTTGTTGTTTATTTGACATTGTTGTTGTTGTTATTGTTTATTTGACGTTGTTGTTGTTGTTTATTTGACGTTGTTGTTGTTGTTGACGTTGTTGTTGTTGTTGTTTATTTGACGTTGTTGTTGTTGTTGTTTATTTGACGTTGTTGTTGTTGTTGTTGTTTATTTGACGTTGTTGTTGTTGTTTATTTGATGTTGTTGTTGTTGTGGTTTATTTGACGGTGTTGTTGTTGTTGTTTATTTGACGTTGTTGTTGTTGTTGTTGTTGTTGTTGACGTTGTTGTTGTTGTTTATTTGACATTTTTGTTGTTGTTGACGTTGTTGTTGTTTGTTATTTGACGTTGTTGTATTTGTTGTTGTTTATTTGACGTTGTTGTTGTTGTTGTTTATTTGATTTTGTTGTTGTTGTTGTTGTTTATTTGACGTTGTTGTTGTTGTTGTTGTTGTTGTTTATTTGACGTTGTTGTTGTTGTTTATTTGACATTGTTGTTGTTGTTGTTGTTGTTGTTTATTTGACATTGTTGTTGTTGTTGGTGGTGGTGGTGGTGATGGTGTTGTTTATTTGACGTTGTTGTTGTTGTTTATTTGACATTGTTTTAGTTGTTGTTGTTGTTGTTTATTTGGCGTTGTTGTTGTTTATTTGACATTGTTGTTGTTGACATTGTTGTTGTTGTTGTAGTTTATTTGACGTAGTTGTTGTTGTTGACGTTGTTGTTGTTGTTTATTTGACGTTTTTGTTGTTGTTGATGTTGTTGTTGTTGTTGTTTATTTGACGTTGTTGTTGTTGTTGTTTATTTGACGTTGTTGTTGTTGTTATTTATTTGACGTTGTTGTTGTTGTTTATTTGATGTTGTTGTTGTTGTTTATTTGACATTGTTGTTGTTGTTGACGTTGTTGTTGTTGTTTATTTGATGTTGTTGTTGTTGATGTTGTTGTTGTTTATTTGACATTAATGTTGTTGTTGTTGACGTTGTTGGTATTGTTGTTTACTTGACGTTGTTGTTATTGTTGTTGTTTATTTGACGTTGTTTTAGTTGTTGTTTATTTGACGTTGTTGTTTTTAGTTATTTGACATTGTTGTTGTTGTTGACGTTGTTGTTGTTGTTGTTTATTTGACATTGTTGTTGTTGTTGTTGTCGTTGTTGATGTTGTTGTTTATTTGACGTTGTTGTTATTGTTGTTGTTTATTTGACGTTGTTTTAGTTGTTGTTGTTTATTTGACATTGTTGTTGTTGTTTATTCGACGTTGTTGTTGTTGTTTACATTGTTGTTGTTGTTGTTTATTTGACGTTGTTGTTGTTGTTGTTGTTTATTTGACGTTGTTGTTGTTGTTTATTTGATGTTGTTGTTGTTGTTGTTTATTTGACGGTGTTGTTGTTGTTGTTTATTTGACGTTGTTGTTGTTGTTGTTGTTGACGTTGTTGTTGTTGTTTATTTGACGTTTTTGTTGTTGTTGACGTTGTTGTTGTTTGTTATTTGACGTTGTTGTATTTGTTGTTGTTTATTTGACGTTGTTGTTGTTGTTGTTTATTTGATGTTGTTGTTGTTGTTGTTTATTTGACGTTGTTGTTGTTGTTTATTTGACATTGTTGTTGTTGTTGTTGACATTGTTGTTGTTGGTGGTGGTGGTGATGGTGTTGTTTATTTGACGTTGTTGTTGTTGTTGTTTATTTGACATTGTTTTAGTTGTTGTTGTTGTTGTTGTTTATTTGGCGTTGTTGTTGTTTATTTGACATTGTTGTTGTTGACATTGTTGTTGTTGTTGTAGTTTATTTGACGTAGTTGTTGTTGTTGACGTTGTTGTTGTTGTTTATTTGACGTTTTTGTTGTTGTTGATGTTGTTGTTGTTGTTTATTTGACGTTGTTGTTGTTGTTGTTGTTGTTTATTTGACGTTGTTGTTGTTATTTATTTGACGTTGTTGTTGTTGTTATTGTTGTTGTTTATTTGACGTTGTTGTTCTTGTTGTTTATTTGATGTTGTTGTTGTTGTTTATTTGATGTTGTTGTTGTTTATTTGACATTGTTGTTGTTGACGTTGTTGTTGTTGTTTATTTGATGTTGTTGTTGTTTATTTGACATTGTTGTTGTTGTTGATGTTGTTGTTGTTTATTTGACATTAATGTTGTTGTTGTTGACGTTGTTGGTATTGTTGTTTACTTGACGTTGTTGTTATTGTTGTTGTTTATTTGACGTTGTTTTAGTTGTTGCTTATTTGACGTTGTTGTTTTTAGTTATTTGACATTGTTGTTGTTGTTGACATTGTTGTTGTTGTTGTTGTTTATTTGACATTGTTGTTGTTGTTTATTTGACGTTGTTTTAGTTGTTGTTGTTTATTTGACATTGTTGTTGTTGTTTATTCGACGTTGTTGTTGTTGACATTGTTGTTGTTGTTGTTTATTTGACGTTGTTGTTGTTGTTGTTATTTATTTGACGTTGTTGTTGTTCTTTATTTGACGTTGCTGTTGTTGTTGTTGTTTATTTAACGGTGATGTTGTGGTTGTTTATTTGACGTTGTTGTTGTTGTTGATGTTGTTGTTATTGTTGTTGTTGTTGTTGTTTATTTGACGTTTTTATTGTTGTTGATGTTGTTGTTGTTTTTGTAGTTGTTTATTTGACGTTGTTGTTGTTTATTTGACGTTGTTGTTGTTGTTGTTTATTTGACGTTGTTGTTGTTGTTATTGTTGTTCTTGTTGTTGTTGTTGTTTATTTGACGTTGTTGTTGTTATTTATTTGACGTTGTTGTTATTTATTTGACGTTGTTGTTGTTGTTTATTTGACGTTGTTGTTGTTGTTGTTGTTTATTTGACGTTGTTGTTGTTGTTGTTGTTTATATGACGTTGTTGTTGTTATTTATTTGATGTTGTTGTTGTTGTTGTTTATTTGACATTGTTGTTGTTGTTATTGTTGTTTATTTGACGATGTTGTTGTTATTGTTATTTATTTGACGTTGTTGTTGTTGTTGTTGTTTATATGACGTTGTTGTTGTTTACTTGACGTTGTTGTTGTTGTTGTTTATTTGACATTGTTGTTGTTGTTATTGTTTATTTGACGTTGTTGTTGTTGTTTATTTGACGTTGTTGTTGTTGTTGACGTTGTTGTTGTTGTTGTTTATTTGACGTTGTTGTTGTTGTTGTTTATTTGACGTTGTTGTTGTTGTTGTTGTTTATTTGACGTTGTTGTTGTTGTTTATTTGATGTTGTTGTTGTTGTGGTTTATTTGACGGTGTTGTTGTTGTTGTTTATTTGACGTTGTTGTTGTTGTTGTTGTTGTTGACGTTGTTGTTGTTGTTTATTTGACATTTTTGTTGTTGTTGACGTTGTTGTTGTTTGTTATTTGACGTTGTTGTATTTGTTGTTGTTTATTTGACGTTGTTGTTGTTGTTGTTTATTTGATGTTGTTGTTGTTGTTGTTTATTTGACGTTGTTGTTGTTGTTTATTTGACATTGTTGTTGTTGTTGTTGACATTGTTGTTGTTGGTGGTGGTGGTGATGGTGTTGTTTATTTGACGTTGTTGTTGTTGTTGTTTATTTGACATTGTTTTAGTTGTTGTTGTTGTTGTTGTTTATTTGGCGTTGTTGTTGTTTATTTGACATTGTTGTTGTTGACATTGTTGTTGTTGTTGTAGTTTATTTGACGTAGTTGTTGTTGTTGACGTTGTTGTTGTTGTTTATTTGACGTTTTTGTTGTTGTTGATGTTGTTGTTGTTGTTTATTTGACGTTGTTGTTGTTGTTGTTGTTGTTTATTTGACGTTGTTGTTGTTATTTATTTGACGTTGTTGTTGTTGTTATTGTTGTTGTTTATTTGACGTTGTTGTTCTTGTTGTTTATTTGATGTTGTTGTTGTTGTTTATTTGATGTTGTTGTTGTTTATTTGACATTGTTGTTGTTGTTATTGTTTATTTGACGTTGTTGTTGTTGTTTATTTGACGTTGTTGTTGTTGTTGACGTTGTTGTTGTTGTTGTTTATTTGACGTTGTTGTTGTTGTTGTTTATTTGACGTTGTTGTTGTTGTTGTTGTTTATTTGACGTTGTTGTTGTTGTTTATTTGATGTTGTTGTTGTTGTGGTTTATTTGACGGTGTTGTTGTTGTTGTTTATTTGACGTTGTTGTTGTTGTTGTTGTTGTTGTTGACGTTGTTGTTGTTGTTTATTTGACATTTTTGTTGTTGTTGACGTTGTTGTTGTTTGTTATTTGACGTTGTTGTATTTGTTGTTGTTTATTTGACGTTGTTGTTGTTGTTGTTTATTTGATGTTGTTGTTGTTGTTGTTGTTTATTTGACGTTGTTGTTGTTGTTGTTGTTGTTGTTTATTTGACGTTGTTGTTGTTGTTTATTTGACATTGTTGTTGTTGTTGTTGTTGTTGTTTATTTGACATTGTTGTTGTTGTTGGTGGTGGTGGTGGTGATGGTGTTGTTTATTTGACGTTGTTGTTGTTGTTTATTTGACATTGTTTTAGTTGTTGTTGTTGTTGTTTATTTGGCGTTGTTGTTGTTTATTTGACATTGTTGTTGTTGACATTGTTGTTGTTGTTGTAGTTTATTTGACGTAGTTATTGTTGTTGACGTTGTTGTTGTTGTTTATTTGACGTTTTTGTTGTTGTTGATGTTGTTGTTGTTGTTGTTTATTTGACGTTGTTGTTGTTGTTGTTGTTTATTTGACGTTGTTGTTGTTGTTATTTATTTGACGTTGTTGTTGTTGTTTATTTGATGTTGTTGTTGTTGTTTATTTGACATTGTTGTTGTTGTTGACGTTGTTGTTGTTGTTTATTTGATGTTGTTGTTGTTGATGTTGTTGTTGTTTATTTGACATTAATGTTGTTGTTGTTGACGTTGTTGGTATTGTTGTTTACTTGACGTTGTTGTTATTGTTGTTGTTTATTTGACGTTGTTTTAGTTGTTGTTTATTTGACGTTGTTGTTTTTAGTTATTTGACATTGTTGTTGTTGTTGACGTTGTTGTTGTTGTTGTTTATTTGACATTGTTGTTGTTGTTGTTGTCGTTGTTGATGTTGTTGTTTATTTGACGTTGTTGTTATTGTTGTTGTTTATTTGACGTTGTTTTAGTTGTTGTTGTTTATTTGACATTGTTGTTGTTGTTTATTCGACGTTGTTGTTGTTGTTTACATTGTTGTTGTTGTTGTTTATTTGACGTTGTTGTTGTTGTTGTTGTTTATTTGACGTTGTTGTTGTTGTTTATTTGATGTTGTTGTTGTTGTTGTTTATTTGACGGTGTTGTTGTTGTTGTTTATTTGACGTTGTTGTTGTTGTTGTTGTTGACGTTGTTGTTGTTGTTTATTTGACGTTTTTGTTGTTGTTGACGTTGTTGTTGTTTGTTATTTGACGTTGTTGTATTTGTTGTTGTTTATTTGACGTTGTTGTTGTTGTTGTTTATTTGATGTTGTTGTTGTTGTTGTTTATTTGACGTTGTTGTTGTTGTTTATTTGACATTGTTGTTGTTGTTGTTGACATTGTTGTTGTTGGTGGTGGTGGTGATGGTGTTGTTTATTTGACGTTGTTGTTGTTGTTGTTTATTTGACATTGTTTTAGTTGTTGTTGTTGTTGTTTATTTGGCGTTGTTGTTGTTTATTTGACATTGTTGTTGTTGACATTGTTGTTGTTGTTGTAGTTTATTTGACGTAGTTGTTGTTGTTGACGTTGTTGTTGTTGTTTATTTGACGTTTTTGTTGTTGTTGATGTTGTTGTTGTTGTTTATTTGACGTTGTTGTTGTTGTTGTTTATTTGACGTTGTTGTTGTTATTTATTTGACGTTGTTGTTGTTGTTATTGTTGTTGTTTATTTGACGTTGTTGTTCTTGTTGTTTATTTGATGTTGTTGTTGTTGTTTATTTGATGTTGTTGTTGTTTATTTGACATTGTTGTTGTTGTTGACGTTGTTGTTGTTGTTTATTTGATGTTGTTGTTGTTTATTTGACATTGTTGTTGTTGTTGATGTTGTTGTTGTTTATTTGACATTAATGTTGTTGTTGTTGACGTTGTTGGTATTGTTGTTTACTTGACGTTGTTGTTATTGTTGTTGTTTATTTGACGTTGTTTTAGTTGTTGTTTATTTGACGTTGTTGTTTTTAGTTATTTGACATTGTTGTTGTTGTTGACGTTGTTGTTGTTGTTGTTGTTTATTTGACATTGTTGTTGTTGTTTATTTGACGTTGTTTTAGTTGTTGTTGTTTATTTGACATTGTTGTTGTTGTTTATTCGACGTTGTTGTTGTTGACATTGTTGTTGTTGTTGTTTATTTGACGTTGTTGTTGTTGTTGTTATTTATTTGACGTTGTTGTTGTTCTTTATTTGACGTTGCTGTTGTTGTTGTTGTTTATTTAACGGTGATGTTGTGGTTGTTTATTTGACGTTGTTGTTGTTGTTGATGTTGTTGTTATTGTTGTTGTTGTTGTTGTTTATTTGACGTTTTTATTGTTGTTGATGTTGTTGTTGTTTTTGTAGTTGTTTATTTGACGTTGTTGTTGTTTATTTGACGTTGTTGTTGTTGTTGTTTATTTGACGTTGTTGTTGTTGTTATTGTTGTTCTTGTTGTTGTTGTTGTTTATTTGACGTTGTTGTTGTTATTTATTTGACGTTGTTGTTATTTATTTGACGTTGTTGTTGTTGTTTATTTGACGTTGTTGTTGTTGTTGTTGTTTATTTGACGTTGTTGTTGTTGTTGTTGTTTATATGACGTTGTTGTTGTTATTTATTTGATGTTGTTGTTGTTGTTGTTTATTTGACATTGTTGTTGTTGTTATTGTTGTTTATTTGACGATGTTGTTGTTATTGTTATTTATTTGACGTTGTTGTTGTTGTTGTTGTTTATATGACGTTGTTGTTGTTTACTTGACGTTGTTGTTGTTGTTGTTTATTTGACATTGTTGTTGTTGTTATTGTTTATTTGACGTTGTTGTTGTTGTTTATTTGACGTTGTTGTTGTTGTTGACGTTGTTGTTGTTGTTGTTTATTTGACGTTGTTGTTGTTGTTGTTTATTTGACGTTGTTGTTGTTGTTGTTGTTTATTTGACGTTGTTGTTGTTGTTTATTTGATGTTGTTGTTGTTGTGGTTTATTTGACGGTGTTGTTGTTGTTGTTTATTTGACGTTGTTGTTGTTGTTGTTGTTGACGTTGTTGTTGTTGTTTATTTGACATTTTTGTTGTTGTTGACGTTGTTGTTGTTTGTTATTTGACGTTGTTGTATTTGTTGTTGTTTATTTGACGTTGTTGTTGTTGTTGTTTATTTGATGTTGTTGTTGTTGTTGTTTATTTGACGTTGTTGTTGTTGTTGTTGTTGTTTATTTGACGTTGTTGTTGTTGTTTATTTGACATTGTTGTTGTTGTTGTTGTTGTTGTTTATTTGACATTGTTGTTGTTGTTGGTGGTGGTGGTGGTGATGGTGTTGTTTATTTGACGTTGTTGTTGTTGTTTATTTGACATTGTTTTAGTTGTTGTTGTTGTTGTTGTTGTTTATTTGGCGTTGTTGTTGTTTATTTGACATTGTTGTTGTTGACATTGTTGTTGTTGTTGTAGTTTATTTGACGTAGTTGTTGTTGTTGACGTTGTTGTTGTTGTTTATTTGACGTTTTTGTTGTTGTTGATGTTGTTGTTGTTGTTGTTTATTTGACGTTGTTGTTGTTGTTGTTGTTTATTTGACGTTGTTGTTGTTGTTTATTTGACGTTGTTGTTGTTGTTGTTGTTTATTTGACATTGTTGTTGTTGTTGACGTTGTTGTTGTTGTTTATTTGATGTTGTTGTTGTTGATGTTGTTGTTGTTTATTTGACATTAATGTTGTTGTTGTTGACGTTGTTCGTATTGTTGTTTACTTGACGTTGTTGTTATTGTTGTTGTTTATTTGACGTTGTTTTAGTTGTTGTTTATTTGACGTTGTTGTTTTTAGTTATTTGACATTGTTGTTGTTGTTGACGTTGTTGTTGTTGTTTATTTGACATTGTTGTTGTTGTTGTCGTTGTTGATGTTGTTGTTTATTTGACGTTGTATTTATTGTTGTTGTTTATTTGACGTTGTTTTAGTTGTTGTTGTTTATTTGACATTGTTGTTGTTGTTTATTCGACGTTGTTGTTGTTGTTTACATTGTTGTTGTTGTTGTTTATTTGACGTTGTTGTTGTTGTTGTTGTTTATTTGACGTTGTTGTTGTTGTTTATTTGATGTTGTTGTTGTTGTTGTTTATTTGACGGTGTTGTTGTTGTTGTTTATTTGACGTTGTTGTTGTTGTTGTTGTTGTTGTTGTTGACGTTGTTGTTGTTGTTTATTTGACGTTTTTGTTGTTGTTGACGTTGTTGTTGTTTGTTATTTGACGTTGTTGTATTTGTTGTTGTTTATTTGACGTTGTTGTTGTTGTTGTTTATTTGATGTTGTTGTTGTTGTTGTTTATTTGACGTTGTTGTTGTTGTTTATTTGACATTGTTGTTGTTGTTGTTGACATTGTTGTTGTTGGTGGTGGTGGTGATGGTGTTGTTTATTTGACGTTGTTGTTGTTGTTGTTTATTTGACATTGTTTTAGTTGTTGTTGTTGTTGTTGTTGTTTATTTGGCGTTGTTGTTGTTTATTTGACATTGTTGTTGTTGACATTGTTGTTGTTGTTGTAGTTTATTTGACGTAGTTGTTGTTGTTGACGTTGTTGTTGTTGTTTATTTGACGTTTTTGTTGTTGTTGATGTTGTTGTTGTTGTTTATTTGACGTTGTTGTTGTTGTTGTTTATTTGACGTTGTTGTTGTTATTTATTTGACGTTGTTGTTGTTGTTATTGTTGTTGTTTATTTGACGTTGTTGTTCTTGTTGTTTATTTGATGTTGTTGTTGTTGTTTATTTGATGTTGTTGTTGTTTATTTGACATTGTTGTTGTTGTTGACGTTGTTGTTGTTGTTTATTTGATGTTGTTGTTGTTTATTTGACATTGTTGTTGTTGTTGATGTTGTTGTTGTTTATTTGACATTAATGTTGTTGTTGTTGACGTTGTTGGTATTGTTGTTTACTTGACGTTGTTGTTATTGTTGTTGTTTATTTGACGTTGTTTTAGTTGTTGTTTATTTGACGTTGTTGTTTTTAGTTATTTGACATTGTTGTTGTTGTTGACGTTGTTGTTGTTGTTGTTGTTTATTTGACATTGTTGTTGTTGTTTATTTGACGTTGTTTTAGTTGTTGTTGTTTATTTGACATTGTTGTTGTTGTTTATTCGACGTTGTTGTTGTTGACATTGTTGTTGTTGTTGTTTATTTGACGTTGTTGTTGTTGTTGTTATTTATTTGACGTTGTTGTTGTTCTTTATTTGACGTTGCTGTTGTTGTTGTTGTTGTTTATTTAACGGTGATGTTGTGGTTGTTTATTTGACGTTGTTGTTGTTGTTGATGTTGTTGTTATTGTTGTTGTTGTTGTTGTTTATTTGACGTTTTTATTGTTGTTGATGTTGTCGTTGTTTTTGTAGTTGTTTATTTGACGTTGTTGTTGTTTATTTGACGTTGTTGTTGTTGTCGTTTATTTGACGTTGTTGTTGTTGTTATTGTTGTTCTTGTTGTTGTTGTTGTTTATTTGACGTTGTTGTTGTTATTTATTTGACGTTGTTGTTATTTATTTGACGTTGTTGTTGTTGTTTATTTGACGTTGTTGTTGTTGTTGTTTATTTGACGTTGTTGTTGTTGTTGTTGTTTATATGACGTTGTTGTTGTTATTTATTTGATGTTGTTGTTGTTGTTGTTTATTTGACATTGTTGTTGTTGTTATTGTTGTTTATTTGACGTTGTTGTTGTTGTTGTTTATTTGACGTTGTTGTTGTTGACGTTGTTGTTGTTGTTTATTTGACGTTGTTGTTGTTGTTTATTTTACGTAGTTGTTGTTGTTGACGTTGTTGTTGTTGTTATTGTTTGTTTATTTAACGATTTTGTTGTTGTTGTTGTTGTTGTTTACTTGACGTTGTTGTTGTTGTTTATATTACGTTGTTGTTGTTGACGTTGTTGTTGTTGTTGTTGTTTTTGTTGTTTATTTGACGTTGTTGTTGTTGTTATTGTTTATTTGACGTTGTTGTTGTTGTTGTTTATTTGACGTTTTTATTGTTGTTTATTTGACGTTGTTTTTGTTATTTGACGTTGTTGTTGTTGTTGTATTTGTTGTTGTATTTGTTGTTGTTGTTGTTGTTGTTGCTTATTTGACGTTGTTGTTATTGTTGTTGTTAATTTGACGTTGTTGTTGCTGTTGTTTATTTGACGTTGTTGTAGTTGTTATTATTTATTTGGCATTGTTGTTGTTGTTGACGTTGTTGTTGTTGTTTATTTGACATTGTTGTTGTTGTTGTTGACGTTGTTAGTTTTGTTGTTTATTTAACGTTGTTGTTGTTGTTGTTTATTTGACGTTATTTTAGTTGTTGTTGTTTATTTGACGTTGTTGTTGTTGTTTATTTGACGTTGTTGTTGTTGACATTGTTGTTGTTGTTTATTTGACGTAGTTGTTGTTGTTGACGTTGTTGTTGTTGTTTATTTGACGTTTTTGTTATTGTTGATGTTGTTGTTGTTGTTGTTTATTTGACGTTGTTGTTATTTTTTATTTGACGTTGTTGTTGTTGTTTATTTGACGTTGTTGTTGTTGTTATTGTTGTTATTTATTTGACGTTGTTGTTGTTGTTTATTTGACATTTTTATTGTTGTTTATTTGACGTTGTTTTTGTTATTTGACGTTGTTGTTGTTGTTGTTGTTGTATTTGTTGTTGTTGTTGTTGCTTATTTGACGTTATTGTTATTGTTGTTGTTAATTTGACGTTGTTGTTGCTGTTGTTTGTTTGACGATGTTGTTGTTGTTGTTTATTTGACGTTGTTGTTGTTGTTGTTGTTTATTTGACGTTGTTGTTGTCGTTTATTTGACATTGTTGTTGTTATATATTTGACGTTGTTGTTGTTGTTATTGTTTATTTGACGTTGTTGTTGTTGTTGTTTATTTGACGTTGTTGTTGTTGTTGTTGACGTTGTTGTTGTTGTTGACATTGTTGTTGTTGTTGTTTATTTGACGTTGTTGTTGTTTATTTGACGTTGCTGTTGTTGTTTATTTGACGGTGTTGTTGTGGTTGTTTACTTGACGTTGTTGTTATTGTTGTTGTTTATTTGACGTTGTTTTAGTTGTTGTTTATTTGACGTTGTTGTTGTTAGTTATTTGACATTGTTGTTGTTGTTGTTTATTTGACATTGTTGTTATTGTTGTTGTTGTTGTCATTGTTGGTGTTGTTGTTTATTTGACGTTGTTGTTATTGTTGTTGTTTATTTGACGTTGTTTTAGTTGTTGTTGTTTATTTGACATTGTTGTTGTTGTTGTTGTTGTATTTGTTGTTGTATTTGTTGTTGTTGTTGTTGTTGCTTATTTGACGTTGTTGTTATTGTTGTTGTTTATTTGACATTGTTGTTGTTGACATTGTTGTTGTTGTTGTTTTTGTTTATTTGACGTAGTTGTTGTTGTTGACGTTGTTGTTGTTGTTGTTGTTTATTTGACGTTTTTGTTGTTGTTGATGTTGTTGTTGTTGTTTATTTGACGTTGTTGTTGTTGTTGTTGTTTATTTGACGTTGTTGTTGTTGTTATTGTTGTTGTTTATTTGATGTTGTTGTTGTTTATTTGATGTTGTTGTTGTTGTTGTTTATTTGACATTGTTGTTGTTGTTGTTTATTTGACGTTGTTGTTGTTGTTTATTTGACGTAGTTGTTGTTGTTGACATTGTTGTTGTTGTTGTTTATTTGACGTTTTTGTTGTTGTTGATGTTGTTGTTGTTGTTTATTTGACGTTGTTGTTATTGTCTATTTGACGTTGTTGTTGTTGTTGTTTATTTGACGTTGTTGTTGTTGTTATTTTTGTTGTTTATTTGACATTGTTATTGTTGTTTATTTGATGTTGTTGTTGTTGTTGTTGTTTATTTGACGTTGGTGTTGTTATTGTTTATTTGACGTTGTTGTTGTTGTTATTTATTTGACGTTGTTGTTGTTGTTATTGTTTATTAGACGTTGTTGTTGTTGTTTATTTGACGTTGTTGTTGTTGACGTTGTTGTTGTTATTGTTTATTTGACATTGTTGTTGTTGGTGGTGGTGGTGTTGTTGTTTATTTGACGTTGTTGTTGTTGTTTATTGGACGTTGTTGTTGTTGTTGACGTTGTTGTTATTGTTGTTGTTTATTTGACGTTGTTGTTGTTGTTATTGTTATTTATTTGACGTTGTTGTTGTTGTTATTTATTTGACGTTGTTGTTGTTTATTTGACGTTGTTGTTGTTGTTTATTTGACATTGTTGTTGTTGTTATTGTTTACTTGACGTTGTTGTTGTTGTTTACTTGACGTTGTTGTTGTTGTTGTTGACGTTGTTGTTGTTGTTGTTGTTGTTTATTTGACGTTGTTGTTGTTGTTGTTTATTTGACGTTGTTGTTGTTGTTGTTGTTGTTTATTTGACGTTGTTGTTGTTGTTTATTTGATGTTGTTGTTGTTGTTTATTTGACGGTGTTGTTGTTGTTTATTTGACGTTGTTGTTGTTGTTGTTGTTGTTGTTGTTGACGTTGTTGTTGTTGTTTATTTGACGTTTTTGTTGTTGTTGTTGTTTGTTATTTGACATTGTTGTATTTGTTGTAGTTTATTTGACGTTGTTGTTGTTGTTTATTTGATGTTGTTGTTGTTGTTTATTTGATGTTGTTGTTGTTGTTGTTTATTTGACGTTGTTGTTGTTGTTTATTTGACATTGTTGTTGTTGTTGTTGACGTTGTTGTTGTTGTTTATTTGACATTGTTGTTGTTGTTGGTGGTGGTGGTGATGGTGTTGTTTATTTGACGTTGTTGTTGTTGTTGTTGTTGTTTATTTGACATTGTTTTAGTTGTTGTTGTTGTTGTTGTTTATTTGGCGTTGTTGTTGTTTATTTGACATTGTTGTTGTTGACATTGTTGTTGTTGTTGTAGTTTATTTGACGTAGTTGTTGTTGTTGACGTTGTTGTTGTTGTTTATTTGACGTTTTTGTTGTTGTTGTTGTTGTTGTTTATTTGACGTTGTTGTTGTTGTTGTTGTTGTTGACGTTGTTGTTGTTGTTTATTTGACGTTTTTGTTGTTGTTGACGTTGTTGTTGTTTGTTATTTGACGTTGTTGTATTTGTTGTTGTTTATTTGACGTTGTTGTTGTTGTTGTTGTTTATTTGATGTTGTTGTTGTTTATTTGACGTTGTTGTTGTTGTTTATTTGACATTGTTGTTGTTGTTGTTGACGTTGTTGTTGTTGTTTATTTGACATTGTTGTTGTTGGTGGTGGTGGTGGTGATGGTGTTGTTTATTTGACGTTGTTGTTGTTGTTGTTTATTTGACATTGTTTTAGTTGTTGTTGTTGTTTATTTGGCGTTGTTGTTGTTTATTTGACATTGTTGTTGTTGACATTGTTGTTGTTGTTGTAGTTTATTTGACGTAGTTGTTGTTGTTCACGTTGTTGTTGTTGTTTATTTGACGTTTTTGTTGTTGTTGATGTTGTTGTTGTTGTTTATTTGACGTTGTTGTTGTTGTTGTTGTTTATTTGACGTTGTTGTTGTTGTTATTTATTTGACGTTGTTGTTGTTGTTATTGTTGTTGTTTATTTGACGTTGTTGTTCTTGTTGTTTATTTGATGTTGTTGTTGTTTATTTGACATTGTTGTTGTTGTTGACGTTGTTGTTGTTGTTTATTTGATGTTGTTGTTGTTTATTTGACATTGTTGTTGTTGTTGATGTTGTTGTTGTTTATTTGACATTAATGTTGTTGTTGTTGACGTTGTTGGTATTGTTGTTTACTTGACGTGGTTGTTATTGTTGTTGTTTATTTGACGTTGTTTTAGTTGTTGTTTATTTGACGTTGTTGTTTTTAGTTATTTGACATTATTGTTGTTGTTGACGTTGTTGTTGTTGTTGTTTATTTGACATTGTTGTTGTTGTTTATTTGACGTTGTTTTAGTTGTTGTTGTTTATTTGACATTGTTGTTGTTGTTTATTCGACGTTGTTGTTGTTGACATTGTTGTTGTTGTTGTTTATTTGACGTTGTTGTTGTTGTTGTGATTTATTTGACGTTGTTGTTGTTCTTTATTTGAAGTTGCTGTTGTTGTTGTTGTTGTTGTTGTTTATTTAACGGTGATGTTGTGGTTGTTTATTTGACGTTGTTGTTGTTGTTGATGTTGTTGTTATTGTTGTTGTTGTTGTTGTTTATTTGACGTTTTTATTGTTGTTGATGTTGTTGTTGTTTTTGTAGTTGTTTATTTAACGTTGTTGTTGTTTATTTGACGTTGTTGTTGTTGTTGTTTATTTGACGTTGTTGTTGTTTGCTGTTTATTTGACGTTGTTGTTGTTGTTGTTGTTTATATGACGTTGTTGTTGTTATTTATTTGACGTTGTTGTTGTTGTTGTTTATTTGACATTGTTGTTGTTGTTATTGTTGTTTATTTGACGTTGTTGTTGTTGTTGTTTATTTGACGTTGTTGTTGTTGACGTTGTTGTTGTTGTTGTTTATTTGACGTTGTTGTTGTTGTTTATTTGACGTAGTTGTTGTTGTTGACGTTGTTGTTGTTGTTATTGTTTGTTTATTTAACGATTTTGTTGTTGTTGTTGTTTATATTACGTTGTTGTTGTTGACGTTGTTGTTGTTGTTTTTGTTGTTGTTTTTGTTGTTTATTTGACGTTGTTGTTGTTGTTATTGTTTATTTGACGTTGTTGTTGTTGTTGTTTATTTGACGTTTTTATTGTTGTTTATTTGACGTTGTTTTTGTTATTTGACGTTGTTGTTGTTGTTGTATTTGTTGTTGTATTTGTTGTTGTTGTTGTTGTTGTTGCTTATTTGACGTTGTTGTTATTGTTGTTGTTAATTTGACGTTGTTGTTGCTGTTGTTTATTTGACGTTGTTGTAGTTGTTATTATTTATTTGGCATTGTTGTTGTTGTTGACGTTGTTGTTGTTGTTGTTTATTTGACATTGTTGTTGTTGTTGTTGACGTTGTTAGTTTTGTTGTTTATTTGACGTTGTTGTTGTTGTTGTTTATTTGACGTTATTTTAGTTGTTGTTGTTTATTTGACGTTGTTGTTGTTGTTTATTTGACGTTGTTGTTGTTGACATTGTTGTTGTTGTTTATTTGACGTAGTTGTTGTTGTTGACGTTGTTGTTGTTGTTTATTTGACGTTTTTGTTATTGTTGATGTTGTTGTTGTTGTTGTTTATTTGACGTTGTTGTTATTTTTTATTTGACGTTGTTGTTGTTGTTTATTTGACGTTGTTGTTGTTGTTATTGTTGTTGTTTATTTGACGTTGTTGTTGTTGTTTATTTGATGTTGTTGTTGTTGTTGTTTATTTGATGTTGGTGTTGTTGTTGTTGTTTATTTGACGTTGTTATTGTTGTTATTTATTTGATGTCGTTGTTGTTGTTATTTTTTATTTGACGTTGTTGTTGTTGTTGTTTATTTGACGTTTTTATTGTTGTTTATTTGACGTTGTTTTTGTTATTTGACGTTGTTGTTGTTGTTGTTGTTGTATTTGTTGTTGTTGTTGTTGCTTATTTGACGTTATTGTTATTGTTGTTGTTAATTTGACGTTGTTGTTGTTGTTGTTGTTGTTTATTTGACGATGTTGTTGTTGTTGTTTATTTGACGTTGTTGTTGTTTATTTGACGTTATTGTTGTTGTTGACGTTGTTGTTGTTGTTGTTTATTTGACGTTGTTGCTGTTGTTTATTTGACGTTGTTGTTGTCGTTGTTGTTGTTTATTTGACGTTGTTGTTGTCGTTTATTTGACATTGTTGTTGTTATATATTTGACGTTGTTGTTGTTGTTATTGTTTATTTGACGTTGTTGTTGTTGTTGTTTATTTGACGTTGTTGTTGTTGTTGACGTTGTTGTTGTTGTTGACATTGTTGTTGTTGTTGTTTATTTGACGTTGTTGTTGTTTATTTGACGTTGTTGTTGTTAGTTATTTGACATTGTTGTTGTTGTTGACGTTGTTGTTGTTGTTGTTTATTTGACATTGTTGTTGTTGTTGTTGTTGTTGTCGTTGTTGGTGTTGTTGTTTATTTGACGTTGTTGTTATTGTTGTTGTTTATTTGACGTTGTTGTTGTTGTTGTTTATTTGACATTGTTGTTGTTGTTGTTGTTGTATTTGTTGTTGTATTTGTTGTTGTTGTTGTTGTTGCTTATTTGACGTTGTTGTTATTGTTGTTGTTTATTTGACATTGTTGTTGTTGACATTGTTGTTGTTGTTGTTTTTCTTTATTTGACGTAGTTGTTGTTGTTGACGTTGTTGTTGTTGTTGTTGTTTATTTGACGTTTTTGTTGTTGTTGATGTTGTTGTTGTTGTTTATTTGACGTTTTTGTTGTTGTTGTTTATTTGACGTTGTTGTTGTTGTTATTGTTGTTGTTTATTTGATGTTGTTGTTGTTTATTTGATGTTGTTGTTGTTGTTGTTTATTTGACATTGTTGTTGTTGTTGTTTATTTGACGTTGTTGTTGTTGTTTATTTGACGTAGTTGTTGTTGTTGACATTGTTGTTGTTGTTGTTTATTTGACGTTTTTGTTGTTGTTGATGTTGTTGTTGTTGTTTATTTGACGTTGTTGTTATTAACTATTTGACGTTGTTGTTGTTGTTGTTTATTTGACGTTGTTGTTGTTGTTATTTTTGTTGTTTATTTGACATTGTTATTGTTGTTTATTTGATGTTGTTGTTGTTGTTGTTTATTTGACGTTGGTGTTGTTGTTGTTTATTTGACGTTGTTGTTGTTGTTATTTATTTGACGTTGTTGTTGTTGTTATTGTTTATTAGACGTTGTTGTTGTTGTTGTTTATTTGAGATTGTTGTTGTTGACGTTGTTGTTGTTATTGTTTATTTGACATTGTTGTTGTTGGTGGTGGTGGTGTTGTTGTTTATTTGACGTTGTTGTTGTTGTTTATTGGATGTTGTTGTTGTTGTTGACGTTGTTGTTGTTGTTGTTGTTTATTTGACGTTGTTGTTGTTGTTATTGTTATTTATTTGACGTTGTTGTTGTTGTTGTTATTTATTTGACGTTGTTGTTGTTTATTTGACGTTGTTGTTGTTGTTTATTTGACATTGTTGTTGTTGTTATTGTTTATTTGACGTTGTTGTTGTTGTTTATTTGACGTTGTTGTTGTTGTTGACGTTGTTGTTGTTGTTGTTTATTTGACGTTGTTGTTGTTGTTGTTGTTTATTTGACGTTGTTGTTGTTGTTGTTGTTGTTTATTTGACGTTGTTGTTGTTGTTTATTTGATGTTGTTGTTGTTGTTTATTTGACGGTGTTGTTGTTGTTTATTTGACGTTGTTGTTGTTGTTGTTGTTGACGTTGTTGTTGTTGTTTATTTGACGTTTTTGTTGTTGTTGTTGTTTGTTATTTGACGTTGTTGTATTTGTTGTTGTTTATTTGACGTTGTTGTTGTTGTTTATTTGATGTTGTTGTTGTTTATTTGACGTTGTTGTTGTTGTTGTTGTTTATTTGACGTTGTTGTTGTTTTCTTTTTGACATTGTTGTTGTTGTTGTTGACGTTGTTGTTGTTGTTTATTTGACATTGTTGTTGTTGGTGGTGGTGGTGGTGATGGTGTTGTTTATTTGACGTTGTTGTTGTTGTTGTTGTTTATTTGACATTGTTTTAGTTGTTGTTGTTGTTGTTGTTTATTTGGCGTTGTTGTTGTTTATTTGACATTGTTGTTGTTGACATTGTTGTTGTTGTTGTAGTTTATTTGACGTAGTTGTTGTTGTTGACGTTGTTGTTGTTGTTTATTTGACGTTTTTGTCGTTGTTGATGTTGTTGTTGTTGTTTATTTAACGTTGTTGTTGTTGTTGTTGTTTATTTGACGTTGTTGTTGTTGTTGTTTATTTGACGTTGTTGTTGTTGTTATTGTTTTTGTTTATTTGACGTTGTTGTTGTTGTTTATTTGATGTTGTTGTTGTTGTTGTTTATTTGACATTGTTGTTGTTGTTGACGTTGTTGTTGTTGTTTATTTGATGTTGTTGTTGTTTATTTGACATTGTTGTTGTTGTTGATGTTGTTGTTGTTTATTTGACATTGTTGTTGTTGTTGTTGTTGACGTTGTTGGTGTTGTTGTTTACTTGACGTTGTTGTTATTGTTGTTGTTTATTTGACGTTGTTTTAGTTGTTGTTTATTTGACGTTGTTGTTGTTAGTTATTTGACATTGTTGTTGTTGTTGACGTTGTTGTTGTTGTTGTTGTTTATTTAACATTGTTGTTGTTGTTGTTGTTGTTGTCGTTGTTGGTGTTGTTGTTTATTTGACGTTGTTGTTATTGTTGTTGTTTATTTGACGTTGTTTTAGTTGTTGTTGTTTATTTGACATTGTTGTTGTGGTTTATTCGACGTTGTTGTTGTTGACATTGTTGTTGTTGTTGTTTATTTGACGTTGTTGTTGTTGTTATTTATTTGACGTTGTTGTTGTTGTTTATTTGACGTTGCTGTTGTTGTTGTTGTTTATTTGTCTGTGATGTTGTGGTTGTTTATTTGACTGTGATGTTGTGGTTGTTTATTTGACTGTTGATGTTGGTTTTGTTTTTGTAGTTGTTTATTTGACGTTGTTGTTGTTTATTTGACGTTGTTGTTGTTGTTTATTTGACGTTGTTGTTGTTGTTATTGTTGTTCTTGTTGTTGTTGTTTATTTGACGTTGTTGTTGTTATTTATTTGACGTTGTTGTTGTTGTTGTTGTTTATTTGACCTTGTTGTTGTTGTTGTTTATTTGACGTTGTTGTTGTTGTTGTTGTTTATTTGACGTTGTTGTTGTTATTTATTTGACGTTGTTGTTGTTGTTGTTGTTTATTTGACATTGTTGTTGTTGTTGTTGTTTATTTGACGTTGTTGTTGTTGTTGTTGTTGTTTATTTGACGTTGTTGTTGTTGACGTTGTTGTTGTTGTTGTTTATTTGACGTTGTTGTTGTTGTTTATTTGACGTAGTTGTTGTTGTTGACGTTGTTGTTGTTGTTATTGTTTGTTTATTTAACGATTTTGTTGTTGTTGTTGTTGTTTACTTGACGTTGTTGTTGTTGTTAATTTGACGTTGTTGTTGTTGACGTTGTTGTTGTTGTTGTTGTTGTTGTTGTTTTTGTTGTTTATTTGACGTTGTTGTTGTTGTTATTGTTTATTTGACGTTGTTGTTGTTGTTGTTTATTTGACGTTTATATTGTTGTTTATTTGACGTTGTTTTTGTTATTTGACGTTGTTTTTGTTGTTGTTGTATTTGTTGTTGTATTTGTTGTTGTTGTTGTTGTTGCTTATTTGACGTTGTTGTAATTGTTGTTGTTAATTTGACGTTGTTGTTGTTGTTGTTGTTTATTTGACGTTGTTGTTGTTGTTGTTTATTTGACGTTGTTGTTGTTGTTGTTTATTTGACGTTATTGTTGTTGTTGACGTTGTTGTTGTTGTTGTTGTTTATTTGACGTTATTGTTGTTGTTGACGTTGTTGTTGTTGTTGTTTATTTGACGTTGTTGTTGTAGTTTATTTGACGTTGCTGTTGTTGTTGTTGTTTATTTGACGTTGTTGTTGTTGTTGTTGTTGTTTATTTGACGTTGCTGTTGTTGTTGTTGTTGTTGTTTATTTGACGGTGTTGTTGTGGTTGTTTATTTGACGTTGTTGTTGTTGTTGACGTTGTTGTTGTTGTTTATTTGACGTTTTTGTTGTTGTTGATGTTGTTGTTGTTTTTGTAGTTGTTTATTTGACGTTGTTGTTGTTTATTTGACGTTGTTGTTGTTGTTGTTGTTTATTTGACGTTGTTGTTGTTGTTGTTTATTTGACGTTTTTGTTGTTGTTGATGTTGTTGTTGTTTTTGTAGTTGTTTATTTGACGTTGTTGTTGTTTATTTGACGTTGTTGTTGTTGTTGTTTATTTGACGTTGTTGTTGTTGTTATTGTTGTTGTTGTTGTTGTTTATTTGACGTTGTTGTTGTTATTTATTTGACGTTGTTGTTGTTGTTGTTTATTTGACGTTGTTGTTGTTGTTGTTTATTTGACGTTGTTGTTGTTGTTGTTTATTTGACGTTGTTGTTGTTGTTGTTTATTTGACGTTGTTGTTGTTATTTATTTGACGTTGTTGTTGTTGTTTATTTGACATTGTTGTTGTTGTTGTTTATTTGACGTTGTTATTATTGTTTATTTGACGTTGTTGTTGTTGACGTTTTTGTTGTTGTTTATTTGACGTTGTTGTTGTTGTTTATTTGACGTAGTTGTTGTTGTTGACGTTGTTGTTGTTGTTGTTTATTTGACGTTGTTGTTGTTGTTTATTTGACGTTGTTGTTGTTGTTGTTCACGTTGTTGTTGTTGTTGTTGTTTATTTGACGTTTTTGTTGTTGTTGTTGTTGTTTATTTGTTGTTGTTGTTTATTTGACGTTGTTGTTGTTGTTTATTTGACGGTGTTGTTGTTGTTGTTGTTGTTTGTTTGACGTTGTTGTTGTTGTTGTTTATTTGACGTTGTTGTTATTGTTGACGTTGTTGTTGTTTATTTGACGTTGTTGTTGTTGTTGATGTTGTTGTTATTGTTTTTGTTGTTGTTTATTTGACGTTTTTATTGTTGTTGATGTTGTTGTTGTTTTTGTAGTTGTTTATTTGACGTTGTTGTTGTTTATTTGACGTTGTTGTTGTTGTTTATTTGACGTTGTTGTTGTTGTTGTTATTGTTGTTCTTGTTGTTGTTGTTTATTTGACGTTGTTGTTGTTATTTATTTGACGTTGTTGTTGTTGTTGTTGTTTATTTGACGTTGTTGTTGTTTATTTGACGTTGTTGTTGTTGTTGTTTATTTGACGTTGTTTTTGTTATTTATTTGACGTTGTTGTTTTTTATTTGACATTGTTGTTGTTGTTGTTGTTTATTTGACGTTGTTGTTGTTGTTGTTTATTTGACGTTGTTGTTGTTGACGTTGTTGTTGTTGTTGTTGTTTATTTGACGTTGTTGTTGTTGTTTATTTGACGTAGTTGTTGTTGTTGACGTTGTTGTTGTTGTTATTGTTTGTTTATTTAACGATTTTGTTGTTGTTGTTGTTGTTGTTTACTTGACGTTGTTGTTGTTGTTTATTTGACATTGTTGTTGTTGACATTGTTGTTGTTGTTGTAGTTTATTTGACGTAGTTGTTGTTGTTGACGTTGTTGTTGTTGTTTATTTGACGTTTTTGTTGTTGTTGATGTTGTTGTTGTTGTTTATTTGACGTTGTTGTTGTTGTTGTTGTTTATTTGACGTTGTTGTTGTTATTTATTTGACGTTGTTGTTGTTGTTATTGTTGTTGTTTATTTGACGTTGTTGTTCTTGTTGTTTATTTGATGTTGTTGTTGTTGTTTATTTGATGTTGTTGTTGTTTATTTGACATTTTTGTTGTTGTTGACGTTGTTGTTGTTGTTTATTTGATGTTGTTGTTGTTTATTTGACATTGTTGTTGTTGTTGATGTTGTTGTTGTTTATTTGACATTAATGTTGTTGTTGTTGACGTTGTTGGTATTGTTGTTTACTTGACGTTGTTGTTATTGTTGTTGTTTATTTGACGTTGTTTTAGTTGTTGTTTATTTGACGTTGTTGTTTTTAGTTATTTGACATTGTTGTTGTTGTTGACGTTGTTGTTGTTGTTGTTGTTGTTTATTTGACATTGTTGTTGTTGTTTATTTGACGTTGTTTTAGTTGTTGTTGTTTATTTGACATTGTTGTTGTTGTTTATTCGACGTTGTTGTTGTTGACATTGTTGTTGTTGTTGTTTATTTGACGTTGTTGTTGTTGTTGTTATTTATTTGACGTTGTTGTTGTTCTTTATTTGACGTTGCTGTTGTTGTTGTTGTTGTTTATTTAACGGTGATGTTGTGGTTGTTTATTTGACGTTGTTGTTGTTGTTGATGTTGTTGTTATTGTTGTTGTTATTGTTGTTTATTTGACGTTTTTATTGTTGTTGATGTTGTCGTTGTTTTTGTAGTTGTTTATTTGACGTTGTTGTTGTTTATTTGACGTTGTTGTTGTTGTTGTTGTTTATTTGACGTTGTTGTTGTTATTGTTGTTCTTGTTGTTGTTGTTGTTTATTTGACGTTGTTGTTGTTATTTATTTGACGTTGTTGTTATTTATT
The DNA here is from genome assembly GCA_948472305.1 of Vicia faba. Classification (NCBI taxonomy): domain Eukaryota; kingdom Viridiplantae; phylum Streptophyta; class Magnoliopsida; order Fabales; family Fabaceae; genus Vicia; species Vicia faba. Next base: position 365,859,659 of record OX451737.1, on the reverse strand, counting down.
TGACGTTGTTGTTGTTGTTTATTTGACGTTGTTGTTGTTGTTGTTGTTGTTGTTGTTTATATGACGTTGTTGTTGTTATTTATTTGATGTTGTTGTTGTTGTTGTTTATTTGACATTGTTGTTGTTGTTATTGTTGTTTATTTGACGTTGTTGTTGTTGTTGTTTATTTGACGTTGTTGTTGTTGACGTTGTTGTTGTTGTTTATTTAACGTTGTTGTTGTTGTTTATTTGACGTAGTTGTTGTTGTTGATGTTGTTGTTGTTGTTATTGTTTGTTTATTTAACGATTTTGTTGTTGTTGTTGTTGTTGTTGACGTTGTTGTTGTTGTTGTTGTTTTTGTTGTTTATTTGACGTTGTTGTTGTTGTTATTGTTTATTTGACGTTGTTGTTGTTGTTGTTTATTTGACGTTTTTATTGTTGTTTATTTGACGTTGTTTTTGTTATTTGACGTTGTTGTTGTTGTTGTATTTGTTGTTGTATTTGTTGTTGTTGTTGTTGTTGTTGCTTATTTGACGTTGTTGTTATTGTTGTTGTTAATTTGACGTTGTTGTTGCTGTTGTTTATTTGACGTTGTTGTAGTTGTTATTATTTATTTGGCATTGTTGTTGTTGTTGACGTTGTTGTTGTTGTTTATTTGACATTGTTGTTGTTGTTGTTGACGTTGTTAGTTTTGTTGTTTATTTAACGTTGTTGTTGTTGTTGTTTATTTGACGTTATTTTAGTTGTTGTTGTTTATTTGACGTTGTTGTTGTTGTTTATTTGACGTTGTTGTTGTTGACATTGTTGTTGTTGTTTATTTGACGTAGTTGTTGATGTTGACGTTGTTGTTGTTGTTTATTTGACGTTTTTGTTATTGTTGATGTTGTTGTTGTTGTTGTTTATTTGACGTTGTTGTTATTTTTTATTTGACGTTGTTGTTGTTGTTTATTTGACGTTGTTGTTGTTGTTATTGTTGTTATTTATTTGACGTTGTTGTTGTTGTTTATTTGAAGTTTTTCTTGTTGTTTATTTGACGTTGTTTTTGATATTTGACGTTGTTGTTGTTGTTGTTGTTGTTGTATTTGTTGTTGTTGTTGTTGCTTATTTGACGTTATTGTTATTGTTGTTGTTAATTTGACGTTGTTGTTGCTGTTGTTTGTTTGACGATGTTGTTGTTGTTGTTTATTTGACGTTGTTGTTGTTGTTGTTTATTTGACGTTGTTGTTGTCGTTTATTTGACATTGTTGTTGTTATATATTTGACGTTGTTGTTGTTGTTATTGTTTATTTGACGTTGTTGTTGTTGTTGTTTATTTGACGTTGTTGTTGTTGTTGTTGACGTTGTTGTTGTTGTTGACATTGTTGTTGTTGTTGTTTATTTGACGTTGTTGTTGTTTATTTGACGTTGCTGTTGTTGTTTATTTGACGGTGTTGTTGTTGTTGTTTACTTGACGTTGTTGTTATTGTTGTTGTTTATTTGACGTTGTTTTAGTTGTTGTTTATTTGACGTTGTTGTTGTTAGTTATTTGACATTGTTGTTGTTGTTGTTTATTTGACATTGTTGTTGTTGTTGTTGTTGTTGTCATTGTTGGTGTTGTTGTTTATTTGACGTTGTTGTTATTGTTGTTGTTTATTTGACGTTGTTTTAGTTGTTGTTGTTTATTTGACATTGTTGTTGTTGTTGTTGTTGTTGTATTTGTTGTTGTATTTGTTGTTGTTGTTGTTGTTGCTTATTTGACGTTGTTGTTATTGTTGTTGTTTATTTGACATTGTTGTTGTTGACATTGTTGTTGTTGTTGTTTTTGTTTATTTGACGTAGTTGTTGTTGTTGACGTTGTTGTTGTTGTTGTTGTTTATTTGACGTTTTTGTTGTTGTTGATGTTGTTGTTGTTGTTTATTTGACGTTGTTGTTGTTGTTGTTGTTTATTTGACGTTGTTGTTGTTGTTATTGTTGTTGTTTATTTGATGTTGTTGTTGTTTATTTGATGTTGTTGTTGTTGTTGTTTATTTGACATTGTTGTTGTTGTTGTTTATTTGACGTTGTTGTTGTTGTTTATTTGACGTAGTTGTTGTTGTTGACATTGTTGTTGTTGTTGTTTATTTGACGTTTTTGTTGTTGTTGATGTTGTTGTTGTTGTTTATTTGACGTTGTTGTTATTGTCTATTTGACGTTGTTGTTGTTGTTGTTGTTTATTTGACGTTGTTGTTGTTGTTATTTTTGTTGTTTATTTGACATTGTTATTGTTGTTTATTTGATGTTGTTGTTGTTGTTGTTGTTTATTTGACGTTGGTGTTGTTATTGTTTATTTGACGTTGTTGTTGTTGTTATTTATTTGACGTTGTTGTTGTTGTTATTGTTTATTAGACGTTGTTGTTGTTGTTTATTTGACGTTGTTGTTGTTGACGTTGTTGTTGTTATTGTTTATTTGACATTGTTGTTGTTGGTGGTGGTGGTGTTGTTGTTTATTTGACGTTGTTGTTGTTGTTTATTGGACGTTGTTGTTGTTGTTGACGTTGTTGTTATTGTTGTTGTTTATTTGACGTTGTTGTTGTTGTTATTGTTATTTATTTGACGTTGTTGTTGTTGTTATTTATTTGATGTTGTTGTTGTTTATTTGACGTTGTTGTTGTTGTTTATTTGACATTGTTGTTGTTGTTATTGTTTATTTGACGTTGTTGTTGTTGTTTACTTGACGTTGTTGTTGTTGTTGTTGACGTTGTTGTTGTTGTTGTTGTTTATTTGACGTTGTTGTTGTTGTTTATTTGACGTTGTTGTTGTTGTTGTTGTTGTTGTTTATTTGACGTTGTTGTTGTTGTTTATTTGATGTTGTTGTTGTTGTTTATTTGACGGTGTTGTTGTTGTTTATTTGACGTTGTTGTTGTTGTTGTTGTTGTTGTTGTTGACGTTGTTGTTGTTGTTTATTTGACGTTTTTGTTGTTGTTGTTGTTTGTTATTTGACATTGTTGTATTTGTTGTAGTTTATTTGACGTTGTTGTTGTTGTTTATTTGATGTTGTTGTTGTTGTTTATTTGATGTTGTTGTTGTTGTTGTTTATTTGACGTTGTTGTTGTTGTTTATTTGACATTGTTGTTGTTGTTGTTGACGTTGTTGTTGTTGTTTATTTGACATTGTTGTTGTTGTTGGTGGTGGTGGTGATGGTGTTGTTTATTTGACGTTGTTGTTGTTGTTGTTGTTGTTTATTTGACATTGTTTTAGTTGTTGTTGTTGTTGTTGTTTATTTGGCGTTGTTGTTGTTTATTTGACATTGTTGTTGTTGACATTGTTGTTGTTGTTGTAGTTTATTTGACGTAGTTGTTGTTGTTGACGTTGTTGTTGTTGTTTATTTGACGTTTTTGTTGTTGTTGTTGTTGTTTATTTGACGTTGCTGTTGTTGTTGTTGTTGTTGACGTTGTTGTTGTTGTTTATTTGACGTTTTTGTTGTTGTTGACGTTGTTGTTGTTTGTTATTTGACGTTGTTGTATTTGTTGTTGTTTATTTGACGTTGTTGTTGTTGTTGTTGTTTATTTGATGTTGTTGTTGTTTATTTGACGTTGTTGTTGTTGTTTATTTGACATTGTTGTTGTTGTTGTTGACGTTGTTGTTGTTGTTTATTTGACATTGTTGTTGTTGGTGGTGGTGGTGGTGATGGTGTTGTTTATTTGACGTTGTTGTTGTTGTTGTTTATTTGACATTGTTTTAGTTGTTGTTGTTGTTTATTTGGCGTTGTTGTTGTTTATTTGACATTGTTGTTGTTGACATTGTTGTTGTTGTTGTAGTTTATTTGACGTAGTTGTTGTTGTTGACGTTGTTGTTGTTGTTTATTTGACGTTTTTGTTGTTGTTGATGTTGTTGTTGTTGTTTATTTGACGTTGTTGTTGTTGTGGTTGTTTATTTGACGTTGTTGTTGTTGTTATTTATTTGACGTTGTTGTTGTTGTTATTGTTGTTGTTTATTTGACGTTGTTGTTCTTGTTGTTTATTTGATGTTGTTGTTGTTTATTTGACATTGTTGTTGTTGTTGACGTTGTTGTTGTTGTTTATTTGATGTTGTTGTTGTTTATTTGACATTGTTGTTGTTGTTGATGTTGTTGTTGTTTATTTGACATTAATGTTGTTGTTGTTGACGTTGTTGGTATTGTTGTTTACTTGACGTTGTTGTTATTGTTGTTGTTTATTTGACGTTGTTTTAGTTGTTGTTTATTTGACGTTGTTGTTTTTAGTTATTTGACATTGTTGTTGTTGTTGACGTTGTTGTTGTTGTTGTTTATTTGACATTGTTGTTGTTGTTTATTTGACGTTGTTTTAGTTGTTGTTGTTTATTTGACATTGTTGTTGTTGTTTATTCGACGTTGTTGTTGTTGACATTGTTGTTGTTGTTGTTTATTTGACGTTGTTGTTGTTGTTGTGATTTATTTGACGTTGTTGTTGTTCTTTATTTGAAGTTGCTGTTGTTGTTGTTGTTGTTTATTTAACGGTGATGTTGTGGTTGTTTATTTGACGTTGTTGTTGTTGTTGATGTTGTTGTTATTGTTGTTGTTGTTGTTGTTTATTTGACGTTTTTATTGTTGTTGATGTTGTTGTTGTTTTTGTAGTTGTTTATTTGACGTTGTTGTTGTTTATTTGACGTTGTTGTTGTTGTTGTTGTTTATTTGACGTTGTTGTTGTTGTTGTTGTTTATTTGACGTTGTTGTTGTTGTTGTTGTTTATATGACGTTGTTGTTGTTATTTATTTGACGTTGTTGTTGTTGTTGTTTATTTGACATTGTTGTTGTTGTTATTGTTGTTTATTTGACGTTGTTGTTGTTGTTGTTTATTTGACGTTGTTGTTGTTGACGTTGTTGTTGTTGTTGTTTATTTGACGTTGTTGTTGTTGTTTATTTGACGTAGTTGTTGTTGTTGACGTTGTTGTTGTTGTTATTGTTTGTTTATTTAACGATTTTGTTGTTGTTGTTGTTTATATTACGTTGTTGTTGTTGACGTTGTTGTTGTTGTTGTTGTTGTTGTTGTTTTTGTTGTTTATTTGACGTTGTTGTTGTTGTTATTGTTTATTTGACGTTGTTGTTGTTGTTGTTTATTTGACGTTTTTATTGTTGTTTATTTGACGTTGTTTTTGTTATTTGACGTTGTTGTTGTTGTTGTATTTGTTGTTGTATTTGTTGTTGTTGTTGTTGTTGTTGCTTATTTGACGTTGTTGTTATTGTTGTTGTTAATTTGACGTTGTTGTTGCTGTTGTTTATTTGACGTTGTTGTAGTTGTTATTATTTATTTGGCATTGTTGTTGTTGTTGACGTTGTTGTTGTTGTTTATTTGACATTGTTGTTGTTGTTGTTGACGTTGTTAGTTTTGTTGTTTATTTGACGTTGTTGTTGTTGTTGTTTATTTGACGTTATTTTAGTTGTTGTTGTTTATTTGACGTTGTTGTTGTTGTTTATTTGACGTTGTTGTTGTTGACATTGTTGTTGTTGTTTATTTGACGTAGTTGTTGTTGTTGACGTTGTTGTTGTTGTTTATTTGACGTTTTTGTTATTGTTGATGTTGTTGTTGTTGTTTATTTGACGTTGTTGTTATTTTTTATTTGACGTTGTTGTTGTTGTTTATTTGACGTTGTTGTTGTTGTTATTGTTGTTGTTTATTTGACGTTGTTGTTGTTGTTTATTTGATGTTGTTGTTGTTGTTTATTTGATGTTGGTGTTGTTGTTGTTGTTTATTTGACGTTGTTATTGTTGTTATTTATTTGACGTCGTTGTTGTTGTTATTTTTTATTTGACGTTGTTGTTGTTGTTGTTTATTTGACGTTTTTATTGTTGTTTATTTGACGTTGTTTTTGTTATTTGACGTTGTTGTTGTTGTTGTATTTGTTGTTGTTGTTGTTGCTTATTTGACGTTATTGTTATTGTTGTTGTTAATTTGACGTTGTTGTTGTTGTTGTTTATTTGACGATGTTGTTGTTGTTGTTTATTTGACGTTGTTGTTGTTGTTGTTGTTTATTTGACGTTATTGTTGTTGTTGACGTTGTTGTTGTTGTTGTTTATTTGACGTTGTTGCTGTTGTTTATTTGACGTTGTTTTTGTCGTTGTTGTTGTTTATTTGACGTTGTTGTTGTCGTTTATTTGACATTGTTGTTGTTATATATTTGACGTTGTTGTTGTTGTTATTGTTTATTTGACGTTGTTGTTGTTGTTGTTTATTTGACGTTGTTGTTGTTGTTGATGTTGTTGTTGTTGTTGACATTGTTGTTGTTGTTGTTTATTTGACGTTGTTGTTGTTTATTTGACGTTGCTGTTGTTGTTGTTTATTTGACGGTGTTGTTGTGGTTGTTTACTTGACGTTGTTGTTATTGTTGTTGTTTATTTGACGTTGTTTTAGTTGTTGTTTATTTGACGTTGTTGTTGTTAGTTATTTGACATTGTTGTTGTTGTTGACGTTGTTGTTGTTGTTGTTTATTTGACATTGTTGTTGTTGTTGTTGTTGTTGTTGTCGTTGTTGGTGTTGTTGTTTATTTGACGTTGTTGTTATTGTTGTTGTTTATTTGACGTTGTTGTTGTTGTTGTTTATTTGACATTGTTGTTGTTGTTGTTGTTGTATTTGTTGTTGTATTTGTTGTTGTTGTTGTTGTTGTTGCTTATTTGACGTTGTTGTTATTGTTGTTGTTTATTTGACATTGTTGTTGTTGACATTGTTGTTGTTGTTGTTTTTCTTTATTTGACGTAGTTGTTGTTGTTGACGTTGTTGTTGTTGTTGTTGTTTATTTGACATTTTTGTTGTTGTTGATGTTGTTATTGTTGTTTATTTGACGTTTTTGTTGTTGTTGTTTATTTGACGTTGTTGTTGTTGTTGTTATTGTTGTTGTTTATTTGATGTTGTTGTTGTTTATTTGATGTTGTTGTTGTTGTTGTTTATTTGACATTGTTGTTGTTGTTGTTTATTTGACGTTGTTGTTGTTGTTTATTTGACGTAGTTGTTGTTGTTGACATTGTTGTTGTTGTTGTTTATTTGACGTTTTTGTTGTTGTTGATGTTGTTGTTGTTGTTTATTTGACGTTGTTGTTATTTTTTATTTGACGTTGTTGTTGTTGTTTATTTGACGTTGTTGTTGTTGTTATTGTTGTTGTTTATTTGACGTTGTTGTTGTTGTTTATTTGATGTTGTTGTTGTTGTTGTTTATTTGATGTTGGTGTTGTTGTTGTTGTTTATTTGACGTTGTTATTGTTGTTATTTATTTGACGTCGTTGTTGTTGTTATTTTTTATTTGACGTTGTTGTTGTTGTTGTTTATTTGACGTTTTTATTGTTGTTTATTTGACGTTGTTTTTGTTATTTGACGTTGTTGTTGTTGTTGTATTTGTTGTTGTTGTTGTTGCTTATTTGACGTTATTGTTATTGTTGTTGTTAATTTGACGTTGTTGTTGTTGTTGTTTATTTGACGATGTTGTTGTTGTTGTTTATTTGACGTTGTTGTTGTTGTTGTTGTTGTTTATTTGACGTTATTGTTGTTGTTGACGTTGTTGTTGTTGTTGTTTATTTGACGTTGTTGCTGTTGTTTATTTGACGTTGTTGTTGTCGTTGTTGTTGTTTATTTGACGTTGTTGTTGTCGTTTATTTGACATTGTTGTTGTTATATATTTGACGTTGTTGTTGTTGTTATTGTTTATTTGACGTTGTTGTTGTTGTTGTTTATTTGACGTTGTTGTTGTTGTTGATGTTGTTGTTGTTGTTGACATTGTTGTTGTTGTTGTTGTTTATTTGACGTTGTTGTTGTTTATTTGACGTTGCTGTTGTTGTTGTTTATTTGACGGTGTTGTTGTGGTTGTTTACTTGACGTTGTTGTTATTGTTGTTGTTTATTTGACGTTGTTTTAGTTGTTGTTTATTTGACGTTGTTGTTGTTAGTTATTTGACATTGTTGTTGTTGTTGACGTTGTTGTTGTTGTTGTTTATTTGACATTGTTGTTGTTGTTGTTGTTGTTGTCGTTGTTGGTGTTGTTGTTTATTTGACGTTGTTGTTATTGTTGTTGTTTATTTGACGTTGTTGTTGTTGTTGTTTATTTGACATTGTTGTTGTTGTTGTTGTTGTATTTGTTGTTGTATTTGTTGTTGTTGTTGTTGTTGTTGCTTATTTGACGTTGTTGTTATTGTTGTTGTTTATTTGACATTGTTGTTGTTGACATTGTTGTTGTTGTTGTTTTTCTTTATTTGACGTAGTTGTTGTTGTTGACGTTGTTGTTGTTGTTGTTGTTTATTTGACGTTTTTGGTGTTGTTGATGTTGTTGTTGTTGTTTATTTGACGTTTTTGTTGTTGTTGTTTATTTGACGTTGTTGTTGTTGTTGTTATTGTTGTTGTTTATTTGATGTTGTTGTTGTTTATTTGATGTTGTTGTTGTTGTTGTTTATTTGACATTGTTGTTGTTGTTGTTTATTTGACGTTGTTGTTGTTGTTTATTTGACGTAGTTGTTGTTGTTGACATTGTTGTTGTTGTTGTTTATTTGACGTTTTTGTTGTTGTTGATGTTGTTGTTGTTGTTTATTTGACGTTGTTGTTATTAACTATTTGACGTTGTTGTTGTTGTTGTTTATTTGACGTTGTTGTTGTTGTTATTTTTGTTGTTTATTTGACATTGTTATTGTTGTTTATTTGATGTTGTTGTTGTTATTGTTTATTAGACGTTGTTGTTGTTGTTGTTTATTTGACATTGTTGTTGTTGACGTTGTTGTTGTTATTGTTTATTTGACATTGTTGTTGTTGGTGGTGGTGGTGTTGTTGTTTATTTGACGTTGTTGTTGTTGTTTATTGGATGTTGTTGTTGTTGTTGACGTTGTTGTTGTTGTTGTTGTTGTTGTTTATTTGACGTTGTTGTTGTTGTTATTGTTATTTATTTGACGTTGTTGTTGTTGTTGTTATTTATTTGACGTTGTTGTTGTTTATTTGACGTTGTTGTTGTTGTTTATTTGACATTGTTGTTGTTGTTATTGTTTATTTGACGTTGTTGTTGTTGTTTATTTGACGTTGTTGTTGTTGTTGTTGACGTTGTTGTTGTTGTTGTTTATTTGACGTTGTTGTTGTTGTTGTTTATTTGACGTTGTTGTTGTTGTTGTTGTTTATTTGACGTTGTTGTTGTTGTTTATTTGATGTTGTTGTTGTTGTTTATTTGACGGTGTTGTTGTTGTTTATTTGACGTTGTTGTTGTTGTTGTTGTTGTTGACGTTGTTGTTGTTGTTTATTTGACGTTTTTGTTGTTGTTGTTGTTTGTTATTTGACGTTGTTGTATTTGTTGTTGTTTATTTGACGTTGTTGTTGTTGTTTATTTGATGTTGTTGTTGTTTATTTGACGTTGTTGTTGTTGTTGTTGTTGTTTATTTGACGTTGTTGTTGTTTTTTTTTTGACATTGTTGTTGTTGTTGTTGTTGACGTTGTTGTTGTTGTTTATTTGACATTGTTGTTGTTGTTGGTGGTGGTGGTGATGGTGTTGTTTATTTGACGTTGTTGTTGTTGTTGTTGTTTATTTGACATTGTTTTAGTTGTTGTTGTTGTTGTTGTTTATTTGGCGTTGTTGTTGTTTATTTGACATTGTTGTTGTTGACATTGTTGTTGTTGTTGTAGTTTATTTGACGTAGTTGTTGTTGTTGACGTTGTTGTTGTTGTTTATTTGACGTTTTTGTCGTTGTTGATGTTGTTGTTGTTGTTTATTTGACGTTGTTGTTGTTGTTGTTTATTTGACGTTGTTGTTGTTGTTGTTTATTTGACGTTGTTGTTGTTGTTATTGTTGTTGTTTATTTGACGTTGTTGTTGTTGTTTATTTGATGTTGTTGTTGTTGTTGTTTATTTGATGTTGGTGTTGTTGTTGTTGTTTATTTGACGTTGTTATTGTTGTTATTTATTTGACGTCGTTGTTGTTGTTATTTTTTATTTGACGTTGTTGTTGTTGTTGTTTATTTGACGTTTTTATTGTTGTTTATTTGACGTTGTTTTTGTTATTTGACGTTGTTGTTGTTGTTGTATTTGTTGTTGTTGTTGTTGCTTATTTGACGTTATTGTTATTGTTGTTGTTAATTTGACGTTGTTGTTGTTGTTGTTTATTTGACGATGTTGTTGTTGTTGTTTATTTGACGTTGTTGTTGTTGTTGTTGTTGTTTATTTGACGTTATTGTTGTTGTTGACGTTGTTGTTGTTGTTGTTTATTTGACGTTGTTGCTGTTGTTTATTTGACGTTGTTGTTGTCGTTGTTGTTGTTTATTTGACGTTGTTGTTGTCGTTTATTTGACATTGTTGTTGTTATATATTTGACGTTGTTGTTGTTGTTATTGTTTATTTGACGTTGTTGTTGTTGTTGTTTATTTGACGTTGTTGTTGTTGTTGATGTTGTTGTTGTTGTTGACATTGTTGTTGTTGTTGTTTATTTGACGTTGTTGTTGTTTATTTGACGTTGCTGTTGTTGTTGTTTATTTGACGGTGTTGTTGTGGTTGTTTACTTGACGTTGTTGTTATTGTTGTTGTTTATTTGACGTTGTTTTAGTTGTTGTTTATTTGACGTTGTTGTTGTTAGTTATTTGACATTGTTGTTGTTGTTGACGTTGTTGTTGTTGTTGTTTATTTGACATTGTTGTTGTTGTTGTTGTTGTTGTTGTTGTCGTTGTTGGTGTTGTTGTTTATTTGACGTTGTTGTTATTGTTGTTGTTTATTTGACGTTGTTGTTGTTGTTGTTTATTTGACATTGTTGTTGTTGTTGTTGTTGTATTTGTTGTTGTATTTGTTGTTGTTGTTGTTGTTGTTGCTTATTTGACGTTGTTGTTATTGTTGTTGTTTATTTGACATTGTTGTTGTTGACATTGTTGTTGTTGTTGTTTTTCTTTATTTGACGTAGTTGTTGTTGTTGACGTTGTTGTTGTTGTTGTTGTTTATTTGACGTTTTTGTTGTTGTTGATGTTGTTGTTGTTGTTTATTTGACGTTTTTGTTGTTGTTGTTTATTTGACGTTGTTGTTGTTGTTGTTATTGTTGTTGTTTATTTGATGTTGTTGTTGTTTATTTGATGTTGTTGTTGTTGTTGTTTATTTGACATTGTTGTTGTTGTTGTTTATTTGACGTTGTTGTTGTTGTTTATTTGACGTAGTTGTTGTTGTTGACATTGTTGTTGTTGTTGTTTATTTGACGTTTTTGTTGTTGTTGATGTTGTTGTTGTTGTTTATTTGACGTTGTTGTTATTAACTATTTGACGTTGTTGTTGTTGTTGTTTATTTGACGTTGTTGTTGTTGTTATTTTTGTTGTTTATTTGACATTGTTATTGTTGTTTATTTGATGTTGTTGTTGTTATTGTTTATTAGACGTTGTTGTTGTTGTTGTTTATTTGACATTGTTGTTGTTGACGTTGTTGTTGTTATTGTTTATTTGACATTGTTGTTGTTGGTGGTGGTGGTGTTGTTGTTTATTTGACGTTGTTGTTGTTGTTTATTGGATGTTGTTGTTGTTGTTGACGTTGTTGTTGTTGTTGTTGTTGTTGTTGTTTATTTGACGTTGTTGTTGTTGTTATTGTTATTTATTTGACGTTGTTGTTGTTGTTGTTATTTATTTGACGTTGTTGTTGTTTATTTGACGTTGTTGTTGTTGTTTATTTGACATTGTTGTTGTTGTTATTGTTTATTTGACGTTGTTGTTGTTGTTTATTTGACGTTGTTGTTGTTGTTGTTGACGTTGTTGTTGTTGTTGTTTATTTGACGTTGTTGTTGTTGTTGTTTATTTGACGTTGTTGTTGTTGTTGTTGTTTATTTGACGTTGTTGTTGTTGTTTATTTGATGTTGTTGTTGTTGTTTATTTGACGGTGTTGTTGTTGTTTATTTGACGTTGTTGTTGTTGTTGTTGTTGTTGACGTTGTTGTTGTTGTTTATTTGACGTTTTTGTTGTTGTTGTTGTTTGTTATTTGACGTTGTTGTATTTGTTGTTGTTTATTTGACGTTGTTGTTGTTGTTTATTTGATGTTGTTGTTGTTTATTTGACGTTGTTGTTGTTGTTGTTGTTGTTTATTTGACGTTGTTGTTGTTTTTTTTTTGACATTGTTGTTGTTGTTGTTGACGTTGTTGTTGTTGTTTATTTGACATTGTTGTTGTTGTTGGTGGTGGTGGTGATGGTGTTGTTTATTTGACGTTGTTGTTGTTGTTGTTGTTTATTTGACATTGTTTTAGTTGTTGTTGTTGTTGTTGTTTATTTGGCGTTGTTGTTGTTTATTTGACATTGTTGTTGTTGACATTGTTGTTGTTGTTGTAGTTTATTTGACGTAGTTGTTGTTGTTGACGTTGTTGTTGTTGTTTATTTGACGTTTTTGTCGTTGTTGATGTTGTTGTTGTTGTTTATTTGACGTTGTTGTTGTTGTTGTTTATTTGACGTTGTTGTTGTTGTTGTTTATTTGACGTTGTTGTTGTTGTTGTTATTGTTTTTGTTTATTTGACGTTGTTGTTGTTGTTTATTTGATGTTGTTGTTGTTGTTGTTTATTTGACATTGTTGTTGTTGTTAACGTTGTTGTTGTTGTTTATTTGATGTTGTTGTTGTTTATTTGACATTGTTGTTGTTGTTGATGTTGTTGTTGTTTATTTGACATTGTTGTTGTTGTTGTTGTTGACGTTGTTGGTGTTGTTGTTTACTTGACGTTGTTGTTATTGTTGTTGTTTATTTGACGTTGTTTTAGTTGTTGTTTATTTGACGTTGTTGTTGTTAGTTATTTGACATTGTTGTTGTTGTTGACGTTGTTGTTGTTGTTGTTGTTGTTTATTTAACATTGTTGTTGTTGTTGTTGTCGTTGTTGGTGTTGTTGTTTATTTGACGTTGTTGTTATTGTTGTTGTTTATTTGACGTTGTTTTAGTTGTTGTTGTTTATTTGACATTGTTGTTGTGGTTTATTCGACGTTGTTGTTGTTGACATTGTTGTTGTTGTTGTTGTTTATTTGACGTTGTTGTTGTTGTTATTTATTTGACGTTGTTGTTGTTGTTTATTTGACGTTGCTGTTGTTGTTGTTGTTTATTTGTCTGTGATGTTGTGGTTGTTTATTTGACTGTGATGTTGTGGTTGTTTATTTGACTGTTGATGTTGGTTTTGTTTTTGTAGTTGTTTATTTGACGTTGTTGTTGTTTATTTGACGTTGTTGTTGTTGTTTATTTGACGTTGTTGTTGTTGTTATTGTTGTTCTTGTTGTTGTTGTTTATTTGACGTTGTTGTTGTTATTTATTTGACGTTGTTGTTGTTGTTGTTGTTGTTGTTGTTGTTGTTGTTTATTTGACCTTGTTGTTGTTGTTGTTTATTTGACGTTGTTGTTGTTGTTGTTGTTTATTTGACGTTGTTGTTGTTATTTATTTGACGTTGTTGTTGTTGTTGTTTATTTGACATTGTTGTTGTTGTTGTTGTTTATTTGACGTTGTTGTTGTTGTTGTTGTTGTTTATTTGACGTTGTTGTTGTTGACGTTGTTGTTGTTGTTGTTTATTTGACGTTGTTGTTGTTGTTTATTTGACGTAGTTGTTGTTGTTGACGTTGTTGTTGTTGTTATTGTTTGTTTATTTAACGATTTTGTTGTTGTTGTTGTTGTTTACTTGACGTTGTTGTTGTTGTTAATTTGACGTTGTTGTTGTTGACGTTGTTGTTGTTGTTGTTGTTGTTGTTGTTTTTGTTGTTTATTTGACGTTGTTGTTGTTGTTATTGTTTATTTGACGTTGTTGTTGTTGTTGTTTATTTGACGTTTATATTGTTGTTTATTTGACGTTGTTTTTGTTATTTGACGTTGTTTTTGTTGTTGTTGTATTTGTTGTTGTATTTGTTGTTGTTGTTGTTGTTGCTTATTTGACGTTGTTGTAATTGTTGTTGTTAATTTGACGTTGTTGTTGTTGTTGTTGTTTATTTGACGTTGTTGTTGTTGTTGTTTATTTGACGTTGTTGTTGTTGTTGTTTATTTGACGTTATTGTTGTTGTTGACGTTGTTGTTGTTGTTGTTTATTTGACGTTATTGTTGTTGTTGACGTTGTTGTTGTTGTTGTTTATTTGACGTTGTTGTTGTAGTTTATTTGACGTTGCTGTTGTTGTTGTTGTTTATTTGACGTTGTTGTTGTTGTTGTTTATTTGACGTTGCTGTTGTTGTTGTTGTTGTTTATTTGACGGTGTTGTTGTGGTTGTTTATTTGATGTTGTTGTTGTTGTTGACGTTGTTGTTGTTGTTTATTTGACGTTTTTGTTGTTGTTGATGTTGTTGTTGTTTTTGTAGTTGTTTATTTGACGTTGTTGTTGTTTATTTGACGTTGTTGTTGTTGTTGTTATTTATTTGACGTTGTTGTTGTTGTTGTTTATTTGACGTTTTTGTTGTTGTTGATGTTGTTGTTGTTTTTGTAGTTGTTTATTTGACGTTGTTGTTGTTTATTTGACGTTGTTGTTGTTGTTGTTGTTTATTTGACGTTGTTGTTGTTGTTATTGTTGTTGTTGTTGTTGTTGTTTATTTGACGTTGTTGTTGTTATTTATTTGACGTTGTTGTTGTTGTTGTTTATTTGACGTTGTTGTTGTTGTTGTTTATTTGACGTTGTTGTTGTTGTTGTTTATTTGACGTTGTTGTTGTTGTTGTTTATTTGACGTTGTTGTTGTTATTTATTTGACGTTGTTGTTGTTGTTTATTTGACATTGTTGTTGTTGTTGTTTATTTGACGTTGTTATTATTGTTTATTTGACGTTGTTGTTGTTGACGTTTTTGTTGTTGTTTATTTGACGTTGTTGTTGTTGTTTATTTGACGTAGTTGTTGTTGTTGACGTTGTTGTTGTTGTTGTTTATTTGACGTTGTTGTTGTTGTTTATTTGACGTTGTTGTTGTTGTTGTTCACGTTGTTGTTGTTGTTGTTTATTTGACGTTTTTGTTGTTGTTGTTGTTGTTGTTGTTTATTTGTTGTTGTTGTTTATTTGACGTTGTTGTTGTTGTTTATTTGACGGTGTTGTTGTTGTTGTTGTTTGTTTGACGTTGTTGTTGTTGTTGTTTATTTGACGTTGTTGTTATTGTTGACGTTGTTGTTGTTTATTTGACGTTGTTGTTGTTGTTGATGTTGTTGTTATTGTTTTTGTTGTTGTTTATTTGACGTTTTTATTGTTGTTGATGTTGTTGTTGTTTTTGTAGTTGTTTATTTGAAGTTGTTGTTGTTTATTTGACGTTGTTGTTGTTGTTTATTTGACGTTGTTGTTGTTGTTGTTATTGTTGTTCTTGTTGTTGTTGTTTATTTGACGTTGTTGTTGTTATTTATTTGACGTTGTTGTTGTTGTTGTTGTTTATTTGGCGTTGTTGTTGTTTATTTGACGTTGTTGTTGTTGTTGTTTATTTGACGTTGTTGTTGTTATTTATTTGACGTTGTTGTTTTTTATTTGACATTGTTGTTGTTGTTGTTGTTTATTTGACGTTGTTGTTGTTGTTGTTTATTTGACGTTGTTGTTGTTGACGTTGTTGTTGTTGTTGTTGTTGTTTATTTGACGTTGTTGTTGTTGTTTATTTGACGTAGTTGTTGTTGTTGACGTTGTTGTTGTTGTTATTGTTTGTTTATTTAACGATTTTGTTGTTGTTGTTGTTGTTGTTTACTTGACGTTGTTGTTGTTGTTTATTTGACATTGTTGTTGTTGACATTGTTGTTGTTGTTGTAGTTTATTTGACGTAGTTGTTGTTGTTGACGTTGTTGTTGTTGTTTATTTGACGTTTTTGTTGTTGTTGTTGTTGTTTATTTGACGTTGTTGTTGTTGTTGTTGTTGTTGACGTTGTTGTTGTTGTTTATTTGACGTTTTTGTTGTTGTTGACGTTGTTGTTGTTTGTTATTTGACGTTGTTGTATTTGTTGTTGTTTATTTGACGTTGTTGTTGTTGTTGTTTATTTGATGTTGTTGTTGTTGTTGTTTATTTGACGTTGTTGTTGTTGTTTATTTGACATTGTTGTTGTTGTTGTTGACGTTGTTGTTGTTGTTTATTTGACATTGTTGTTGTTGTTGGTGGTGGTGGTGATGGTGTTGTTTATTTGACGTTGTTGTTGTTGTTGTTTATTTGACATTGTTTTAGTTGTTGTTGTTGTTTATTTGGCGTTGTTGTTGTTTATTTGACATTGTTGTTGTTGACATTGTTGTTGTTGCTGTAGTTTATTTGACGTAGTTGTTGTTGTTGACGTTGTTGTTGTTGTTTATTTGACGTTTTTGTTGTTGTTGATGTTGTTGTTGTTGTTTATTTGACGTTGTTGTTGTTGTTGTTGTTGTTTATTTGACGGTGTTGTTGTTGTTATTTATTTGACGTTGTTGTTGTTGTTATTGTTGTTGTTTATTTGACGTTGTTGTTCTTGTTGTTTATTTGATGTTGTTGTTGTTGTTGTTTATTTGACATTGTTGTTGTTGTTGACGTTGTTGTTGTTGTTTATTTGATGTTGTTGTTGTTTATTTGACATTGTTGTTGTTGATGTTGTTGTTGTTTATTTGACATTAATGTTGTTGTTGTTGACGTTGTTGGTATTGTTGTTTACTTGACGTTGTTGTTATTGTTGTTGTTTATTTGACGTTGTTTTAGTTGTTGTTTATTTGACGTTGTTGTTTTTAGTTATTTGACATTGTTGTTGTTGTTGACGTTGTTGTTGTTGTTGTTTATTTGACATTGTTGTTGTTGTTTATTTGACGTTGTTTTAGTTGTTGTTGTTTATTTGACATTGTTGTTGTTGTTTATTCGACGTTGTTGTTGTTGACATTGTTGTTGTTGTTGTTTATTAGACGTTGCTGTTGTTGTTGTTGTTGTTTATTTGACGGTGTTGTTGTGGTTGTTTATTTGACGTTGTTGTTGTTGTTGACGTTGTTGTTGTTGTTTATTTGACGTTTTTGTTGTTGTTGATGTTGTTGTTGTTTTTGTAGTTGTTTATTTGACGTTGTTGTTGTTTATTTGACGTTGTTGTTGTTGTTGTTGTTTATTTGACGTTGTTGTTGTTGTTGTTTATTTGACGTTTTTGTTGTTGTTGATGTTGTTGTTGTTTTTGTAGTTGTTTATTTGACGTTGTTGTTATTTATTTGACGTTGTTGTTGTTGTTGTTTATTTGACGTTGTTGTTGTTGTTATTGTTGTTGTTGTTGTTGTTTATTTGACGTTGTTGTTGTTATTTATTTGACGTTGTTGTTGTTGTTGTTTATTTGACGTTGCTGTTGTTGTTGTTTATTTGACGTTGTTGTTGTTGTTGTTTATTTGACGTTGTTGTTGTTGTTGTTTATTTGACGTTGTTGTTGTTATTTATTTGACGTTGTTGTTGTTGTTTATTTGACATTGTTGTTGTTGTTGTTTATTTGACGTTGTTATTATTGTTTATTTGACATTGTTGTTGTTGACGTTTTTGTTGTTGTTTATTTGACGTTGTTGTTGTTGTTTATTTGACGTAGTTGTTGTTGTTGACGTTGTTGTTGTTGTTGTTTATTTGACGTTGTTGTTGTTGTTTATTTGACGTTGTTGTTGTTGTTGTTCACGTTGTTGTTGTTGTTGTTGTTGTTTATTTGACGTTTTTGTTGTTGTTGTTGTTGTTGTTTATTTGTTGTTGTTGTTTATTTGACGTTGTTGTTGTTGTTTATTTGACGGTGTTGTTGTTGTTGTTGTTGTTTGTTTGACGTTGTTGTTGTTGTTGTTTATTTGACGTTGTTGTTATTGTTGACGTTGTTGTTGTTTATTTGACGTTGTTGTTGTTGTTGATGTTGTTGTTATTGTTTTTGTTGTTGTTTATTTGACGTTTTTATTGTTGTTGATGTTGTTGTTGTTTTTGTAGTTGTTTATTTGACGTTGTTGTTGTTTATTTGACGTTGTTGTTGTTGTTTATTTGACGTTGTTGTTGTTGTTGTTATTGTTGTTCTTGTTGTTGTTGTTTATTTGACGTTGTTGTTGTTATTTATTTGACGTTGTTGTTGTTGTTGTTGTTGTTTATTTGACGTTGTTGTTGTTTATTTGACGTTGTTGTTGTTGTTGTTTATTTGACGTTGTTGTTGTTATTTATTTGACGTTGTTGTTTTTTATTTGACATTGTTGTTGTTGTTGTTGTTTATTTGACGTTGTTGTTGTTGTTGTTTATTTGACGTTGTTGTTGTTGACGTTGTTGTTGTTGTTGTCGTTGTTTATTTGACGTTGTTGTTGTTGACGTTGTTGTTGTTGTTGTCGTTGTTTATTTGACGTTGTTGTTGTTGTTTATTTGACGTAGTTGTTGTTGTTGACGTTGTTGTTGTTGTTATTGTTTGTTTATTTAACGATTTTGTTGTTGTTGTTGTTGTTTACTTGACGTTGTTGTTGTTGTTTATTTGACATTGTTGTTGTTGACATTGTTGTTGTTGTTGTAGTTTATTTGACGTAGTTGTTGTTGTTGACGTTGTTGTTGTTGTTTATTTGACGTTTTTGTTGTTGTTGTTGTTGTTTATTTGACGTTGTTGTTGTTGTTGTTGTTGTTGTTGTTTTTGTTGACGTTGTTGTTGTTGTTTATTTGACGTTTTTGTTGTTGTTGACGTTGTTGTTGTTTGTTATTTGACGTTGTTGTATTTGTTGTTTATTTGACGTTGTTGTTGTTGTTGTTGTTTATTTGATGTTGTTGTTGTTGTTGTTTATTTGACGTTGTTGTTGTTGTTTATTTGACATTGTTGTTGTTGTTGTTGTTGACGTTGTTGTTGTTGTTTATTTGACATTGTTGTTGTTGTTGGTGGTGGTGGTGATGGTGTTGTTTATTTGACGTTGTTGTTGTTGTTGTTTATTTGACATTGTTTTAGTTGTTGATGTTGTTTATTTGGCGTTGTTGTTTATTTGACATTGTTGTTGTTGACATTGTTGTTGTTGTTGTAGTTTATTTGACGTAGTTGTTGTTGTTGACGTTGTTGTTGTTGTTTATTTGACGTTTTTGTTGTTGTTGATGTTGTTGTTGTTGTTTATTTGACGTTGTTGTTGTTGTTGTTTATTTGACGGTGTTGTTGTTGTTATTTATTTGACGTTGTTGTTGTTGTTATTGTTGTTGTTTATTTGACGTTGTTGTTCTTGTTGTTTATTTGATGTTGTTGTTGTTGTTGTTGTTTATTTGACATTGTTGTTGTTGTTGACGTTGTTGTTGTTGTTTATTTGATGTTATTGTTGTTTATTTGACATTGTTGTTGTTGATGTTGTTGTTGTTTATTTGACATTAATGTTGTTGTTGTTGACGTTGTTGGTATTGTTGTTTACTTGACGTTGTTGTTATTGTTGTTGTTTATTTGACGTTGTTTTAGTTGTTGTTTATTTGACGTTGTTGTTTTTAGTTATTTGACATTGTTGTTGTTGTTGACGTTGTTGTTGTTGTTGTTTATTTGACATTGTTGTTGTTGTTTATTTGACGTTGTTTTAGTTGTTGTTGTTTATTTGACATTGTTGTTGTTGTTTATTCGACATTGTTGTTGTTGACATTGTTGTTGTTGTTGTTTATTTGACGTTGTTGTTGTTGTTGTTGTTATTTATTTGACGTTGTTGTTGTTCTTTATTTGACGTTGCTGTTGTTGTTGTTGTTGTTTATTTAACGGTGATGTTGTGGTTGTTTATTTGACGTTGTTGTTGTTGTTGATGTTGTTGTTATTGTTGTTGTTGTTGTTGTTTATTTGACGTTTTTATTGTTGTTGATGTTGTTGTTGTTTTTGTAGTTGTTTATTTGACGTTGTTGTTGTTGTTTATTTGACGTTGTTGTTGTTGTTTATTTGACGTTGTTGTTGTTGTTATTGTTGTTCTTGTTGTTGTTGTTTATTTGACGTTGTTGTTGTTATTTATTTGACGTTGTTGTTATTTATTTGACGTTGTTGTTGTTGTTGTTGTTGTTTATTTGACGTTGTTGTTGTTGTTGTTGTTTATTTGACGTTGTTGTTGTTGTTTATATGACGTTGTTGTTGTTATTTATTTGACGTTGTTGTTGTTGTTGTTTATTTGACATTCTTGTTATTGTTATTGTTGTTTATTTGACGTTGTTGTTGTTGTTGTTTATTTGACGTTGTTGTTGTTGACGTTGTTGTTGTTGTTTATTTGACGTTGTTGTTGTTGTTTATTTGACGTAGTTGTTGTTGTTGACGTTGTTGTTGTTGTTATTGTTTGTTTATTTAACGATTTTGTTGTTGTTGTTGTTGTTGTTTACTTGACGTTGTTGTTGTTGTTTATATTACGTTGTTGTTGTTGACGTTGTTGTTGTTGTTGTTGTGTTTGTTGTTTATTTGACGTTGTTGTTGTTGTTATTGTTTATTTGACGTTGTTGTTGTTGTTGTTTATTTGACGTTTTTATTGTTGTTTATTTGACGTTGTTTTTGTTATTTGACGTTGTTGTTGTTGTATTTGTTGTTGTATTTGTTGTTGTTGTTGTTGTTGTTGTTGTTGTTGCTTATTTGACGTTGTTGTTATTGTTGTTGTTAATTTGACGTTGTTGTTGCTGTTGTTTATTTGACGTTGTTGTAGTTGTTATTATTTAGTTGGCATTGTTGTTGTTGTTGACGTTGTTGTTGTTGTTTATTTGACATTGTTGTTGTTGTTGTTGACGTTGTTAGTTTTGTTGTTTATTTGACGTTGTTGTTGTTGTTGTTTATTTGACGTTATTTTAGTTGTTGTTGTTTATTTGACGTTGTTGTTGTTGACATTGTTGTTGTTGTTTATTTGACGTAGTTGTTGTTGTTGACGTTGTTGTTGTTCTTTATTTGACGTTTTTGTTATTGTTGATGTTGTTGTTGTTGTTGTTTATTTGACGTTGTTGTTATTTTTTATTTGACGTTGTTGTTGTTGTTTATTTGACGTTGTTGTTGTTGTTATTGTTGTTGTTTATTTGACGTTGTTGTTGTTGTTTATTTGATGTTGTTGTTGTTGTTGTTTATTTGATGTTGGTGTTGTTGTTGTTGTTTATTTGACATTGTTATTGTTGTTATTTATTTGACGTCATTGTTGTTGTTATTTTTTATTTGACGTTGTTGTTGTTGTTGTTTATTTGACGTTTTTATTGTTGTTTATTTGACGTTGTTTTTGTTATTTGACGTTGTTGTTGTTGTTGTATTTGTTGTTGTTGTTGTTGCTTATTTGACGTTATTGTTATTGTTGTTGTTAATTTGACGTTGTTGTTGCTGTTGTTTATTTGACGATGTTGTTGTTGTTGTTTATTTGACGTTGTTGTTGTTGTTGTTGTTGTTTATTTGACGTTATTGTTGTTGTTGACATTGTTGTTGTTGTTGTTTATTTGACGTTGTTGCTGTTGTTTATTTGACGTTGTTGTTGTCGTTGTTGTTGTTTATTTAACGTTGTTGTTGTCGTTTATTTGACATTGTTGTTGTTATATATTTGACGTTGTTGTTGTTGTTATTGTTTATTTGACGTTGTTATTGTTGTTGTTTATTTGACGTTGTTGTTGTTGTTGACGTTGTTGTTGTTGTTGACATTGTTGTTGTTGTTGTTTATTTGACGTTGTTGTTGTTTATTTAACGTTGCTGTTGTTGTTGTTTATTTGACGGTGTTGTTGTGGTTGTTTACTTGACGTTGTTGTTATTGTTGTTGTTTATTTGACGTTGTTTTAGTTGTTGTTTATTTGACGTTGTTGTTGTTAGTTATTTGACATTATTGTTGTTGTTGACGTTGTTGTTGTTGTTGTTTATTTGACATTGTTGTTGTTGTTGTTGTTGTCGTTGTTGGTGTTGTTGTTTATTTGACGTTGTTGTTATTGTTGTTGTTTATTTGACGTTGTTTTAGTTGTTGTTGTTTATTTGACATTGTTGTTGTTGTTGTTGTTGTATTTGTTGTTGTATTTGTTGTTGTTGTTGTTGTTGCTTATTTGACGTTGTTGTTATTGTTGTTGTTTATTTGACATTGTTGTTGTTGACATTGTTGTTGTTGTTGTTTTTGTTTATTTGACGTA
This sequence comes from Vicia faba, assembly GCA_948472305.1. Classification (NCBI taxonomy): domain Eukaryota; kingdom Viridiplantae; phylum Streptophyta; class Magnoliopsida; order Fabales; family Fabaceae; genus Vicia; species Vicia faba. The sequence continues at coordinate 365,837,805 of OX451737.1, read as the reverse complement.
GTTGTTGTTGTTGACGTTGTTGTTGTTGTTGTTGTTTATTTGACGTTTTTGTTGTTGTTGATGTTGTTGTTGTTGTTTATTTGACGTTGTTGTTGTTGTTATTGTTGTTGTTTATTTGATGTTGTTGTTGTTTATTTGATGTTGTTGTTGTTGTTGTTTATTTGACATTGTTGTTGTTGTTGTTTATTTGACGTTGTTGTTGTTGTTTATTTGACGTAGTTGTTGTTGTTGACATTGTTGTTGTTGTTGTTTATTTGACATTTTTGTTGTTGTTGATGTTGTTGTTGTTGTTTATTTGACGTTGTTGTTATTGTCTATTTGACGTTGTTGTTGTTGTTGTTTATTTGACGTTGTTGTTGTTGTTATTTTTGTTGTTTATTTGACATTGTTATTGTTGTTTATTTGATGTTGTTGTTGTTGTTGTTTATTTGACGTTGGTGTTGTTGTTGTTTATTTGACGTTGTTGTTGTTGTTATTTATTTGACGTTGTTGTTGTTGTTATTGTTTATTAGACGTTGTTGTTGTTGTTGTTTATTTGACGTTGTTGTTGTTGACGTTGTTGTTGTTATTGTTTATTTGACATTGTTGTTGTTGGTGGTGGTGGTGTTGTTGTTTATTTGACGTTGTTGTTGTTGTTTATTGGACGTTGTTGTTGTTGTTGACGTTGTTGTTGTTGTTGTTGTTGTTTATTTGACATTGTTGTTGTTGTTATTGTTATTTATTTGACGTTGTTGTTGTTGTTGTTATTTATTTGACGTTGTTGTTGTTTATTTGACGTTGTTGTTGTTGTTTATTTGACATTGTTGTTGTTGTTATTGTTTATTTGACGTTGTTGTTGTTGTTTATTTGACGTTGTTGTTGTTGTTGACGTTGTTGTTGTTGTTTATTTGACGTTGTTGTTGTTGTTGTTGTTGTTGTTGTTGTTTATTTGACGTTGTTGTTGTTGTTTATTTGATGTTGTTGTTGTTGTTTATTTGACGGTGTTGTTGTTGTTTATTTGACATTGTTGTTGTTGTTGTTGTTGACATTGTTGTTGTTGTTTATTTGACGTTTTTGTTGTTGTTGTTGTTTGTTATTTGACGTTGTTGTATTTGTTGTTGTTTATTTGACGTTGTTGTTGTTGTTGTTTATTTGATGTTGTTGTTGTTGTTGTTTATTTGACGTTGTTGTTGTTGTTGTTGTTGTTTATTTGACGTTGTTGTTGTTGTTTATTTGACATTGTTGTTGTTGTTGTTGACGTTGTTGTTGTTGTTTATTTGACATTGTTGTTGTTGTTGGTGGTGGTGGTGATGGTGTTGTTTATTTGACGTTGTTGTTGTTGTTGTTGTTTATTTGACATTGTTTTAGTTGTTGTTGTTGTTGTTGTTGTTTATTTGGCGTTGTTGTTGTTTATTTGACATTGTTGTTGTTGACATTGTTGTTGTTGTTGTAGTTTATTTGACGTAGTTGTTGTTGTTGACGTTGTTGTTGTTGTTTATTTGACGTTTTTGTCGTTGTTGATGTTGTTGTTGTTGTTTATTTGACGTTGTTGTTGTTGTTGTTTATTTGACGTTGTTGTTGTTGTTGTTTATTTGACGTTGTTGTTGTTGTTATTGTTGTTGTTTATTTGACGTTGTTGTTGTTGTTTATTTGATGTTGTTGTTGTTGTTGTTTATTTGACATTGTTGTTGTTGTTGACGTTGTTGTTGTTGTTTATTTGATGTTGTTGTTGTTTATTTGACATTGTTGTTGTTGTTGGTGTTGTTGTTGTTTATTTGACATTGTTGTTGTTGTTGTTGTTGACGTTGTTGGTGTTGTTGTTTACTTGACGTTGTTGTTATTGTTGTTGTTTATTTGACGTTGTTTTAGTTGTTGTTTATTTGACGTTGTTGTTGTTAGTTATTTGACATTGTTGTTGTTGTTGACGTTGTTGTTGTTGTTGTTGTTTATTTAACATTGTTGTTGTTGTTGTTGTTGTCGTTGTTGGTGTTGTTGTTTATTTGACGTTGTTGTTATTGTTGTTGTTTATTTGACGTTGTTTTAGTTGTTGTTGTTTATTTGACATTGTTGTTGTTGTTTATTCGACGTTGTTGTTGTTGACATTGTTGTTGTTGTTGTTTATTTGACGTTGTTGTTGTTGTTATTTATTTGACGTTGTTGTTGTTGTTTATTTGACGTTGCTGTTGTTGTTGTTGTTTATTTGACTGTGATGTTGTTGTTGTTTATTTGACGTTGTTGTTGTTGTTATTGTTGTTCTTGTTGTTGTTGTTTATTTGACGTTGTTGTTGTTATTTATTTGACATTGTTGTTGTTGTTGTTGTTGTTGTTGTTATTTATTTGACGTTGTTGTTGTTGTTGTTGTTTATTTGACGTTGTTGTTGTTGTTGTTGTTTATTTGACGTTGTTGTTGTTGTTGTTGTTTATTTGACGTTGCTGTTGTTATTTATTTGACGTTGTTGTTGTTGTTGTTTATTTGACATTGTTGTTGTTGTTGTTGTTTATTTGACGTTGTTGTTGTTGTTGTTGTTTATTTGACGTTGTTGTTGTTGACGTTGTTGTTGTTGTTGTTTATTTGACGTTGTTGTTGTTGTTTATTTGACGTAGTTGTTGTTGTTGACGTTGTTGTTGTTGTTATTGTTGTTGTTTTTGTTGTTTATTTGACGTTGTTGTTGTTGTTATTGTTTATTTGACGTTGTTGTTGTTGTTTATTTGACGTTTATATTGTTGTTTATTTGACGTTGTTTTTGTTATTTGACGTTGTTGTTGTTGTTGTTGTATTTGTTGTTGTATTTGTTGTTGTTGTTGTTGTTGCTTATTTGACGTTGTTGTTATTGTTGTTGTTAATTTGACGTTGTTGTTGTTGTTGTTTATTTGACGTTGTTGTTGTTGTTGTTGTTTATTTGACGTTGTTGTTGTTGTTGTTTATTTGACGTTATTGTTGTTGTTGACGTTGTTGTTGTTGTTGTTTATTTGACGTTATTGTTGTTGTTGACGTTGTTGTTGTTGTTGTTTATTTGACGTTGTTGTTGTAGTTTATTTGACGTTGCTGTTGTTGTTGTTTATTTGACGTTGTTGTTGTTGTTGTTTATTTGACGTTGCTGTTGTTGTTGTTGTTGTTTATTTGACGGTGTTGTTGTGGTTGTTTATTTGACGTTGTTGTTGTTGTTGACGTTGTTGTTGTTGTTTATTTGACGTTTTTGTTGTTGTTGATGTTGTTGTTATTTTTGTAGTTGTTTATTTGACGTTGTTGTTGTTTATTTGACGTTGTTGTTGTTGTTGTTGTTTATTTGACGTTATTGTTGTTGTTGTTTATTTGACGTTTTTGTTGTTGTTGATGTTGTTGTTGTTTTTGTAGTTGTTTATTTGACGTTGTTGTGGTTTATTTGACGTTGTTGTTGTTGTTGTTGTTTATTTGAAGTTGTTGTTGTTGTTATTGTTGTTGTTGTTGTTGTTTATTTGACGTTGTTGTTGTTATTTATTTGACGTTGTTGTTGTTGTTGTTTATTTGACGTTGTTGTTGTTGTTTATTTGACGTTGTTGTTGTTGTTGTTTATTTGACGTTGTTGTTGTTGTTGTTGTTTATTTGACGTTGTTGTTGTTATTTATTTGACGTTGTTGTTGTTGTTTATTTGACATTGTTGTTGTTGTTGTTGTTGTTTATTTGACGTTGTTATTATTGTTTATTTGACGTTGTTGTTGTTGACGTTTTTGTTGTTGTTTATTTGACGTTGTTGTTGTTGTTTATTTGACGTAGTTGTTGTTGTTGACGTTGTTGTTGTTGTTGTTTATTTGACGTTGTTGTTGTTGTTTATTTGACGTTGTTGTTGTTGTTGTTCACGTTGTTGTTGTTGTTGTTGTTTATTTGACGTTTTTGTTGTTGTTGTTGTTGTTGTTGTTTATTTGTTGTTGTTATTTATTTGACGTTGTTGTTGTTGTTTATTTGACGGTGTTGTTGTTGTTGTTGTTGTTTGTTTGACGTTGTTGTTGTTGTTTTTTATTTGACGTTGTTGTTATTGTTGACGTTGTTGTTGTTTATTTGACGTTGTTGTTGTTGTTGATGTTGTTGTTATTGTTTTTGTTGTTGTTTATTTGACGTTTTTATTGTTGTTGATGTTGTTGTTGTTTTTGTAGTTGTTTATTTGACGTTGTTGTTGTTTATTTGACGTTGTTGTTGTTGTTTATTTGACGTTGTTGTTGTTGTTGTTATTGTTGTTCTTGTTGTTGTTGTTTATTTGACGTTGTTGTTGTTATTTATTTGACGTTGTTGTTGTTGTTGTTGTTGTTCTTTATTTGACGTTGTTGTTGTTTATTTGACGTTGTTGTTGTTGTTGTTTATTTGACGTTGTTGTTGTTATTTATTTGACGTTGTTGTTTTTTATTTGACATTGTTGTTGTTGTTGTTGTTTATTTGACGTTGTTGTTGTTGTTGTTTATTTGACGTTGTTGTTGTTGACGTTGTTGTTGTTGTTGTTGTTTATTTGACGTTGTTGTTGTTGTTTATTTGACGTAGTTGTTGTTGTTGACGTTGTTGTTGTTGTTATTGTTTGTTTATTTAACGATTTTGTTGTTGTTGTTGTTGTTGTTTACTTGACGTTGTTGTTGTTGTTTATTTGACATTGTTGTTGTTGACATTGTTGTTGTTGTTGTAGTTTATTTGACGTAGTTGTTGTTGTTGACGTTGTTGTTGTTGTTTATTTGACGTTTTTGTTGTTGTTGTTGTTGTTTATTTGACGTTGTTGTTGTTGTTGTTGTTGTTGTTGTTGTTGTTTATTTGACGTTTTTGTTGTTGTTGACGTTGTTGTTGTTTGTTATTTGACGTTGTTGTATTTGTTGTTGTTTATTTGACGTTGTTGTTGTTGTTGTTTATTTGATGTTGTTGTTGTTGTTGTTTATTTGACGTTGTTGTTGTTGTTTATTTGACATTGTTGTTGTTCTTGTTGACGTTGTTGTTGTTGTTTATTTGACATTGTTGTTGTTGTTGGTGGTGGTGGTGATGGTGTTGTTTATTTGACGTTGTTGTTGTTGTTGTTTATTTGACATTGTTTTAGTTGTTGTTGTTGTTTATTTGGCGTTGTTGTTGTTTATTTGACATTGTTGTTGTTGACATTGTTGTTGTTGTTTTAGTTTATTTGACGTAGTTGTTGTTGTTGACGTTGTTGTTGTTGTTTATTTGACGTTTTTGTTGTTGTTGATGTTGTTGTTGTTGTTTATTTGACGTTGTTGTTGTTGTTGTTGTTTATTTGACGTTGTTGTTGTTGTTATTTATTTGACGTTGTTGTTGTTGTTATTGTTGTTGTTTATTTGACGTTGTTGTTCTTGTTGTTTATTTGATGTTGTTGTTGTTGTTGTTTATTTGACATTGTTGTTGTTGTTGACGTTGTTGTTGTTGTTTATTTGATGTTGTTGTTGTTTATTTGACATTGTTGTTGTTGTTGATGTTGTTGTTGTTTATTTGACATTAATGTTGTTGTTGTTGACGTTGTTGGTATTGTTGTTTACTTGACGTTGTTGTTATTGTTGTTGTTTATTTGACGTTGTTTTAGTTGTTGTTTATTTGACGTTGTTGTTTTTAGTTATTTGACATTGTTGTTGTTGTTGACGTTGTTGTTGTTGTTGTTTATTTGACATTGTTGTTGTTGTTTATTTGACGTTGTTTTAGTTGTTGTTGTTTATTTGACATTGTTGTTGTTGTTTATTCGACGTTGTTGTTGTTGACATTGTTGTTGTTGTTGTTTATTTGACGTTGTTGTTGTTGTTGTTATTTATTTGACGTTGTTGTTGTTCTTTATTTGACGTTGCTGTTGTTGTTGTTGTTTATTTAACGGTGATGTTGTGGTTGTTTATTTGACGTTGTTGTTGTTGTTGATGTTGTTGTTATTGTTGTTCTTGTTGTTGTTTATTTGACGTTTTTATTGTTGTTGATGTTGTTGTTGTTTTTGTAGTTGTTTATTTGATGTTGTTGTTGTTTATTTGACGTTGTTGTTGTTGTTTATTTGACGTTGTTGTTGTTGTTATTGTTGTTCTTGTTGTTGTTGTTTATTTGACGTTGTTGTTGTTATTTATTTGACGTTGTTGTTATTTATTTGACGTTGTTGTTGTTGTTGTTGTTTATTTGACGTTGTTGTTGTTGTTGTTGTTTATTTGACGTTGTTGTTGTTGTTGTTTATATGACGTTGTTGTTGTTATTTATTTGACGTTGTTGTTGTTGTTGTTTATTTGACATTCTTGTTGTTGTTATTGTTGTTTATTTGACGTTGTTGTTGTTGTTGTTTATTTGACGTTGTTGTTGTTGACGTTGTTGTTGTTGTTTATTTGACGTTGTTGTTGTTGTTTATTTGACGTAGTTGTTGTTGTTGACGTTGTTGTTGTTGTTATTGTTTGTTTATTTAACGATTTTGTTGTTGTTGTTGTTGTTTACTTGACGTTGTTGTTGTTGTTTATATTACGTTGTTGTTGTTGACGTTGTTGTTGTTGTTGTTGTTGTTTTTGTTGTTTATTTGACGTTGTTGTTGTTGTTATTGTTTATTTGACGTTGTTGTTGTTGTTGTTTATTTGACGTTTTTATTGTTGTTTATTTGACGTTGTTTTTGTTATTTGACGTTGTTGTTGTTGTTGTATTTGTTGTTGTATTTGTTGTTGTTGTTGTTGTTGCTTATTTGACGTTGTTTTTATTGTTGTTGTTAATTTGACGTTGTTGTTGCTGTTGTTTATTTGACGTTGTTGTAGTTGTTATTCATTATTTGGCATTATTGTTGTTGTTGACGTTGTTGTTGTTGTTTATTTGACATTGTTGTTGTTGTTGTTGACGTTGTTAGTTTTGTTGTTTATTTGACGTTGTTGTTGTTGTTGTTTATTTGACGTTATTTTAGTTGTTGTTGTTTATTTGACGTTGTTGTTGTTGTTTATTTGACGTTGTTGTTGTTGACATTGTTGTTGTTGTTTATTTGACGTAGTTGTTGTTGTTGACGTTGTTGTTGTTGTTTATTTGACGTTTTTGTTATTGTTGATGTTGTTGTTGTTGTTTATTTGACGTTGTTGTTATTTTTTATTTGACGTTGTTGTTGTTGTTTATTTGACGTTGTTGTTGTTATTGTTGTTGTTTATTTGACGTTGTTGTTGTTGTTTATTTGATGTTGTTGTTGTTGTTGTTTATTTGATGTTGGTGTTGTTGTTGTTGTTTATTTGACGTTGTTATTGTTGTTATTTATTTGACGTCGTTGTTGTTGTTATTTTTTATTTGACGTTGTTGTTGTTGTTGTTTATTTGACGTTTTTATTGTTGTTTATTTGACGTTGTTTTTGTTATTTGACGTTGTTGTTGTTGTTGTTGTTGTTGTATTTGTTGTTGTTGTTGTTGCTTATTTGACGTTATTGTTATTGTTGTTGTTAATTTGACGTTGTTGTTGCTGTTGTTTATTTGACGATGTTGTTGTTGTTGTTTATTTGACGTTGTTGTTGTTGTTGTTGTTGTTTATTTGACGTTATTGTTGTTGTTGACGTTGTTGTTGTTGTTGTTTATTTGACGTTGTTGCTGTTGTTTATTTGACGTTGTTATTGTCGTTGTTGTTGTTTATTTGACGTTGTTGTTGTCGTTTATTTGACATTGTTGTTGTTATATATTTGACGTTGTTGTTGTTGTTATTGTTTATTTGACGTTGTTATTGTTGTTGTTTATTTGACGTTGTTGTTGTTGTTGACGTTGTTGTTGTTGTTGACATTGTTGTTGTTGTTGTTTATTTGACGTTGTTGTTGTTTATTTAACGTTGTTGTTGTTGTTGTTTATTTGACATTGTTGTTGTTGTTGTTGTCGTTGTTGGTGTTGTTGTTTATTTGACGTTGTTGTTATTGTTGTTATTTATTTGACGTTGTTTTAGTTGTTGTTGTTTATTTGACATTGTTGTTGTTGTTGTTGTTGTTGTATTTGTTGTTGTATTTGTTGTTGTTGTTGTTGTTGCTTATTTGACGTTGTTGTTATTGTTGTTGTTTATTTGACATTGTTGTTGTTGACATTGTTGTTGTTGTTGTTTTTGTTTATTTGACGTAGTTGTTGTTGTTGACGTTGTTGTTGTTGTTGTTGTTGTTTATTTGACGTTTTTGTTGTTGTTGATGTTGTTGTTGTTGTTTATTTGACGTTGTTGTTGTTGTTATTGTTGTTGTTTATTTGATGTTGTTGTTGTTTATTTGATGTTGTTGTTGTTGTTGTTTATTTGACATTGTTGTTGTTGTTGTTGTTTATTTGACGTTGTTGTTGTTGTTTATTTGACGTAGTTGTTGTTGACGTTGATGTTGTTGTTGTTGTTTATTTGACATTTTTGTTGTTGTTGATGTTGTTGTTGTTGTTTATTTGACGTTGTTGTTATTGTCTATTTGACGTTGTTGTTGTTGTTGTTTATTTGACGTTGTTGTTGTTGTTATTTTTGTTGTTTATTTGACATTGTTATTGTTGTTTATTTGATGTTGTTGTTGTTGTTTATTTGACGTTGGTGTTGTTGTTGTTTATTTGACGTTGTTGTTGTTGTTATTTATTTGACGTTGTTGTTGTTGTTATTGTTTATTAGACGTTGTTGTTGTTGTTGTTTATTTGACGTTGTTGTTGTTGACGTTGTTGTTGTTATTGTTTATTTGACATTGTTGTTGTTGGTGGTGGTGGTGTTGTTGTTTATTTGATGTTGTTGTTGTTGTTTATTGGACGTTGTTGTTGTTGTTGACGTTGTTGTTGTTGTTGTTGTTGTTTATTTGACGTTGTTGTTGTTGTTATTGTTATTTATTTGACGTTGTTGTTGTTGTTGTTATTTATTTGACGTTGTTGTTGTTTATTTGACGTTGTTGTTGTTGTTTATTTGACATTGTTGTTGTTGTTATTGTTTATTTGACGTTGTTGTTGTTGTTGTTTATTTGACGTTGTTGTTGTTGTTGACGTTGTTGTTGTTGTTGTTTATTTGACGTTGTTGTTGTTGTTGTTTATTTGACGTTGTTGTTGTTGTTGTTGTTTATTTGACGTTGTTGTTGTTGTTTATTTGATGTTGTTGTTGTTGTTTATTTGACGGTGTTGTTGTTGTTTATTTGACATTGTTGTTGTTGTTGTTGTTGACGTTGTTGTTGTTGTTTATTTGACGTTTTTGTTGTTGTTTGTTATTTGACGTTGTTGTATTTGTTGTTGTTTATTTGACGTTGTTGTTGTTGTTTATTTGATGTTGTTGTTGTTGTTGTTTATTTGACGTTGTTGTTGTTGTTGTTGTTTATTTGACGTTGTTGTTGTTGTTTATTTGACATTGTTGTTGTTGTTGTTGACGTTGTTGTTGTTGTTTATTTGACATTGTTGTTGTTGTTGGTGGTGGTGGTGATGGTGTTGTTTATTTGACGTTGTTGTTGTTGTTGTTGTTTATTTGACATTGTTTTAGTTGTTGTTGTTGTTGTTGTTTATTTGGCGTTGTTGTTGTTTATTTGACATTGTTGTTGTTGACATTGTTGTTGTTGACATTGTTGTTGTTGTTGTAGTTTATTTGACGTAGTTGTTGTTGTTGACGTTGTTGTTGTTGTTTATTTGACGTTTTTGTCGTTGTTGATGTTGTTGTTGTTGTTTATTTGACGTTGTTGTTGTTGTTGTTTATTTGACGTTGTTGTTGTTGTTGTTTATTTGACGTTGTTGTTGTTGTTATTGTTGTTGTTTATTTGACGTTGTTGTTGTTGTTTATTTGATGTTGTTGTTGTTGTTGTTTATTTGACATTGTTGTTGTTGTTGACGTTGTTGTTGTTGTTTATTTGATGTTGTTGTTGTTTATTTGACATTGTTGTTGTTGTTGATGTTGTTGTTGTTTATTTGACATTGTTGTTGTTGTTGTTGTTGACGTTGTTGGTGTTGTTGTTTACTTGACGTTGTTGTTATTGTTGTTGTTTATTTGACGTTGTTTTAGTTGTTGTTTATTTGACGTTGTTGTTGTTAGTTATTTGACATTGTTGTTGTTGTTGTTGTTTATTTAACATTGTTGTTGTTGTTGTTGTCGTTGTTGGTGTTGTTGTTTATTTGACGTTGTTGTTATTGTTGTTGTTTATTTGACGTTGTTTTAGTTGTTGTTGTTTATTTGACATTGTTGTTGTTGTTTATTCGACGTTGTTGTTGTTGACATTGTTGTTGTTGTTGTTTATTTGACGTTGTTGTTGTTGTTATTTATTTGACGTTGTTGTTGTTGTTTATTTGACGTTGCTGTTGTTGTTGTTGTTTATTTGACTGTGATGTTGTGGTTGTTTATTTGACTGTGATGTTGTGGTTGTTTATTTGACTGTTGATGTTGGTTTTGTTTTTGTAGTTGTTTATTTGACGTTGTTGTTGTTTATTTGACGTTGTTGTTGTTGTTTATTTGACGTTGTTGTTGTTATTTATTTGACGTTGTTGTTGTTGTTGTTGTTGTTGTTATTTATTTGACGTTGTTGTTGTTGTTGTTTATTTGACGTTGTTGTTGTTGTTGTTGTTGTTTATTTGACGTTGTTGTTGTTGTTGTTGTTTATTTGACGTTGTTGTTGTTATTTATTTGACGTTGTTGTTGTTGTTGTTTATTTGACATTGTTGTTGTTGTTGTTGTTTATTTGACGTTGTTGTTGTTGTTGTTGTTTATTTGACGTTGTTGTTGTTGACGTTGTTGTTGTTGTTGTTTATTTGACGTTGTTGTTGTTGTTTATTTGACGTAGTTGTTGTTGTTGACGTTGTTGTTGTTGTTATTGTTGTTGTTTTTGTTGTTTATTTGACGTTGTTGTTGTTGTTATTGTTTATTTGACGTTGTTGTTGTTGTTGTTTATTTGACGTTTATATTGTTGTTTATTTGACGTTGTTTTTGTTATTTGACGTTGTTGTTGTTGTTGTTGTATTTGTTGTTGTATTTGTTGTTGTTGTTGTTGTTGCTTATTTGACGTTGTTGTTATTGTTGTTGTTAATTTGACGTTGTTGTTGTTGTTGTTTATTTGACGTTGTTGTTGTTGTTGTTTATTTGACGTTGTTGTTGTTGTTGTTTATTTGACGTTATTGTTGTTGTTGACGTTGTTGTTGTTGTTGTTGTTTATTTGACGTTATTGTTGTTGTGACGACGTTGTTGTTGTTGTTGTTTATTTGACGTTGTTGTTGTAGTTTATTTGACGTTGATGTTGTTGTTGTTTATTTGACGTTGTTGTTGTTGTTGTTTATTTGACGTTGCTGTTGTTGTTGTTGTTGTTTATTTGACGGTGTTGTTGTGGTTGTTTATTTGACGTTGTTGTTGTTGACGTTGTTGTTGTTGTTTATTTGACGTTTTTGTTGTTGTTGATGTTGTTGTTGTTTTTGTAGTTGTTTATTTGACGTTGTTGTTGTTTATTTGACGTTGTTGTTGTTGTTGTTTATTTGACGTTGTTGTTGTTGTTGTTTATTTGACGTTTTTGTTGTTGTTGATGTTGTTGTTGTTTTTGTAGTTGTTTATTTGACGTTGTTGTTGTTTATTTGACGTTGTTGTTGTTGTTGTTTATTTGACGTTGTTGTTCTTGTTATTGTTGTTGTTGTTGTTGTTGTTTATTTGACGTTGTTGTTGTTATTTATTTGACGTTGTTGTTGTTGTTGTTTATTTGACGTTGTTGTTGTTGTTGTTTATTTGACGTTGTTGTTGTTGTTGTTTATTTGACATTGTTGTTGTTGTTGTTTATTTGACGTTGTTGTTGTTATTTATTTGACGTTGTTGTTGTTGTTTATTTGACATTGTTGTTGTTGTTGTTTATTTGACGTTGTTATTATTGTTTATTTGACGTTGTTGTTGCTGACGTTTTTGTTGTTGTTTATTTGACGTTGTTGTTGTTGTTTATTTGACGTAGTTGTTGTTGTTGACGTTGTTGTTGTTGTTATTGTTTATTTGACGTTGTTGTTGTTGTTTATTTGACGTTGTTGTTGTTGTTGTTCACGTTGTTGTTGTTGTTGTTGTTTATTTGACGTTTTTGTTGTTGTTGTTGTTGTTTATTTGTTGTTGTTGTTTATTTGACGTTGTTGTTGTTGTTTATTTGACGGTGTTGTTGTTGTTGTTGTTGTTTGTTTGACGTTGTTGTTGTTGTTGTTTATTTGACGTTGTTGTTATTGTTGACGTTGTTGTTGTTTATTTGACGTTGTTGTTGTTGTTGATGTTGTTGTTATTGTTTTTGTTGTTGTTTATTTGACGTTTTTATTGTTGTTGATGTTGTTGTTGTTTTTGTAGTTGTTTATTTGACGTTGTTGTTGTTTATTTGACGTTGTTGTTGTTGTTTATTTGACGTTGTTGTTGTTGTTTATTTGACGTTGTTGTTGTTATTTATTTGACGTTGTTGTTGTTGTTGTTTATTTGACGTTGTTGTTGTTTATTTGACGTTGTTGTTGTTGTTGTTTATTTGACGTTGTTGTTGTTATTTATTTGACGTTGTTGTTTTTTATTTGACATTGTTGTTGTTGTTGTTTATTTGACGTTGTTGTTGTTGTTGTTTATTTGACGTTGTTGTTGTTGACGTTGTTGTTGTTGTTGTTGTTTATTTGACGTTGTTGTTGTTGTTTATTTGACGTAGTTGTTGTTGTTGACGTTGTTGTTGTTGTTATTGTTTGTTTATTTAACGATTTTGTTGTTGTTGTTGTTGTTGTTTACTTGACGTTGTTGTTGTTGTTTATTTGACATTGTTGTTGTTGACATTGTTGTTGTTGTTGTTGTAGTTTATTTGACGTAGTTGTTGTTGTTGACGTTGTTATTGTTGTTTATTTGACGTTTTTGTTGTTGTTGTTGTTGTTTATTTGACGTTGTTGTTGTTGTTGTTGTTGTTGACGTTGTTGTTGTTGTTTATTTGACGTTTTTGTTGTTGTTGACGTTGTTGTTGTTTGTTATTTGACGTTGTTGTATTTGTTGTTGTTTATTTGACGTTGTTGTTGTTGTTGTTTATTTGATGTTGTTGTTGTTGTTGTTGTTTATTTGACGTTGTTGTTGTTGTTTATTTGACATTGTTGTTGTTGTTGTTGACGTTGTTGTTGTTGTTTATTTGACATTGTTGTTGTTGGTGGTGGTGGTGGTGATGGTGTTGTTTATTTGACGTTGTTGTTGTTGTTGTTTATTTGACATTGTTTTAGTTGTTGTTGTTGTTTATTTGGCGTTGTTGTTGTTTATTTGACATTGTTGTTGTTGACATTGTTGTTGTTGTTGTAGTTTATTTGACGTAGTTGTTGTTGTTGACGTTGTTGTTGTTGTTTATTTGACGTTTTGGTTGTTGTTGATGTTGTTGTTGTTGTTTATTTGACGTTGTTGTTGTTGTTGTTTATTTGACGTTGTTGTTGTTGTTATTTATTTGACGTTGTTGTTGTTGTTATTGTTGTTGTTTATTTGACGTTGTTGTTCTTGTTGTTTATTTGATGTTGTTGTTGTTGTTGTTTATTTGACATTGTTGTTGTTGTTGACGTTGTTGTTGTTGTTTATTTGATGTTGTTGTTGATTATTTGACATTGTTGTTGTTGTTGATGTTGTTGTTGTTTATTTGACATTAATGTTGTTGTTGTTGACGTTGTTGGTATTGTTGTTTACTTGACGTTGTTGTTATTGTTGTTGTTTATTTGACGTTGTTTTAGTTGTTGTTTATTTGATGTTGTTGTTTTTAGTTATTTGACATTGTTGTTGTTGTTGACGTTGTTGTTGTTGTTGTTTATTTGACATTGTTGTTGTTGTTTATTTGACGTTGTTTTAGTTGTTGTTGTTTATTTGACATTGTTGTTGTTGTTTATTCGACGTTGTTGTTGTTGACATTGTTGTTGTTGTTGTTTATTTGACGTTGTTGTTGTTGTTGTTATTTATTTGACGTTGTTGTTGTTCTTTATTTGACGTTGTTGTTGTTGTTGTTGTTTATTTAACGGTGATGTTGTGGTTGTTTATTTGACGTTGTTGTTGTTGTTGATGTTGTTGTTATTGTTGTTGTTGTTGTTGTTTATTTGACGTTTTTATTGTTGTTGATGTTGTTGTTGTTTTTGTAGTTGTTTATTTGACGTTGTTGTTGTTTATTTGACGTTGTTGTTGTTGTTTATTTGACGTTGTTGTTGTTGTTATTGTTGTTCTTGTTGTTGTTGTTTATTTGACGTTGTTGTTGTTATTTATTTGACGTTGTTGTTATTTATTTGACGTTGTTGTTGTTGTTGTTGTTTATTTGACGTTGTTGTTGTTGTTGTTGTTTATTTGACGTTGTTGTTGTTGTTGTTTATATGACGTTGTTGTTGTTATTTATTTGACGTTGTTGTTGTTGTTGTTTATTTGACATTGTTGTTGTTGTTATTGTTGTTTATTTGACGTTGTTGTTGTTGTTGTTTATTTGACGTTGTTGTTGTTGACATTGTTGTTGTTGTTTATTTGACGTTGTTGTTGTTGTTTATTTGACGTAGTTGTTGTTGTTGACGTTGTTGTTGTTGTTATTGTTTGTTTATTTAACGATTTTGTTGTTGTTGTTGTTGTTGTTTACTTGACGTTGTTGTTGTTGTTTATATTACGTTGTTGTTGTTGACGTTGTTGTTGTTGTTGTTTTTGTTGTTTATTTGACGTTGTTGTTGTTGTTATTGTTTATTTGACGTTGTTGTTGTTGTTGTTTATTTGACGTTTTTATTGTTGTTTATTTGACGTTGTTTTTGTTAATTGACGTTGTTGTTGTTGTTGTATTTGTTGTTGTATTTGTTGTTGTTGTTGTTGTTGTTGCTTATTTGACGTTGTTGTTATTGTTGTTGTTAATTTGACGTTGTTGTTGCTGTTGTTTATTTGACGTTGTTGTAGTTGTTATTATTTATTTGGCATTGTTGTTGTTGTTGACGTTGTTGTTGTTGTTTATTTGACATTGTTGTTGTTGTTGACGTTGTTAGTTTTGTTGTTTATTCGACGTTGTTGTTGTTGTTGTTGTTTATTTGACGTTATTTTAGTTGTTGTTGTTTATTTGACGTTGTTGTTGTTGTTTATTTGACGTTGTTGTTGTTGACATTGTTGTTGTTGTTTATTTGACGTAGTTGTTGTTGTTGACGTTGTTGTTGTTGTTTATTTGACGTTTTTGTTATTGTTGATGTTGTTGTTGTTGTTGTTTATTTGACGTTGTTGTTATTTTTTATTTGACGTTGTTGTTGTTGTTTATTTGACGTTGTTGTTGTTGTTATTGTTGTTGTTTATTTGACGTTGTTGTTGTTGTTTATTTGATGTTGTTGTTGTTGTTGTTTATTTGATGTTGGTGTTGTTGTTGTTGTTTATTTGACGTTGTTATTGTTGTTATTTATTTGACGTCGTTGTTGTTGTTATTTTTTATTTGACGTTGTTGATGTTGTTGTTTATTTGACGTTTTTATTGTTGTTTATTTGACGTTGTTTTTGTTATTTGACGTTGTTGTTGTTGTTGTTGTTGTATTTGTTGTTGTTGTTGTTGTTTATTTGACGTTGTTGTTGTTGTTGTTGTTGTTGTTGTTTATTTGACGTTATTGTTGTTGTTGACGTTGTTGTTGTTGTTGTTTATTTGACGTTGTTGCTGTTGTTTATTTGACGTTGTTGTTGTCGTTGTTGTTGTTTATTTGACGTTGTTGTTGTCGTTTATTTGACATTGTTGTTGTTATATATTTGACGTTGTTGTTGTTGTTATTGTTTATTTGACGTTGTTGTTGTTGTTGTTTATTTGACGTTGTTGTTATTGTTGACGTTGTTGTTGTTGTTGACATTGTTGTTGTTGTTGTTTATTTGACGTTGTTGTTGTTTATTTAACGTTGCTGTTGTTGTTGTTTATTTGACGGTGTTGTTGTGGTTGTTTACTTGACGTTGTTGTTATTGTTGTTGTTTATTTGACGTTGTTTTAGTTGTTGTTTATTTGACGTTGTTGTTGTTAGTTATTTGACATTATTGTTGTTGTTGACGTTGTTGTTGTTGTTATTTTTTTGACATTGTTGTTGTTGTTGTTGTAGTTGTTGGTGTTGTTGTTTATTTGACGTTGTTGTTATTGTTGTTGTTTATTTGACGTTGTTTTAGTTGTTGTTGTTTATTTGACATTGTTGTTGTTGTTGTTGTTGTATTTGTTGTTGTATTTGTTGTTGTTGTTGTTGCTTATTTGACGTTGTTGTTATTGTTGTTGTTTATTTGACATTGTTGTTGTTGACATTGTTGTTGTTGTTGTTTTTGTTTATTTGACGTAGTTGTTGTTGTTGACGTTGTTGTTGTTGTTGTTGTTTATTTGAAGTTGTTGTTGATGTTGTTGTTGTTGTTTATTTGACGTTGTTGTTGTTGTTATTGTTGTTGTTTATTTGATGTTGTTGTTGTTTATTTGATGTTGTTGTTGTTGTTGTTTATTTGACATTGTTGTTGTTGTTGTTTATTTGACGTTGTTGTTGTTGTTTATTTGACGTAGTTGTTGTTGTTGACATTGTTGTTGTTGTTGTTTATTTGACATTTTTGTTGTTGTTGATGTTGTTGTTGTTGTTTATTTGACGTTGTTGTTATTGTCTATTTGACGTTGTTGTTGTTGTTGTTTATTTGACGTTGTTGTTGTTGTTATTTTTGTTGTTTATTTGACATTGTTATTGTTGTTTATTTGATGTTGTTGTTGTTGTTGTTTATTTGACGTTGGTGTTGTTGTTGTTTATTTGACGTTGTTGTTGTTGTTATTTATTTGACGTTGTTGTTGTTGTTATTGTTTATTAGACGTTGTTGTTGTTGTTGTTTATTTGACGTTGTTGTTGTTGACGTTGTTGTTGTTATTGTTTATTTAACATTGTTGTTGTTGGTGGTGGTGGTGTTGTTGTTTATTTGACGTTGTTGTTGTTGTTTATTGGACGTTGTTGTTGTTGACGTTGTTGTTGTTGTTGTTGTTGTTGTTTATTTGACGTTGTTGTTGTTGTTATTGTTATTTATTTGACGTTGTTGTTGTTGTTGTTATTTATTTGACGTTGTTGTTGTTGTTTATTTGACGTTGTTGTTGTTGTTTATTTCACATTGTTGTTGTTGTTATTGTTTATTTGACGTTGTTGTTGTTGTTTATTTGACGTTGTTGTTGTTGTTGACGTTGTTGTTGTTGTTGTTTATTTGACGTTGTTGTTGTTGTTGTTTATTTGACGTTGTTGTTGTTGTTGTTGTTTATTTGACGTTGTTGTTGTTGTTTATTTGATGTTGTTGTTGTTGTTTATTTGACGGTGTTGTTGTTGTTTATTTGACGTTGTTGTTGTTGTTGTTGTTGTTGACGTTGTTGTTGTTGTTGTTTATTTGACGTTTTTGTTGTTGTTGTTGTTTGTTATTTGACGTTGTTGTATTTGTTGTTGTTTATTTGACGTTGTTATTGTTGTTTATTTGATGTTGTTGTTGTTGTTGTTTATTTGACGTTGTTGTTGTTGTTGTTTATTTGACGTTGTTGTTGTTGTTTATTTGACATTGTTGTTGTTGTTGTTGTTGACGTTGTTGTTGTTGTTGTTGGTGGTGGTGGTGATGGTGTTGTTTATTTGACGTTGTTGTTGTTGTTGTTGTTTATTTGACATTGTTTTAGTTGTTGTTGTTGTTGTTGTTGTTTATTTGGCGTTGTTGTTGTTTATTTGACATTGTTGTTGTTGACATTGTTGTTGTTGTTGTAGTTTATTTGACGTAGTTGTTGTTGTTGACGTTGTTGTTGTTGTTTATTTGACGTTTTTGTCGTTGTTGATGTTGTTGTTGTTATTTATTTGACGTTGTTGTTGTTGTTGTTTATTTGATGTTGTTGTTGTTGTTGTTTATTTGACTTTGTTGTTGTTGTTATTGTTGTTGTTTATTTGACGTTGTTGTTGTTGTTTATTTGATGTTGTTGTTGTTGTTGTTTATTTGACATTGTTGTTGTTGTTGACGTTGTTGTTGTTGTTTATTTGATGTTGTTGTTGTTTGTTTGACATTGTTGTTGTTGTTGATGTTGTTGTTGTTTATTTGACATTGTTGTTGTTGTTGTTGTTGACGTTGTTGGTGTTGTTGTTTACTTGACGTTGTTGTTATTGCTGTTGTTTATTTGACGTTGTTTTAGTTGTTGTTTATTTGACGTTGTTGTTGTTAGTTATTTGACATTGTTGTTGTTGTTGACGTTGTTGTTGTTGTTGTTTATTTAACATTGTTGTTGTTGTTGTTGTTGTCGTTGTTGGTGTTGTTGTTTATTTGACGTTGTTGTT